>VZTN01021062.1:169532-275402 GCA_013400515.1 Erpornis zantholeuca
GCTATTTGAAAACTTGTTTACCTGTTTATTCTTTCTTACCATATGGAAGAGGAATTTATTAGCCTAGCCTATTTTTCTTTGCAGCTGACTAGAGACGTGTTCGTGCTATACAATACTTATGAGAATATAATTGTTAGTTTGGACAAGGCAGTATGGATCTGGGGTGTGCCCACGTGTGAGGTGGTGGCAGGAGGTGACAGCGAGGTGGCATCTGTCCCTGTGTGGAACCATCTCTAGGGGCACTGAGTGAACGAACTGGGGAATGCAGTAAATGGGGTATTTTACACACAGGAAAACATGTATTTACAGACACAAAACGTGCCTATGCACATAGGTGAACTGGCTGCATTTTACCAGTCCTTTCCTCACCACCTCTCCAGCCTGAGGCTCAAAATGTAAAATACATAAACAAAGGAAGACCCCACTCAGAGGTTGATCTCTTCGAGGACTCAAAATGGTTTCTGCCATGGCGAGTATCATAAAATCAAATATTGTTTGCCAGAACTGGAGTTTCGGATTTATGCAGTAATTCTTCCAGCTAATTGTTTTCCTGCACCTTGATCCCCTAATTAGGGCCTGACTAATTATCTAATTACTAAGTAGCAGAAGGGCAGGTTGATGGCGACATTTTAGCCATCTTTCAAAGCCTCGTTATCCTTGTGAAAGTCATGGTTTCCTCTTGGCTGCAGGCAGCTGCAGCAGACCCAAATGTCTGCTCACCTTCAACATTTGTCAACCTGTTCATTACAGTGGTGAATTTGACACATCAGAAATGTCCTTTTGACAGGAAAGTTTATACTGGAACGAAAACTGAAGCAAAAGAAAGAAAAACCAAAGAAAGATGAAAGTGTAATTTATATTCCGGGATTTGTAATAGTGCTCTTGTCTTTAAGGCAGGATATATGTCACCTCTTTAGGAAGGGGAGACGCAGCTTGGGTGAGCCTGGGGGCTCTAATGGGGCTGAGCAGGTGCTGGAGCCAGGCTCATTTCACAACTCAGTGGGGCCTCCAGACACGGAGTCGCTGTGGCCGGAGCGGGAGCGGGACAGGCCCTGCCAGCCAGGCACGGCTGAGCTCAAAGGGATCGGGGCCTTTCTGTGCTCTGGCTGCAGAGCCCGGGGTTAATGGATAACCCAGCACAGCCTCACGGCGCCCGTTTGATCCTGTCGCGTTTTGGCCCCGTTGTAAATTCAAATTTATCGCCCGGTGAGGATGAGGGGTTTGAGTAAAATCCCATCATGTAATTTGCTGGTGTGCAGAGGGTGAGGGGAGAGAAGGTTTCCCCCACATTGAAGCCCCTTCAACATTAATCAAAAGGAAATGCAAAAAATTCCTCATGTAAAAACTCAAATCCAAGCACTGCCTCTGTGGAAAATGAGAAGAGGGGCTGAGCTTAACATCAAACTAAAATGTCTTATCATAAATAAATAAATGTATATTTATGCATTAAGTGTATCTGTCAACATTTCTGCATGCTGTGAGCTGGGTTTTCATTAAATCAGGAAGGATTAATTTAAATTAAGCAGAGTGAGATCTTTATTACCAAAGCAATCAGCTGCAAGCAAGTTGGCTAATTCCTCTTCCCTATTTATAAATCCTTCTCTCTCACAGTGAACCGTTTCCATTGGAATAATTTTCAAGTGGCTAAAAACAAAGCCAGAAGGGAAACTCACATGAAGCACCTCACATCACATTTGCTGGGCTGTTGTTTGGTTGAGCTCTACTGGAGTCTACTACGCAGGCACTGGAGCATCTACTATGACTGTATAAAATGTGTTTAATTGGCATGAAAAGGCACTAACAGAGTGCTGGTGGAGTTTCCATTAGCCAGAGGATATCTTATTTACTTTAGCTGAGCTGGAGGACAAGAGGAGAGCGCGTGTGGACGTGTGTGTGTGCCCGTGTGTGCTTTGGGGGAGTGGGAATCACACACACTATAAACCCCACAGCATTTATAATGCCACTAACCTCCAAATCCCCAGGAGAACAGCTCGCAAAATGTTTTCCTAATTATAATTTTGCAGATTTATGTTTAACACGGTTTGCCAGTTGTGAAATTGGCAATGACAGTAATACAATTTGACGGGTATTTCATGTTAAAAAATATGCATTTTTATAACATACTTTCCCCACAAGCAAGTAAAAGGAGCTGATGTGAAAGGGAAGGTTTATTTTTTATGCCACGCCGTGTGAGGAGCTGGGTACACATATAGGTAGGTGTAATTGATACAGGAGCCCAGGCTGCATTAAGAATTGATGTGGTACTGTATACATTGTGTTACAGTCACTCCAGAGAGTCTATGAGATACCAGCTCCCTGCTGAGCACATACTTATGTCAATATTTCTGTTAATTGTTGCATTACAAATTGTTACATATCCCAGTGGTGGGAGTTCACATTTGTGCCTGCAGTGGAGCTGACAACACCTACCCGTGGTCCCAGGAGGCTTCACTCTATTGTGGGATTTGCCTTTTGAAAACGTTATCACAGTTTATCAGCCCAATGTCATTGCACTCAGCACTAACAGGACAGATCCCTCCACTCTGCTGTGGGCCTGGGTATTCCCCTGTCTCCTCCATGCACCAAGAACACCAAATCAAATCAAATCAAAGGGACTTTGATTCCCTTCTAATTTTGCACTGCTATATTACATGATTTCCCCCTAAATCTTGGCCTCTTTGAGCTGTTGCAGGGATTCATTAGGGGTGCACTAGTGTTACACAGATTTCTGAACAGGTCATGCTCAGTAGAGGAGATATGTTGTTCAAATTTTAAAAACAAATGGCATTCATTCGGTAAAATTCAATAGTGGTATTGACTTCAACACATGCAAGATCTGCAAACCCAGGTCATAACAAAATATCTCGATGCAATTTCATGCCCAAGTCACTGACCCCAGGAGTTGACTCCAGCAGCCACCGCAGAGTTGATGGCTGCAATAAACCTTCACTGGGCCTTGCAACCATCAGCCAGCCCCAAATAGCAAACAGCACATTTTTGGAAGATGAACTTGGATAAGCAGCATGGAATTGAGTTTGTAATATTTACTGTGCTCTCTAATTCCTTTAATTTCTTGCACTTCAGTGAAGAGGAACATTCTCTTGTGAACTACAACAGGGCAGTGCCAATCTTCTCTCTGGTATCTGATACATCTGATAAAGAGGCAAATTTACTGTCACCAACTGATGTGACAATGAATCCTAAACTGGGGGGGCAGGTTTTTCCTCCAGCCTTTACTCAGGGGAAAGAAAAGGATGAAGTGGGACAAGGCATTTTCCTCCTCTCCATCTTTGAGAATCCCTGAGATCTCCAGGGGACCCTGAGCCATTGGAGGGGAAGAACTGCTCCTGAGCATTGCTCCCAAAGCCCAGCATCCTCACCAGCTTCCTGCCAGTGGGCTTTACTGGGGGCATGGGGGGAGGGGACTGGTGGCTTACTGCCCCTGAAAACCCTCATAAAGAGAGATTCCACAACAAGGAGACTCTGTGCAAAAGGCTAATTACAGCCTGCGGCTGCATTAACCTTTAGTGTGGGTTCCCCACTGGGACCTTTGTGAGGCTCTGTGTGTGTGTTCACGGCTTGTGTGCACACACAGACCTTCTCCGTCTCCTTTAATTCCCCATTCTCCGCTGGCAGATCCACACAAGGATGGATATGGATCTCTCCCATATACAGATATTTTGGAGATACAGAAAAAACCTTCCCAGTCCAAGGGTTTGTGCACTGGGGAAGCCGAGGAAAGGATCAGACCTTGCTGTCTCCCCTCAGTGTGGAACAGAACTGGCTTTGGAATCCCCTCCTGGGATGGAAGCTGAAAACACAAATCCAGCAAAGACAATAACAACAAGCTTGTCCCTGGAAGCAGCTGGTACAAACCCACACTGTCAAGGAGAAGCCATCCAGCTCTCTTTGGAAAAGCACACAGACCACAATCAATGTGAGCCAGGCACATCAGTAAATATTATGACAGATGTAAATTTATGGCTGAGAGCTACCAGTGGTCTCATGGTTAAACTTGCAGGGATGATGTAGATATTCAGACAATCTCTGTGCTTTTCCTGGACAGCTACCATAGGTAAGTAAAACTGAAAGCAAAATTTAGCAAAATTTAACTCACTAGAGATGATGCTGCAAAATGAACCTAATGGAGACCACAGTCATTCCAGCCTCTGAGATCCTGTGAGGAAATATGCTGTAACTAATCTGATTTCTGCTCTTGCCCACACAATGATCTGACTGAGGGTGAAAATACCCATGAAAATATCAGCCTACATCAGATCTTCACATATTTGAAAGCTCACAGAGAACTTAGCACAGGCCTAGCACAGCCTCACCTGGCTGATGGCACAAACCTGACACCCCTCAAGCACTCAGGGTGCAGGGTTGCTACAGCAGTCACTCTTTTACTTCCTCATGCCACGGAATCCTGGAATGGTTTGGGTTGGAAGGGGTCTTAAAGATCATCCCCTAGCCAAAGTCTTCTCTGCCATCTCTCAGTGGCCAGGTGAGGACATGGCAGGATTCCCACCATGCACCAACCCCAGTCTCCAACACCATCCCCTCCAGTTAAACCTCATCCCCTTTCACTTCAGCTGCTCAGCAGACGTTTTTTTTGGACTTGCCTCTGCAAACATTTATCCCAATAGGTAGTTTTGTGTAATAAAATAAAACCTCAGCAAAATAAAAAAGCCTCCCATACAAACGATAAATCCCAACCAAAATCAGGTCTGCCACTGAACATCCTCCTCTCCTTGGGGACAGGAGGAGGGAAAAAGCACATGACAGATGTTAATCACCTCCCTTAATGAACGGCTTGGAGATATTTAAACACGGTGGTGTTGATTGTGGTGTGAGAACATATGTACAGTAGTATAAAACAAAGTAGAAACATGATGTATTATTAATACATGTTCATTCCTTTACATCTATTTAGAGGCATGGTGAGGGAAGAACATACTGTGTATTCTCACCGTGGCTCTTCTTGGATATAAAGAGACCCTCTGAAGCAAATTCTTCAGCCTACTATACTTCAAGAAATAGTAATCTAAAGCATCAGACATTTCCTATTAAAGTTTTAAAAACATAGCTTTAAGTCATACATTACATTGAATGCTTTAATATCTCATCTGATTCAGTAGGTTTTAAACCCCACAGAGGTCACATTTGGAAGCACTAGTCCCTTTTTACAGCATCTCCAAACATTAAATAAAAATAAAAATTATTAGGAGGAATAGAGCCATCTGTAGAGGCTAATAATGTGTCAGTTTGATATTATTATTAATAATACTATTATTTCTGTTTCATATTAGGGAGATCATGGTTGCTAATGGCTATAAACTAGGAGTGATAGCCTTCATTCTGGCCCATCTGTGTTGCAGCCAGAGCAGCGTGAGGGGCTCCAGTTACAACCCAGTTGTCTCTCTGACCCTATTTGGTGTCTGGTGTTATCCATGCCTCAGCCCCTAAAGCCTTGGCATGCCCAGCTCTGGGATCTGCTTACTACAAAGCCAAGCCCTGCACCAGCCTTTGATGGCTTTGTGAGCAGCTCAAGGTCACGCTGTGATCAGGTACACAGGACTGGTGGCTTCAGGGGCAGGATGAAACCCATCCTGGTATCACCAGCTGGGCAGGGAAAGCTGTCCCAGCCAACTCCTGGGAAAGGAACGTGGAGCAGAATTTGGGCAGTGGATTGCTCCTGATGTAGAAACAGGAACCTTGTTCTTAGTCCATATCAGAGGTTTCCTTCAGTCAGCTCAGCTGCACATCACTGGGCTCGGACTAAGAGGTGCTTCACAAGGCTTCTCTGCATCCTGTGCCCTTTCCCTATGAATCCAGAAGGGCCTCGGACACAAATCTGGTGTTTTACATTTCTGGAGGTGTTCAACACCTACAGTGAGTCACTTAAAACAGTAACAGTAGTTAATTCAACTAATTGTAAATATTATGATAAAGTATAAATGAAGAAGTGGCTGTTGTCCAGCAAATGAATGAGGAAGCAGCACACAGCTCGAGTTTCAAGAGTGCAGCAGTCTCATTTCATTAACTGACTAACCCAGCAGCACTGCCCAGGCACTTCCCTCCTCTCTAACACCAAATATGTACAGACCACGGTCCCTCTTCCCCTCTATGTCACTGTTGTGGCTCATATTTGGTGCTGATGATTTGTAATTTATCCAACAGGTACAGGCACATTTCCCCCAGGTAACATTTGTAAACAGAAATAAAGCTGCTGCAGTATTGTTTGCCTCAGAAACTCTGCAATTCCAGGGTGCTATAGAGTAGGCAGTGATGTGTAACCAAGGCCAGTGATAAAAAGAAACTGCAATTGTTTTTTTTAAGGTACAGCTCTAAAACTGTACTATGTGGATTTCCATGGTGTAGCAGCGCAGACAGAAATGACTTTTTTCCCCTCTATAAGAACTAGTTATCTGATTCTCTTTTGTTTCCCTTATTCCAATGTTCAGTTGCATTTTAGTGTTCAGAGCTATAAGGATGCATTGAAACTTATGGAGCCTGACATTTTAACTATCTCATCTTAGCATGATTCATCTCAATTTACTTTCTTCAAAAATGTAGCCTGGAAGAATATGAACCATTTTGGGGGCTTGCTAGAAGGCCATAAACTCCATTAAAGAGTAGAGCATCAGCTGCCTTCCAAAGAGGCTTTGCTTGTTATGGGGCTCATCCTGCAGAAGTAATAGGTGCCTGCTGGGAAATGCCATGGAGTCTCAAAGGCTGAATTCACAGGACTGGGAGGGGGAACCAAGCCCTGAATCGTGTCCTCCATCCTCACTGTTCCTGCTGTAGGAATAGTAGAACAAAGAAACTCAGCTGTGTCTGCTCTGCATTTGAGCCCCGAGCAGAGCAGAGGCACCTCAGTAGTTAAACAATGAGGAGATTAAAAGAGCCTCAATAAATATGATGGGTTGATATGAGCAAACAAAATCATTCATGTGATGTTACACAAGTGTCTGCCCAGAAAACACATGATTTTGGAACTGTGGCCACAGCCTGACACGTGTTCTGGGGCAGAGCCTCTGTGGACATCAAGTGCCATCGCTCTGCCGAAGTCACCGGAGCTGTGACAACTTAAACCCCCCAGGGCAGTGCCCTTTTTGTGCACAATTCTTGTAAAACTCACCTTGCACCACCCCCAGAGCCCCAGCAGTGTGACCATCACAGTGGGAAGAGCTCCACAGACACCGAGCTGCACCTCAGCACAGTGGGGACAGGGTGAGAGACTTGACTTCCACCCAGCTTAGGGATTCATGACATGAACAATAACTTTAAACACCACTTGTTCAGACATTTCCAAACCCCAAGCAAAGCCAGGACAGCTTCCCAGGTCGTGGTGGGGGACGTGGACACGTGGCCATGTCCCCAAGAGTTCAGTGACACCTCGCCTGGCCTGCTCCCCTCCCGCACGTCATGGATACAGTGAAACAATAATATATCACCAGGCCTGACCCCTTGGCCTGTATGAATTATCTGTTTTAGAAAGATGTGAAACCACCTTTTATATCCAACATAATAGATATTTAGACATTGCAGATCAATAGTGAACAAGTATTCTGGTTATAGTTAATGGGTGCCAGAGGGGCATTCTGACATTGACCTCTGACACTCTGGTTGACAAGAAATCTATAGAGGAAAAAAATAGGAAAGACTGCCAGGTTTTAAAGTTATGAATATAGATCTACAGCGAATAATGGTAATTTTCATTGAGCAGGAATTTTTCATACTTTCTGTTTCAGATGAATTTTTCCAAAATCCTTAATTCTGACCAATGTAAAATTAATAACTGGCCCTTGGTGAACATGGGAAAACAACTGTTCAGCTGTATGACACAATTTGCCATTTGTTACCCATGTGATATTGTTCTGCTGTCAAAGAAGACTTTTCCCTTTATAAAATAGGCTGTCATTTATAATTCCAAGCCAGCACAGGTTTGTTAAACAGCCACCTCATAATAGGTCTGGCTAGGAAGAAATGCAGGCTCCTGGTTCTTGAAAGAAACAGATCTAAGATGATTTTGGAAAGAAAACAAGTTTTCTTTTAAGTAAGATTTTAATGTTATGATTTCACACAAAATCGGTTGCTAAAATGTATGGCCATCAAAGCCCTGAGATAAATCCTTATTCCTTAATAGAGAGTTCAGCTAATTCTCATGGAATTAATTGATGCAGAGAAAAGCTGTTGGTGTTGACAGCTGCGGGTATAACACGAAATCGTTGTATCAAGTGATGCCCAGTAAAGAAAGTTCCAGTCAGCAGCTGAAGGGAGCAGGCAGAGAGCCTGTTTGGCACAATCCAGCACTCCTCAGGCACTGAGATCAGCCGTGTCCCTGCAGCCAGCTGGAAGCCCTGGGCAGGGAGGGTGTCCCCCGGAGCCATGGCTGTCTGTCCCCGCTGGATGGTTGTGTCCCACCCGGGGAGCTCGGGTCCCCGTGGCCTTCCCGCGGCACCGTGGCCAACACATTGGTCCCGGCTGTGCTTTTCTCTCAGCCCTCCTCTCATCTCGGGGAGATGAATCGCTGCCCGGCCCAGCCTGACTCCGAGGGCAAAGCCAGGTCTCGAGGAGGTAACCTGCCTCCTACGGCTTCAACATTTTAATTAATTTTAACACTAATGCACAAATGAGAGTTAATCACTCTGCTGCGGTGCTCTCTAATTTACCAAGTTTATTCATTAAAACTTTCCTGCCTGAACTCTGATTGAATGTCATGCTTTTTAAAGGGCCTCTCAAACAGCCTTAAGGCTTTTCTGCCTGCTGTCTGTGGCGGCTGCTGGAGCACTTCTCACAATTTGCTTCGCAAGGAGGAATGTGAAAGTGTGGTGGGAGAGGGCTGGGAGATGCTGCTCAAATGATGTTGCCGGGGCAGAGACTGAGAGGGCAGCTTGGAAATGCTCCTGTAAACACACGTGGGGCTGAAATTATCTGCTCCCCATCAAAGATGTGTCTTCGCTTTTACAAATTCTGCACCAAAATATTTGACACTGTCCACATGATGCTCATGCTGCCTTTTGTCATTTAGAGCAAGAATGTAATATATGCTCCATGACTATTAACTTTATGAGGTTGCCTTAGATTACCCTGTGATATGTTTTATTGCCCTGCTGTATAACAAAAAGTGTGGTGATAATCTTATTTGTTTTAGATAATATATTTGCAATGTGTTTGCTAATCTAATTATTTTAGAATCAATATAATAAAACCTTAAGTACACAGTTTGGTCTATTAATTGCTAGAACTAAAATCTGAAATTTATTGTTTAAATGGGGGTTCTCTATTTCAAATTAACTGAAGCAAAATGTAATCTTTACCTTTTTAATTAACTGCGTTCAATATTAGGTAAAAAAATACCTCACATTTCCAGTTCCTTATGAAGGTTGCAGTCAGCAAGGATGACATTCAATCATACATTTAATTGGCTTTTTTAAAGTCATTTACATTACTTGGATCTCTAAGAAAGTTGCAGCTAAGAAAAAATCTGCTGCATGTAGTTTGTGGGAGAATTCACTCAGAACTTAGATGCATAATAGTTTATAAAAATTTAACCAACCTGTGGGTGTGACTGTAAAGATATGTAAAGCAAAGTAAAAATATTTGTTTATATGTTTCACCTCTGGGCACTGGGAGCTTTACACAGCACCTACAAGTCTGCAGTGATTTTCTTCAGCTCTGGGGTACAGTTCTGGCGATTCACATTTGCTGTTATACTTTTCTGATTTATTTTATTTCCTTCTGCACTCTCCCTTTATTTTGGGAAGCAGCTGAAGTGTCAGCACAGAGGGTCCCTTAGGACTGGGGCTGTCCTAAGCAGCCAAACCATTTTGTGAGGCTTCATTGGCAAAGCCCCCTGACACCGTGGGTGGTTCAGTTAAGAAAACTGCCTCAAGTGTCTCTATTAATACCAAATTCCTGCCTCTGTAGCTCATATGAGCTCAAAGTTTACTCAGGCAATGAAAATGTCTAGCTGGAGATTAAGGCTAACCTTCCTCAAGTTTATAAATCACCGCCACTTCTCTATTTGAATCGATTTTAAATATGAAAGAACTGTGATTCTTCCCTTTTCTATTGCCTTTACACTTCACCCAGTGCCCTACTGCTTCTCCTGACATTTTTTGGGGATTTCCAGTAGCCTGTGGGCAGCCTGGGAAAGTCTTGTGCATGAGGAAGATGAGAGGCATGTCCAGTGAGTCTGAAGCACTGGAACAGGGATCATGGCACATTCTCAGGACAATCCATGTGCTGGTGTCTCACTGCTTCCTCATCAGGGACAAGCTCCTGTCCCCAGATCCAAGGATAGCCAAGCTTGAGCTGTCTGAGATGTGTTTGTCAACTTCTAACCCACATCTAATATCCAAGTACTGCAGCACTGCAGCAGAGAATCAGGGAATCACAGAGTGGTTGGGTTGGAAGGGACCTTAAAACCATCCAACATCCACACTCAGCTCCCAGCACTGCAGCCTCTCACTCCTGCCAGCCTCCCAGTTTTGTTTTGCCTCATCTACCTGTTACATTTCTGGCTGAGAAATTAAATTCAGGGGGGAAAAGGCATTTTAACAGCTTTCCTTTCACACCTGGGAGTTCCTGCAGCTCTCCTTGCATCAGTCTTTCAGCACATTGCTGGGCTAACTTCTCCTCCCCTGGACTGTGCTGACAGCTGCACTGGCTTTTGTGAAGTCAAACCAAGAGTCATGATTTTTCCTAGGATTCCTCCTTTAAAATATTCCTATTAGTGTTTCCTTAAGGGCATTTTCCTCTGCTTATTCACACCCTGCCACATTAAAACCTTTCTGTGTCTCTACCATTCCATAGAAACACGTCCATTAGTGAATTGTATTTGAGGCTGGAAATGTTCATCAACTTCTCGGGAATGATTGCAGACTTTCTCTCATCTTCCTGGGAAATTTATGAATCGATATTTTCAGCTTCATTGCTGCCCAGGTTCTGTGAAACAATCCTTATGTTCAGGTCTTTCTGTGGGCTCATCAAACTGCAGGTCCTATTGAGTTGGCTGCGGTTCTGTTTCCACCTCATTATGGTGGGAGGCACCCGAACACATGGACAATAGTGGCAGGAGCCCTTTCCTGCCACTCCAAACAGGAAACTTTATTAGAATAAGAATTACTGTGGCTGATTGAATTATTCCATCTCCTGCCTCCCCTGTGTTGTGCTTAAATCTGAAGCCTTGCCAGAGATCCTCCTCTGAACTTCAAGTTGTGGATTTAAGGAAATGCACAGGTTGCAGTGGCTCCCTAAAAGCCCCAAAATTCCAGGAGTGTTCTCATTTCCACCCACACATGTTTAATAAAATGGTCAGGTTGAAAACTACTTCAAATATTAATTCCTATAACCACAGACCTGCAACAGCCCTTTCTCTCACACCCTGTGTGAATGCCCCTGTGCAGAGCAGAAGTGATGAATGTGCCTCTGCTCAATCACACCTGCCTAGAAAATCCCAGAATTAATTTCATGTAACAAATATGTTTGTAGAAATTAGGCTTTGCCAGCAGGCAATTCACAAACAAACAAAAATCCTTGCTTTCCTTTAAATCCATGGGTGTTTATGAACAGCTAACCCATCTCTAGTCATTACCTAGCAATGAAAAATTGACAATGGAGTTATTAGGATAATATATGTAATTAATAGAAATATTAAAGGATTCACCATTAACCTGCATTTGCTCAGAATGCCAGAGGGGTGATTAGTTAGAATGGCACAGAATATTTTATAGTACTTACTGCTCCTCTAAGAAGTCAGAGAGAGGAAAATGGAGATCCAAACCTCTCCTGGATTGAAGTATGACCTTAATGGTATTCAAATTTTTAAATGGGAATGAAGATAAAGAGAAGGTGGAAAAATTAGACTTTGAATTTACCAAAGGGATTAGGACACACCAAAAAGATCTATTCTTTTTGGTAAGGTAGAGTGATATTTTAAAATCAAGGTGTTCCAAAACTTTTTTTGACTGGAAGCAATTATCCATCCTTAACCCTTCTCAGAGTTCAGCATCTGTTATTACTGATCAAGGTTTTTTAGCTGAAAATACTACAAACCTCTCCTGACCGTGCATCAGACACACGATACAAGATGCACGGGATAATTCTGGAGTCAGTCACAGATGGGCTGCAAAGCACTGTCAGATAAAGTGGGGATGCATTCCATGCACTTCAGCAAGGCTCAGGTTTAAGTTCCCTTTCGAAACTATTCTTTAAGCTGCAGAAAGTGACGAGCGGCAGGGGTTTCATCAAATGGATCAAAATTTGGTTCAAGGAAGATGGACAACACAGAGCTGTTGAGAAGAATCTTTGATTGCAGTTTATCAGTGACCGTGGATGGTTTTGTGCCAGTTGGGTTTGTCTGTCCCGAGAGAAAGCTGGGACAGGGCTGCTCTCTGCTCCATTTCTCTCCCGACAAACTGATGTGCTTTGTCCTCTTTTGTTACATGGCCCCAGAACAGTCCAGGCATTAATAACGGTACAGTTAAAAGGCAAGAGAAAAGATCCCACACCTCATTATCGCGTTTCCTGTTCGAGGGATGGTGTGAGACCAAATTAGTGTATGTTTGGGCAGCACACGGGAAGAGCTAAGCATTGCAATAGAGATGCTAATTTAGAATTAAATAGGTCACTGGGAACCAAGTTCACCAAGAATAAATCGGAATTCAGTCACCTGGAAACCCCCACGAGGCTTTGATGCTATAGAAATTGCATGGATTCTTCTCCCTGAGTGCCTTCCTGTGGCATGCAAAATCACTCCAGACTAATATGACAAGACAATAAATGTTGTTTCCTTGTAAGGCCAGTAGTGGCTCATTAAGGATGGTTAATCAGTTGCCTGATTTGGAACTCTTAAAACTTTATTTTTGGGAAGAAACCTCACACAGAGATTCAAACTTTGACATCCCTCTTGTTTAAAAGGGTGGAATCAACAGAAGTCCCACCCCAAGCCCAGCAACAGCTTGGACATATATCCAACATCGAGCTGAATGGATGAGAGATTGAGAAAGTTAACAAAAAACCACATTTTCTTCCTCAAAGAAATATTTCCTGCTGACAGATTTTGGATTGCATGCTCTTTGAAATACCGGAGCTATCACAGCATGTTCCCAGAGAAAAAATACGAAAAGCTCCCAGCACTAAGTGCAAAACCTGTGACATCCACAGAGCAAAAACATGGCTGTGCATGCAGATGGAGAAAAACACACCCACTAATAATACACATCTCAATAAAAATGGGTATGAACAAGCAGTTTCTTGGGAAAAATCCCAATTAAAACATCGTGGGCATATTGAAGAAAGACTACTTGGCAAAAGATTCTTGTCCTGAATGTGCCTCCTGATCTCTGCTGCTGTAGGATTGTCTGGGATAACTTGTCCCATTCTGCATGGACACTGAGACACTGGAAGGAGACCTGGAGGGAAGGAAGGCTTTGGAAGGGAATTCAGAGGCCAGTCTGTGCTCATCCTATAATTAACAGAGCCAAGCCAGAAATCCATTTGAGCTAGTATTGTTAATTTTTTAAAATAAGAAAAAAACCCACAAAAAATAAGATAAATAACAGACAAATTGAAGATATTTCTAAGGAGAAATCCAGTGGAAGGATGTGCCTAAGTAACAAATTTTAGATTATAATCATGATTTTGCTGTATCCACCACCACACAATGAGGATGCTGAATCTGAACTCTGCTGCTGTAGGATTGTCTGGGATAACTTGTCCCAGTCTGCATGGACACTGGGACACTGGAAGGGGACCTGGAGGGAAGGAAGGCTTTGGAAGGGAATTCAGAGGCCAGTCTGTGCTCATCCTATAATTAACAGAGCCAAGCCAGAAATCCATTTGAGCTAGTATTGTTAATTTTTTAAAATAAGAAAAAACCCACAAAAAATAAGATAAATAACAGACAAATTAAAGATATTTCTAAGGAGAAATCCAGTGGAAGGATGTGCCTAAGTAACAAATTTTAGAATAAAATCATGATTTTGCTGTATCCACCACCATACAATGAGGATGCTGAATCTCCAATCTCCTTGAATTCTCCAGGTTTCAAACAGATGAGGGTTTCTTTTTTAGGCACTTCTGTTTCCTGGGATGGAGCACCTCCCACCATGTCACAACCCCAGGCCTGATGCTTTAGATTGCAACAGGACACTTCTGATGTCATGAATTTTAGAGCATTCTTCATTCAAGTGATCATAAAGTGGCAGAACAGCCAAGAAATGTTACATTTAGATACAGATAAATAAGAAAATCTGGCCCCTACCTAGTTCACAAAAAAAGAAAAAAAGGATGGATTGGGATGAAAGAGGAAATTTTTTTTTCCTCTCTCCTGTAGAAAAAACAAGTGTAAAATATATTAAAAAAATATGTTTAATTGGAGGTTTCAAAACCAGAGGTGGTTTGGGTTTGTTATGCAGGAGGCCTGAGGGAACTAACCCCAAGGAAATTTCTGATGAAGGCAAAATCAGGTGGGGCCTCCCAGAAACTCTAACTCCATCCACTGAAAACCAGCACATGGAACTCTCAAACTCCTGATTCTCCTATGGAGTCCATAAGCTCAAATTAAGAATTTCTTTTTATTGATGACAAGTAAGGGAACAGAGAGGAGGAGGAAGCCTCCTCTACAACTCCTCTACTCCCTGTGGGAAGAAGTACTCAGTGACTACTCAGAGCTGGAGATCAAGCCATACTTTTATGTGTTTAAACAGAGAGAAATCAAATATTCAGCCAGAATGGGATATCTTCATTTAACTTCTGAGTGCTTTGAGAATCCCCTACCTCTGTGTCACCTGGAGTAGGCAGGAGGCAGGAATAAAATGGCATTTGTCACCATAAATTTGGCTTTCCTCTGCAAAACTAACATCACCCCAAAGGAGCTGGGCAACAACAAAGTTAACAGTTCTGGCTACTGAATAATGTCATAAACACTTCCAAACTTCGTTGGGTTTTTTTTTAATTCAATAGCACATTAAGAAAAATTAAGCAGAAAATTAACTTTGCCGAATGTCTTCAGTAACTGCACAGAATTTCCAGCAAGCACCAGAGCTTTCAAATGAACAAGAAGTCTCCAATTTTGGCTTTATAATCCAAAAATTCTCATTGGCTTCCTCGATGCATTTACTATAATTTACCCCTCCCCACAAGTTTTTAGGTGTTGGAAAAGATTAAAGATGATCCTGTAACAGTCTGTTCAGTGTTTTACATTCCCTGACCTTTTGTGTAATTTGATATGTTCCTTTGGATGTCTCTTCCAAGCGTGGTGGATGAGAGCTTGATTTATAAACAGGGAATGCACAGGGGATTTTTATGTACTTTGTTCACCCCATCAGTTTTTTCTGGGCTCGTTTACAGTCTATTTGCAATTCATTAAAGGACTTTTCTTTGTGTTCAAATTGCCTTTCTGGGTTTTTTTATGTTTCCTTAGCAGAGTAGGTTTCTTTTGAGGAAGGAAAGTCTTCAGATGCTGTGACAGCTGTTATGGGGTCCCCTGCTTCTCCTTCATGTTATGGATCTCACAGCTGGGGCACAAAAGGGGCAGGGTTGCTTTAAAGGAGGATTTTGATAAAAATTGTGCTCTTTCCTTACCTTTATCTTCAATGTGAAGTAATGGAAGACCATTCTCCCCACTAAAATTCAGAGAAAATATCTTTGAAAGATCAGAATTCTTGGTTCTAGGCAGAGGACAAGGACATTTTTCCTTTACTCACAGTAAGACTTTGAGGACACTAAATGAGACAAAGAATGAATCTAAAAATGTGACATTTCCACCATCCTCTGCCTTGTCAGCAGCTTCCCCAGGGAAGGAGAAATGGGAATCTCCACTGGATGAGACAGGAAAGGAGATATCCATGAGGGACACACAGTCCTTAGGGCAGCTCAGCCCCAAGGAAAGGAGTCTGCCAAGTGTTATAAATACCTATAAATACCTATTTGGCTTTTTGCAAATATTAAAATAAATGTCATGTGGAATGTTAGAAAACTTAGTTGCATTGGTTCTAGTTTCATAGAAATAGAAGTGTGATTTCTTAGGATTATAGCATGAGATGTAGAATGCTCCTTTTTGTAACTAACTCAGAGAATAGCAAAGATAAGCAAGAAGTTCCCCACATTTCTGGATTGCCTGGGTGAAGATAACAATGACAGGCTTCAGAACCTGGAAGGAAGAATTTATTGATCAGGAAGGGGAGCACAGGATAAGCAGAGGATTTGCTCAGCAGAACTGGACCACAATGGATTAAGAAATTTTAAACAGACCTGCAAGAAGAAAATAGTGACAGGGACTTGAAACCCAAAAGAACACCAGAAAAGGAATATTTAAATGATGCATAGAGATCTATGAATATGTATGAGACTCGGGCATTTAACAGAAGAGGTTTGTTAGCTAAGGTGTTGCCCTGGCATCATGCCAAGCACACAGCCCTGTTAACCCTTTCCTTTGTTTCTGTCTCCTATTGTGTTTTTTATTTAACCCCTTATTAAACCTTTAAAATTTTACCAGGAGTGAACCTCGTTTTTCACACAAGGATCCTGGGGAGCCAAGGGATGCTAACCCTACAGGGGTTTGGGGACAGCCATGGAAGGGATTGGGATCTCCAGGAACAGCACCACCTCAGAGAAGTGCAAACCACAGAAATCCCCCAGACCCCACCGTGCCAAAAGCAACTTTCTGCTTTTAAAGAGGAGATCTAATTCAAGACACTAAAAAAGTTTTTAGAAAATTCAGGTTTTCCTTCCCAGTTCCCGCACTGTGTCCCACCACTGAGTGTTTCCCTCCCCTCTGACTCCTCTCAGGGGTGCTCTGCTCAGCATTTTAGGGTATTTTGTAGCCTGAGTATTGCCACAGTTAAAATAAAAACCAAACAAATTTAGAGTCCTTTAACGAAAGCAGCCAGTCAGTGCCAATTTTTCGAGGGATAGAAAGACAGCCTTTTGTATCTTGAATCATGTCTTAATTTGACCAAAAAAAAAATCCAAATATATCCAAATATTTCTGTTTTCTTCTAAATATACTGATTTTCCTCCCCTGTCCTTAGTGAGGAGGATGTACTGGATGGAGGATTAACTAAGGCTGGTGGCTGAATGCCAGAATCCAGGGGGAGTCAGGGAATGTGGTGTCATTAGCTACCCAGTAATCAAACCAGAAGGCAGCTTTAAAGCATTTATATATCACCCAATTTTCAGTTTCTCTGATACTTGTACACGTCACAATTTTCTTGCAGCATAAAACCTCTTGTATGAAAACATTTGCTGGCAGGAATTGCCTTTTTGTTGTTGGTTACCTGCTCTGTGACTGCAATTTGCAGGTTTTCAGATAAAAAAAGAATGGTTTCATCCCTCTCCCGAGCACAGCAGCTGATGCCAAATGTTTCAGTGCCCTGGGAAAGGCTTTTTCTCTCTCTGTGGGGAGCACTTTTTCTGATCCCCAATGTAGCAGTTAATAAAGTCTCAATAGTCTTTCCACCATTTCCCTCAGCTCCCGTTTGCAGTCCTAAAACTCCACTTCTGCTGTCACTCTGCAGCCTCTCCAATCTTCTCTGCCAAATGATGTTTTCCTTAGCAGGAACTTCCAATGTAGCCCCAATTGTTTCTGTTTTATTGAGGGATTCCTCCTGAGTGGATTTTTCGATAGCATTTTTAACCACACCAGCAGCCACGCTCCTCTAAAGCAAAATTATCTCCAGCTCCCCGAGATTTAATAGCAGTAAAGTTTTTAATGCTACCTTACTCGAGTCCCCTGAGCCTGCAATAGGTTCCTTCTCTTAATATTCCATTATGTCTGACATGCTCTTGCCATCCATGGAGAGAGATTGGATCTTGTACTCCAAGCTTCCAGACTATCACATTTCCTCCCTTTTCTAAAACAAATCCTGCTCTTCTCCTGGAGGTCATCCTGCCTCGCCTCGGAGCAGAGCTTGCACACAAACAGTACAGAACAAGAAATTGAAGGCTGAGGATTCTCATCTTTTGGCAAAGGCAGGTGTTTTTAGGATATGCTTTAACTGTGGATCTGTTTTCCTTCTCTCCCACAGTTATAAAGCAGCTCCAGAGTTGTTTCTCAGGAATGCACACAGGTCTCAACAAGAGGGGAAGCTGCTGGGCACCACAGGCACACATGGACACTTCCAAGCATCAGGGGGCAAAATTCAGATCTTAGGAAAAAAAGGAAAATCGGAATTCCAATCCCAGCTGTGCCAAACCAGGCAGTGCCAGTGCTCTCAGTAAGACTCATTGTGTGCACAACCCTAATTCGGAATAAACAACTGCTTGGCTGAGAGGAATGTGTGCTGTAGTCCCAATAACTACAGAATTTAGGGCTAACCTGGGTGGAGATTTGTGTGGAGAATATTATTGGCTGCTTCCCATTAAATCTGCTGGGAGTACAAAGAGATTACGATCACTAATATTTGAGATACTCAGATAAAAATCACTTAGTGCTATTAGGTTGTACTTCACTCTCTGAAAGATAAATTATATAGTATATAAATAGTATCACATATACCTTCAGGTAATGTAAATAACCATCAGCTTGGAGTTTTAATCTGCCACACGACCTTCCCACTTCGTTATTTTTTTGGTTATGGATTTATCTTCAAATCTGAGTTAAGAGCTAACGTTTGGACCAGTGGTTTCACTCATAGGAATGTTTTTCCCTGATCCCAGTTCTGAACCCTGACAGTTAAAAATCAGATGTCCTTCTTTGATGAAAGAATCACCAGCCGAACCAATAACTGTTATCCTTTCAAACCTCAGCACTTCCACTGCTTGTACAGTGACAAAAAGTATAAATCAGCCCCACGGCTCCTAATTAGTGCCATTAGCAGTTGGTTGTTATCCCGTATTTGAACCACTGATGCCACAGCGGCGGGACAATAGCGCGGCTCTGGCTGGCAGCCAAGCCTTGGGTGTATTTAACATAACTGCATCCCAAGTGCAGGGCCGAGCGGAGCCTCCAGAGGCTCAGATTTTGGGAATTCAGCTCTGAAACTTCCTCAACCTATCCACATTTTTTGTTTTATCCTCTTAGTGACAGTACAAGAGGCGACGGTTTGCATTGCTGCCTGCCAGCAACAACTACAAGATCCAAAAAATTCGGGTGTTTTCACCAAACACGGGATCTCTGCGTGTAACATAAGGGCAATTACACCATCAGTAGCTGCCAAGTGATATTCGCGGTATGTATTTGTGTATTACCACTCTCATCTCTGTTATTCCAGCATGGCAGATACCAACTGCTTACACCACCCTTCATTTCTGTCGTCTTCTCTAACGCCTGGTAGGTGAATTTATTTGTTTAGCCTCCAAATAGAATTATTAGAACTCACAAATGAAGAGCTGATTGTCGGAAAAATATATCAGGGCAGCTGGGGATTATCTATGTACATGGAGAAAAATCTGTGTTATGCTAATGGATCATATCCAGCTGCTCCAGTGCGTGGATGTGCTTGTGCTGGATTATTTACATTTTATTCTGCTCAGCACTCTGGGCTCTCTGCTTGACTCTAATGCAATTCTACCACTGGTATCAACAATAAGAGATGAAGTGTTCACCTCCTTTAGTAAATAGAAAGTTGTGGCCAAACCACTGTCCTGGCAGTGCTGTTCCTGTGCTGCTGCTTCCACAAGCAGGATTGCAGGAGCAGGGAAACCTGGTGTGAAAATTTGGATTTCCTGAGCACTCTGTGTCTGGAGTAGCTGAAGCATTCCAACAATCCTAAAAGGAATAAATAAAATCACCCCCCAGCCACCACTGTACTGGGAAGGGAAAGACAAATATATGTGATAACCAACGAAGCAGATTGACCAAAAGCTCCTGCACCTTGCTTTAAAATTTACCAGGAGTATTTAAATGCCTCTGTGCCACTCCTCGGCTGCGCAGGAGAACTGCTGACGGTGCGCTTTTCGAGTAAAGATGGAGCGCAATCTGTATGCAAATGAGATGTTAATATGGCATATAAAAGTACAATTCAATAAAACAAGTTTGCACTGAGCTCACAGAAGTTTGGCCATCCCTCGACTTGGGCTCCTCGCTGGGTTTTTGCTGGCTCAGTTTCCCCACCTCCGGCGCAGTTCCTATAAATCGTGGGATTCAGCAGATAAAACCAAACAGCTTCTCTCCTGCTAATGAAGTGAGAGAGGCTTTTACTCGTGTCCACTGCCTTTTAGTGACCCAAATATCCCCGCACTCCTGAGAGCCGGGTTTAAAACCGCACTGATCGCCCTGAAGTTTGTGCTGCTCTCACTGCAAAGAGCACCAAAAGCTGTGACTCAGCTGCTCCGAGCCCAGCGCGGCTGTTGGCTTGGATGGGACACGATCGTTTAAAGGAATTTTAAGAGATTCTGGACTCGAGAGTTTGTTGGCAACCTGAGGTTTACAGCAGCAGCTGGAATGATCTGCTGGTAAAATTCCACAATATTCAAACAGCCAGAAAAGGAGGGAAGAAAATCAGGAGCTGTCCAGTCCTGTTGGAAAGAAACTGAAATTCACGTTTCAAAAAAAAAAAGAATTTACCAAGTTTAATAAAAACATGGGTTAAGTCTGAAATTGTCCTCACACTCCTGGTTGTAATACAACATTTTGCTAACCAATTACGTGTTTTCGTGGATTCTTTTGGATTGGGAAATATCTTCAAGATCACAGCACTTTACAAACACAAATTAGTGATTAATTAATTACTGAGGTAAGAGTTTAACCCACATTTCACAGAGAAAAAATCAAAAATCCTAGAGAATAAAAGGCCCCAAAATTCTCCCTGAGGTGTCTCACATTCAATACCAAGTGGGTATTTATGACTCTCAGATTTGTTTATTTAACAAGAGACCTTTAGAGATAGGTCAGTCTTAATTTTCTCCTTTTGGAAAAACCCCAGACCAGGAGCAGAACTGAAACACTCTCTGCTCATGGCAGGGATTGTTTCCCCTGCAGAGAATGTCACTGCTCTATGCTCACTCTTACACTCTTCCCAGATTCACCACAAAAATCTCACTCTTTGTATGTCTCTCTCTCACACACACAGAGTTTTCTCTCTTTTACCTCAACTCACCTCATTATCTGGAGGTTTTTCTGCCCAGTGTTTTCCAGAGACTTTCCAAGCCCTTGGAAAGTGTTTTTGCTCACTCTGATCTTACAGAGAACCCAAACTCTGGAAAACATCTTGTGCTGTATTGCTCTATTGTTTCAATAGAGCTTGTGCTCTATTGTTTCAACTCAGAGGCTATGCTAATATTTTTTGTTTAAATTTAGCTCCTATAACTGCCAAAATTTCTTAATTGCATTTTAAAGCAGGCAAAACCGAACAGGCAACATTTAGAGAAAAAGTCTTTCTTTAGGATTTCTATAAAGAATGAACATTGCTCCATCCACTCAGCATTGTTAATTTCTGGGTCTGTCTTTGAAGCAATAATTCCTTCAATAGTTTAGGAACCTCAGGCTGATTTCATGGAAGGGGCATTTTTTCATGGTCCCTGGTTTATGTGAGAGTTTGTCTCCAAAATTTCCCCCTCTTCACATTCAGTTCAGAAAGGGCTCTTAGCTCAAACTCTGGGCTCCAGAACACAAGATTTGCAATTATTATCACTTTGTTTTACAGCAGATCTTCAAAATTCCACTTTTGCTCCCGGAGTATTGCACAGAGGTTGGGGGGAACAAGGCAGGGAAGGTGAGAGTTTGAGCCAAGATGGGAAGAGCTCAGCAGAAAAATGGATAGCTGAGCTCTCTGCTTGGCAAACCAGTATGAAACAGTAATGATTTGCAGGCACTGCAGAACAGATGATCTTTAAAGATTTAAAAGAGAATATGTTCTCTTCTTAAAAGAGAAATAGTGACTTTTCAGATGTGAAAAAATCCTGATACCTTTCCTGGCAGTTTGTATTCAGCAATGATACCTCCAGAAAAATTCCCCTCTTTACCTCCAGTGACCTCTTGAATCCTGCCATTATCTGGCATCTCTTTTAAGGCATTACAATAAAAATAATAGCAACAACAGTGGGGTTTCTATCAGCATAAATATTTATAGTTACATTTTAATAATATTCATGCCATTTTCATAATAGAAAATAACCTAATGATCTGGCAGGTTATGCTTGTCCAGGGGTTCCTTATTTGGAGATTGAGATTTCTTAGCAACTGGGAGGTGTAAATTGAAGTGATCTTTATTTCAGTAGCTCTGCCTCAAATGAGATGCTGCCTTTAATCACCACACCAGGAAAAAGATATTTTTCCTACATGAGGAATGTGAGGATTCTCCTCTGTTTATGCTGGTGAAAGCAACTGGGTTTCATCTAAAGGCTGGGCCAACTCTGCTGTTCTATTGTATATTGGTGTGCACTGTCCTTGTGGGTGACAGGACCCCCTGGACTTGGGAAGTCCTTGTGTGGTGTTTGGGAAATTTATTCAACCTGGAGTGCAGGAACAGCAGCTGGAAACTGTTTAAATATCGTGCCTTAAAGCCAACACTTGGATTTATTCCAGCAAATCTTGTGCATTTAGTAACAGCTGATAACAAAACATCATTTCCCATGCTATGACTAGTCTTTAAGCATCAGTAAAAATGTACTTAATCAATTTATATTAAATTACTGTGCAATCACCATGGCAGTTTAAGGCTATGCCTATGTATATTAGACATTTTATCAGATAATTATTATGTTCCCTTAACTTCTGAGCATTACTTGATATTTTATATCTATACAACTGGTATCTTTAAATGGATATTTTATTATATCTGGACTACCACACTAACTGTGACTGCATTAAAAGGCAGTTAGAGATGATACTTTTTAATTGTCTCTGCTTTGCCTTTTGGTGGAGGTGCCTCATAAAAGAGCAGAGAGTCTCTGCTGCAAACAGTGCTCCAGAGCAGAGCTCCTGGGCTCCTCCCTGCTGCAGCTGGAGGAGTCCCACAGCCCCAGCACACTACCACAGGGCTGGCCCAGGAAGGACAAACTGGCTCCAATCCATCTCTTCCTGCTGCTTGGCCTCGCCTAAGGACTGTGGCCAATAATTCTCCACCTCCAGGATGTTCTATGCCTCTTCAAAGCCTTAAAGACTTAGAAACGGTATTTTTCTGTGTATTTCTCTGTGTATTTCTCTGTGTACTTCTTTGTGCTGCTGCACCAGGGCTGACACCTCTGCTGACACCTCAGAGGTCACCTGGTGCTGCAGGCCCAGCACCTTCCCCTTGTGCTGAGGTAGAAAGCTGCTGCTGAATGTGGAGACAAGTCATGTCACCATCAAGGAATCCTGAACCCATCCATTCATCCCCAAGGTTTCACTGGGGTTTGGATCCAGCTTTAGGGGTACCAACCCAAATATTAATTTTGGATTACTTCACAAATTGGCAGAGCACAATTTTCTCTCCATTTAAGGAGTTGGGAAGTTTTGACCTTTCCCTACCTTTGCTGTTTGCTTCATCTATTTCAAGTCCCTTAATTTCTCTGTATCCTACTGTCTACACCTCAAAATATAAAACAATTAATGAAGAACAGACACTATTGACATTTTTGCCAGGCAAGGCCACGTCTATTTAAGCACAGGGAAGCTGTACATGCTTCCTCTGTGTGTCCCTACCAGTGCATTTTCTGTTCTGAGGTGAAATATAACCATTTTACATTATTGCAATTGTAAATGTCTGTTGTCAGGCCCTATTTATAATTATGGAAGTGTTTCCCTGGAGTACCCTTAGCAACTAATTTCAGGATCAGTATAAGTAGAAAATAAACTTGTGCTGGGCTGTGTAGGCATTTATCAAATCAAATGATTACAGAAAATTAATCTTTCTATAGTGGTCTATCAAGTCATGAGAAACTGAGTGCATTTTAAATGCACAAATCTCAAAGGTATGGAAAAAAACAAAAACAAAACCAGAAACCCAAACCATCCACCCAGTCATATGCACTGGTCCTATGAAAAAAACGAAACATGGATATTTTCCTTTTTTTTTCCTGTTACTACCTCACTAGACCCTCACTGTGAATTTCTTTAGCAAACAAACTGATTGGATGGGCAAATATTTGCTCACTTTTCCAAGTAGGTTTGCTCTGAAATTTTTCAGTTGCTGTCTGTTCAGTTGTTTCCTTTTTTACACCAGGATTTTTTGGAGAGGCTTTAAAACACAATCTTACATTTGTGTGGTTCACCAGAACACAAGGCAGAGGCTTTGGGCACTCTATGAGGGAAGAATTTGCCCATTATTTACTGAGATAATTGAATGATATTCAGGAGGCTTTAGCTTATCTACATGTGGGTTTTTTAAAAGTCAAGTTTCTTTTTAGGCACTATGTGAGATGAAATACTAAAGGCCAGCCTTGAGAGGAGGTTGTGATGCTACTCTAGTGTCATCACAAGCAAGGTCAGAATGTGCTCCTGGAAGCATCAGGAGCCTTTCCAAGCTGCCCTTGGCACCAAAGGGCCCTTGACTGCCCATGCCTTGACTCTGCTCATGGCTCTGTGATCCCCTCCCTTTGAACCCCAACCCTCCCAGTTCCAGAGATCCATGCTCAGGATGGACAGAGCTGCCTCCCAATAGGTGATGCCATGGATCTCTCCAGAGCCATTCCATGCTGCAGATCCAGCCCTGCTGCTCCTGAAGGAAGCACTCTAGTGATGCTCTCCAACCCAGGCCCCATCAGGCACAGGCTGCCCTTGTCCTCTGCTCCACCAGGCACATTCCCAGAGCCACATATTTATTTAATGTTAATGCCTCGTTGTCTTGACATTCATCATGTGCTAAGCTGGGAAAGTAATTAAAGTTAATTTCTTCTTGGGGGAGGATGAGAAAAGGTGGGGGCAGCATCCTCACTGTAAATTCTTATTCATATTTCTTTCCTGTTTTGTGATTCTCAATCGGAGTTTTCTAATAACAGATCATTTCTTTTTGTCTAACTTTAATCTGGCCCTGCTTGACAAGCACCATCCTTTTCATTGAAGGGTAAGACCACTTAAAGAAAGGCCAATAAGCCCTTGCACTGCTCAGCTGACTGGGGTGATTTGTCACCCTGTGCAGTGGTGGTCACACCAATGGATTTATCTCAAGGTAAATGGAGATGCTGAGACCTGGGACCTGGAGCTTTGATTAAGGCCCCCTTTTTGTAGTGTTGATAGATGTTGCTTGTGTTTATCTATTTGAAATGCCACTAAATCTGTGAATACAATGGAAAAAGAGAGTAGTTTGCAGCTGAAAACATATTAGTGATTTATGTTTCACTAAGAAGCACAATAGAGAGACAGAGGCTATTAAGAGGAGCTATTTTCATGAGAAATAGTTCTGCTTTAAAACATTATCAACCACACCTTGATAAAGACCTACATGCATGCATAATGGTGTTTACTTATCCCTTTAGTTTAGTGCAATATACATTTGGAATGCACAGCCCCAAATTATTAATAAGCCAGGAGACACTTTGCCATGCAAATGCACAGGAATAAGATACTTTGCATGTTAATTGTCTTCCAGAGAAAAAGCCAGCACAAGACACTGATCTGGGACTTCAGGTGGGCTCCACATCCCTTAAAACAGCTCTAAATCCTACTGACCATTATTGCCAGCGTTTATTCACAACGTTTGAGTAGAAATAACCAGTGGGGTGACACAAAGGGATTATAATGCATCGATATAAGTTATAACATGAATCAATGTCAACAAGACGCACCCATTTAAATGAATAGGGTCAGATGAGAATGCTGGATCACCCTGACTCGCGTGACAGTTACAAATGCATAACCTAGTCTGCATAATAGGAGTGTACAAACCAGCAGAGATTTGTAAACTTGGTTCATTTCAAGCAGAACTGACCCACAGCAACGGAAAAAGGAGAAGCCAATGGAGCTGTCTAGGAAAGAAGTGATTCTCTAGTTTGTTGTTTAACCAGTGGCATAATGAGGTTTCATTTTCTCAAGCTTGAGCAGAGAACATGGACCCGAGCTGCTGTTAGGCAGCCAAGCCATTTATCCACAACGTTCAATTAAAAGACAAAGATAACACGTCCCCTTCCAAACACATTTCTGTTTACAAATGCAAAATAAAGCTTCCCTGCTCTGCCTGGTGTGTGCAAATATCCAGGCACGCTGCAATTACAGGTTTGGAATTAACTGTGCCGGGTTATGATTTATTGAAATGTTCCGAGGATTCCTCTCTGCTGCTAATGAACAGCGGTGGAGGGGGGGAAGGCTGGAAAATGTGTGTGCACCTGGAGCATGAAAACTCCTGCAGTAAGTTATGTACCTGTAGGGTGATGCTGTGGCTGGGGCTTGGCACCGCAGTGCACTGACAGTAGAGCAAAGCTCTTAAATCTGGACAACACCTGCACCTCATTTGCTTTAGAGAAGCGCCATGACCTGACTGCTGATGGCGAGCCCTCCCTTTCATCCTCGGGATTATGACAAGTTATTAATTGCCACCATTAGCTGCAGCAGCCTGCCTGAGATCTCTGCTGCTCTCTGGAGGTGAGAAACTCCGTGCGTGAACGCAGAGAGAGAAGCCGGGAAGCGCTGGGGCAAACAGAGCAACAATCTGCCCAAAAGGGATTGCGAGGCTGTGAATAATTTATTAGAAAACATTTTTCTTTGTCCTTCCCACAGACCCACAAATCCTCCCTAAGCGCTCTTTAGCAGCCTTGCAGATAATGTACTTACACATCTCAGAGCTTGCTAAATAGAGTGAGCAGGCCAGAGTTCACTCCTAGCACTGCTTCTGCCCAGCACGGCTCAAACACCCTCATCCTCTCCTGGAAGTCCTTCCCGTGGAAGTTTTTTGCAATTAGCTAGAAAAGTGAATAAAAAATGACAAATCCATGCTTGGAAAATGAATTTTTTCCCCCTTTTGTTTGTAACTGGGTAATGAACATGTCTGTTCCTCCAGCAGCCTGAATTTCATCCTGGATTCACACTTCATTTCCCCTTCCTTCATGCGCTTGTTTGAAGGTGCTCAACCTGTCTCATTAACGTTTTCAGACACCAAATATCATCTCTAGGCACCTAATGAGAAGGTTGTGATTGAATCTGGGAAATACAAGCTCATAACAAGATAGAGAGAGGAAGTGTCAACGTCAGTAATTTAATGTACAGCCACTGGCACACTGTGGAGAAATTTGGGTGTAAGAGAAAGATCACAGTGTTCAGAGGGGACAGGAGGGGAGGAGGATCAAAGTGAAACATGAACTGATCAGCAAACAGAGCTTGAGGGAGCTGTGCTGGTCTGGAGCACATGAAGGCTGTCTCGAGACACTCTCATGCTGGAACATGTTCTGGGTGTTGGTCTGTGGGTCAGCCAGGTGAGGAGGCCTCTGCAGAGTTCTGGTGTCTTTAGATAAATATGAGAAAAGTTTGAGATCCAGAATGGGAAATTGCTGTCCAGGCAGAGGTTCAGGACAGAATCCAAGGGTTTGGAGAGGGATTGAGTTCAACTCCTTGAGTAAAGAGTTCTGATTGTTCTGTTGTCACATAATGTTCAACTTTTAAGGAGTGAATTTCTTTTTCTTTCAAAGAAACTCCATAGATGTCTACTACCAGGGGATGAGCTGGGGCTCTGAAGCTCAGGCGGGAAGAAACAATTCCTTCAGTCCTGGGCTCTGGCAGGTTCTGTGCTCAATTCCCCAAAGCCCCTCACTTGTGAACAGCCTTTCACACCAAAACACTGAACACAAACCTCAGCTTTTCAGGTCTGGTCTGGCCCTGCCCCTTTGCCCAGGCACATGAAACACAAATGCTTCTGTGCCTCACTCGGGGTCTCCAGCCCTTTGATCCATCAGGTCCAACCTCCTTCCTCCCCATCTCCTCTTCCTCCTAACCCTAGAGTGGGCATCATGCCCCGAGCTCGTCTTTTGCAACATGCAGGAAGGGTAATGCTACAATATTTTCAACATTTTTACATTGTAAATGAGTATAAAATGTGTCAGTCATAATTCAAACATAGTATAGAGAAGCAGTTGTTTTCTCAGTGTATTACAAATCTACTTTAAATTGTCCTTGGGTTATGCAGCAAGTTTAAAGTTCACCTATAACATGTGAAATACACTGGTCTTGATCTAAATCCTGTTAGACGACGTGGAAAAACTCCCAGGGAATTCCTGCTGCTGATTATTCTTCAGGTGTTTGTTTGTTGAGCAAACAATGCTCAGTTCACACTGTATCCTTATGGATAAAAATGAACTTTTCTTTGCATTCATCATCCTTTGCTAGAACCATTAAAATAGTTTAAACAGAAAAATTAATTATGTTGGTTTTAACAAGGCAGAATGTTATGGTGCCCAATATGGAAAATTAACATTTTACCAGCTTCACTTGCCTAAAACAAAACTTTGTTCTCATCTGCTCCCCCAAGCCCCTCAGCAATACAGCCATTAATTTTAGTTCTTAATTTCAACTGATTAGAGTAATGGAAAAAAAGTTGATATAATGGGATAGCATCAGCTCAGTACTACCAGCTGGGAGATCCCTGGGAATAGGAACCAGTGTGCAAGAGAGTCTATCCAGCAGGGATGCTGGCGAGGAGGATTTCTCTATACAGAATTTATAGATAAATCTACAGAATACAGAAACACAAATATAGATGGGTTTATGCAGGTACAGGATCTGTGCACATAGCAGTGAGCAGCTCTACTGCATCTTGCTCTGGTGTGTTGCAGAGCTCAGAATGGGATTAGCAAGCTCTCAATTTGAGTTTGCCTGATGGTTCTGGAAGAGCAGGGGGACAAAAGGGAAAGCCAGTCAGAGATACACCAGAGAGAAATAAATTTAGGAACCACAGAAATCTCCTTTTTGGCACGGTGAGAAACTCAAAGCTTCCATCTACCTCACAAAGGTGCTTCTGGATGCCATTTTGAGACCCAAAGCTGGCTCTGCTGGAGGCAGCAGATGCAGGTGACACAGGGAGAGCACAGGGTTCAGCTGTGGCCACACTCCAGGTATGTTTGTTTCTGCAGCAATGGATGGAGTCACTGTGAGGAGCTGAGTGTTATTTTAACACCTCTTCTCTCTCTGGCTCTGTGGCCAGTTCACATGGAACTGAGTGTTTCCATGGAGGAGCGAATCCATCTGTGTTTTCTCACCTGCAGGTGTTGGGAGTTTAATTAAAAGCTCCAAGTAATATGTTGCTGTTTTGTGAAGGGATGTGAGTTATAGCAAAGGCAAATTATGAATGATAATGAAGACAAAATAACTCACTTGGAAGCTTTTATTTGGTGTGTTTTTTCCCCCTTGTAACATAGGAGAATGTACTTTAATGAAATAATCAAGGATGAGCACTAATTTCCTCTCATGGCCTCTTTGTCTGTGCAGGCAAGGCAGGTACAGTTTCATTTGCATGGGGACTGCACCAATTTAATAAGCACAACCACTCAGAGCTTGACTATGAGGAAAAATCTTAAGATGCATTAAGAAAGTCGAGTTCTTACACAGAGTTTAAACAAGCCTGCCTTCCACATTCAGACACGTGGAGTAAATTCGTTTGCCATTTGCAGTAATTGGTCATTCAAGCTGCTGCACTGGGTGTACAGAGACACACAGCTGAGTTTCACAAGCACCTGAATCTCTGGGCAGTTTGGATCTTTTCTCTTAATTGGTATTAGAAAGTAGAAGTGAACATAATGATCTCACTTTGATGCAAACATTAGGACTGGAAGCATTTCTGTACATTTCACATAGTGAAATGTGCTTTATATCTCAGAATCTCACCCTCAGAACAGAATACAAATAACTCCATTATGACTTTCCAGAATGGTCCTACCTTTTTCTCCATGCATCTGACATGATGGATATGGAAGGATCCTTTTAGAAAACTTTTGGGAATGCAGCCATCCAAAATCTCCCTAAATTACCATTAGGAAATATCTTTCTTTTATTACTCTGCCCCAGATTCTGGCTCCTCCAGACCTCATCATCTCACAGGGGCCAAGAGATCCAAGCAGAGAGTTCCAGGCTGCCCTTAGTGCTGATTTAAAAAGCCAGTGGAAAGAATTGTAAATAAAATTGGCCCAAGAGGCTGACAGAGCCTGGGGCAGTATCAGAGGGCTCTGAGGCATTTAAGAGCCATAATACAAAGCACAAGCTGCAACACAATTCCAGCAAGACACGAGTCTCTTACTCCCTATCAAAATACACAATATAGATCTGTCTCACGCCTATAAAAATTACAGAGAAATATACTTGTCGTTCCAGGTGAAATAATAAAGGAAAAGAGGAAGGTGATGAAATGATGAAAAAAGGAGAAGATAAGGGTCCGCAGTGGTTGAGGGAAAAATAAACCACCAAAGAAACAGAGTCGGCAGGGTTTGTAAGTGTGAAATACTCAGTCATTAGGTGTTGGCACTGGGGCAACAAAGAGAGGATGGGAAAAAAAAGAATAAGAGAAAGGGATAAACAATAGGGGAAAATGACAGAGGAAAGAGAGATGGAAGCAGCTCGATGCCAGGAGGAGAAGTTGTTAATTACACCTAGGTGGATTTGCTGTGGACAGTAACTTAACCTACTCTGTTCTATTAATCATTAGCATCCGGGGGCTTCCAATGGCACATGAAGTATGTGTTATCTGTCCCCTGGTCATTTCTCTGGGGAAAGATGAGTGTTCAGGGGGTGTGGAGAGATTCCTTTTCTTCTTTCTTAATATACATGTTGTTGTGTTTTCAGCTTCGAGATGGCAAGGTCAAAGAAATACTCCTTCCCTTGCACAAATGTGTCTTTGAGGCATCAGGGAATTCAGGAGGGAGAGAACCAAACAGAATTTTCAAAAGGAAAGGGATCATAAATGTGGGTTTTTCCTTCACCAGTTCATTGTATATTTTTGTCCAGGCTTTTGGGACCATCTCAGCAAAGAAAAATAAGACTAAATCCTCTGCCCATGGTCTTTTTTCCATCCTCTCCCTGTTGCTTTCATTTCACATGGAATTTGCTCTGCTTCTGCCTCACCTGCACAGGTCCCCCACCTCTTGTTCCAGCAAACCTGAAGCTGCAGCAGGCTGGGAATGTGGCACAACCCCGAGTCCCACTGCCCAGAGCCCCAGCTGGGTGCAATCCCACCCCAGAGAGGGAGATTGGAGGTTTTCCTCACAGAATTATATGGATGAATTTAACCCAATAAACCTCCTGGCTCTGTAACCACATCCTGCAGTAGGGCTCAGAGGAGAGCCCCCAGACTGTCCTGCAGGACTGGTTGTGTGCAGCACAAGCCTCTCTGCATCCATAATCACATCCTTGCCACTGCTCTGGCTCCTCATCCTTGTATCCATCATAAATCACAGCAGACACAACTGATCTGACATTGTCACCTGAATGTCTCAGGGCTGTGACACAGCACGAGTGCAAAGTGCCATGAATTCCTGGGGATCCCTGAATCACTCTGACATGGCAGCCTGGCAGTGGTGGGAACACTGTGAGCACAAGGTGTTGGGACCAGGGACAGGCACCACCAGCTGAGTGTTTTCCCTGCTCTTAAGGAAGGTATATCACTGATCATTATAAATGGATAGTGATTGTAAGGCTAAATTCCCATCAAGGGGTTGATGAGTCATTAAAACCCCTCAAGCTTTGTTCTCACAGTTTATTGCCTCATCACCATCACCACCCCTTCATGAAATTATTGTCTTTTAATTAGCTCTAGCCCTTTCATTACTGTCTGTATCATTGCAGAGAAAGAAATAGGGAAACAGCTCGAACCAAGTATCTGATTGCCCCTTCTGCAGCCAGTAATAAGGGATTAGAACAGGGTCATATAAAATTATGGCCTCTGTGATAGAGCAAACTCATTTTTTCCTTAACAAAGGAGAACTTGGATATGTGTCCTGGTTCGTCTTCCAGGAGAGAAGAGAAGCTGTGACCACTCCATCCCTGGGGGTGTTCAAGGCCAGGCTGGACATGGCTTGGAGCACCCTGGGATAGTGGAAGGTGTCCCTGCCCATGGCAGGGGGTGGAATGAGATGATTTTCAAGGATTCTTCCAACACAAACCATTCTGGAATCCTAAAACATCATTCATTCCCCTGCCACCAGGAAAGCCCCCAGTGGTTCTTCCCATCTCTCAGCCTCTCCCCCCAGCTCAGAAGCTGCTGTGCTGCTCAGCTGGTGAGAGACTGAGCCAGCAGAACACCCAGCATGGACCATTTCACCTGCTGTGCACCCACAGATTCCCTGTCTCCAGTGGGAGGTGTTGATTGGAATATGCTAAATAACAGCAACCATCCCAACTCTAGTGATCTCCTGTATTTAAAACACGGGTTTACATGCCCCATAAATTTCAGTATTTGTAATTATACGATATATATGAAGAGAGTGAGTGGAAGAGAGCAAATATATTATGTGAGGAAACAGCATTATCGATCCTGTATTATACAGTGCACAGGAAAATTAGTTAACCATACAGCTCATTGGTTTAAAGATGGCAGTAAAGTTTAAAGGCATTCTGTTGTGAAGTTAAATATAACAGCCAGGACACAAATAGAACAATTGCTTTCCCTGCATTTCCCTGGCAGCCAAGGAATTTAGGGGCTGGATCCTGCCCCAGCAGCGCTGCTGCAGCCTCAGAATAACCCCACAGGAACACGTGGAGGTACTCCAGATTTACACCACGCTAGCTGGAGCAGGAATTTGGATCCAGAGGTTTAAATAAGGCTTATGTAATAAAATGGGAATTTCTAATGGTTCCCTGTGGGGAAGGAAGACAAGGTGAGAGCTCCATCTGCCCAGGTTAGAGAGGGAGTTAACAGAAATGGACGTCAGCTCCTCACAAGTTGTTTGATCTGAAAGAGTTTTGTTTGTTTAAATGAAAACAGATCAGAGCAAGAAAAACTATTTACTAAAGGGAGTACAAAACTATTTACCCCTGGGAGTACATCCAACCCTACCATGGCTTCTGCATTTCCAGTCAGTTCCTGTTCCATTCCAGCTTTTAGAGCATTTGTGGGGGCTGGCTGCTCAGAAGGAGGGTGGGCACACCCCCAGCTCCAGGTCTGGCAGGGATGTGGATGCACAGCAAGATCGGGAATGGCACAGGGAGCAAGAAAGGAACCACCAGTCCCAAGCTCATTCCTGCTTCTGCCAGGCCTTGGCTTTGGGACTTCCAAGGTGTCACTCACTGTTCTTCTCTGCGAGAGGTGCTGGATGGATGGGGAGTACAGCAGGGATACAAGGTCTGGTTATGCCATGCTGGGCAAGGATTTCTGTTTCTCCAAGAGAAAATTCCACAAAATACAAAATGAGAGCAGCGCACTCCACTCTGGAGCCATCAAGAGCTCCGCAGCAGGCTGCAGGCTACACACAGCTGGGGAGTGGAGCAGTAGAAGTCAACAGAAAATACAAGGAATTGCAGAAATACCGGGTAGGAAGATGGAAAAAATAATAAATTCTGAATTTAATTTCTCGCCCCCCATTTCATACAAATGTGATCTAATTTAATTTCAAAGAAATCTCTCTCCCGGATGCTTCGAAAAGGTTAAAATGCAATTTTCTGAAACTAAGTTATTAGATAGAGGAATATTAACCTTTGAGCCCCATAGACTTTTACTCTTTTTTATCTCCTTTTCATTTTTGTTTGTGGGTCTATTCATTTTTTGGTGATGTCGGCCGTGTTGCTAGGGAACAGGCGGGAGCTCGGCAGCCGGGCTGTGCCTGGGCTGCGTGTGCCTGGACCCGCTCCCTCCTTCCCAGCGCTCGCTGCCGGCGCTGCCGGCCCCTCCAAAAAGCATTTATCACATCCTCGCTCGGTAATGGCCACTCAGTGGAGGGGAAATTGAGCTGACCCGAAGGCCAAAGCTGTTAGGGAGACTGGTGGGAAGGGTAAAAGGGTCACAGTACCCTTTTCCCACCCACTTAGTGGGCAGTAAGCAATAGAACAGCAGTGCCACTGTTTCCACTAACATATCCCGAGGCTTTGCACCTGAAATAAATGTTTGTTTGACATTAACGATTAAAAAAATAGAAATCTGGGTTCCTCACAGAAGCTGGTTATGCTGTTTAAACTTCTCCAAGGTAGGGGTAGAGTGGGGAGAACGGTTTAAGATCGGATTTGTTGGGCACTGTGGACATTCTAATTATTTCCTTTTGGTAGCAGTAACTCTTGTATGTCCCCATCTCCTTTGATTCAGAGAAGGCAAGAATCGCAGGACCAAAACAGAAAGGCTTTTGTGTCCTTTGGGTCAAAAGCATTGCCTACCACGGAGACCCAAAAAACCCCTGTGTTATTTATGTGTTGAAAAATCAAACACATAAATAAGCAAAATCACCCCAAAAATTACCTACGTGCACAGCCTGGATTCTATTTCTGCATGGTTATGTTATGAAAGCATTTACAAACTGAGAAAAAAGCTATATTCTAATAGAAAATGGAAAAATGGGAATAAACCCCATCTCTGTTTCCCCACAATAAGCTAAAATTCCAATTTCTTCTAAGGATCATGTGTGTTCATAAGAGCTGCAGGACTGAAATCCTGATGGAAACAGAGAGCCTGGTTTTTAGAAAGCTATTAGAATTTATCTTGCTCCATTTCTTACATCCAGGAATCTCTCACAGGTAAAGGTGTTCCCAGGCAAGTAACACTTCTCTCCATTAGACCTTTACTGGGGACCCTTCACTGGTGTCAGCAAAGAGCAGGATTTGGTGGCTATTAATTAGCAAAACTCATTGCTTGTATGGCTTTTCCCTCACACAGAAATGGTTAATCATAACGAGATTTCTGCTGCTGTATCCAGTGTTCTCAAACAACAATATTTAACCAACAAAAAGAGGCCGAGTCAATCTCGGTGTTAGTGATTCCCAGGAAAGTCATCAAATAAAAATGTGAACTTTAAAATTGATCAGGATTAATTTCGCTGACACTGTATCATAACATATATCTCTTTGGAGACTCATTTGTTGGGCTGTGGATGCAAAGAAAGTAAGGAAAGAAATAAATCAGAATACAATAAGGCAATTAGACTTTTACCATTGATAGAATACTAAAAATGTCTGATTTATCAAAGCATTAACAAACAGAAGTAAACACAAGACATATATTTCCCTGCAAAATATCTGGTTAGGAAAAAGAAAATAATAAACAAGGCTATGTTTATCAATAAATATAATTTCCCAATATTGTGCCTCTCAGTGTGGAATGCCATTTCATCTGCTAATTTCAGGAGTGCAGCAATAGAAGGTGATTTATCACACGAATACCAATACAGTAAAAATCCTCTTCCCATCTCTCCAAAATGATCTCGCTCAGAAGAGAACATTCCCTCCTCTCCACTGCCATCTGCACATTAAGGATAAAATATCAGAGGTGTACATGCACACACACACAGATGCACCTACACCAATCTGATTTCCCAAAGCTTTTATTGGATGTTGGGGCAATTACGTGAGATTCCTTTAAAACCCAATGATTTGGAGCTCTGCAGGATTTACTGGAGACTCGGAGAGTGGCAATACTCCTCATAATATTACTAAAGGCATGAAACACTTCCATATTTCACCGTTGTTCTGTTAGAATAATACAATGAAAACAGTCAGATTGCAAGTTTTATTTCCTATTCCTGGCTGCAGGGAGGTGGAATCTAAAGGATGGGAGGCAGTGCTGGCTCATGGATCATATTTAGGCTGCTTACTGTACTCGAACACCCACAAAGATGGCAAGGAATTGTGTCATCCTAAACATCTGAACAGAGTTAAGTCTTAATCTGGAGAGAAGATGGGAGGCTGGGTTACCTCAAAGACTTCAGAAATCCCACCTGGGAAGTGAGGGAAGGGAATAATCCTCACATGAGGTCCCTACAAGGGAATTTTTCTGTTACCACTTCTCAGTTACTGCGGTATCCAAATACCACTATCTGTAGAGGATATTTAAGACTTCCCCAAAATGTTTGTTTCTCAGGACAAACACAAAGGTTTTCAAGAGAAGAAACAAAACTAAAGGAAATTATGTATTTTAGAGAAAAAAGTGAAGGCAGACACAGTTAAAATACAAGGTAATATTCCTACAAATATCTGAGCGATATTTGGCCAATCTAAATTGGTCAAAATTCTGAATTTTTTTTAAAAATAGGTAAGAAATCAGATGGCAGGAAACAGAGCCTAGTGAGAAATTTAACGGGTGGTACAATACAGATGGGGTAAAATTCCCCACCAACTCCTGAAGACGAGTTTTCCAAGCAATGCTCAAAATTGGATATACATTGTCTCTCACCACTTGCTGAAAACAAATTGCACACTTCCACCCTGAGCTAACACGTGCATAAGTCAGAATTTCCCTAAACCAATGCAAGAACCAATTTCAAAAGGCAATCTGGAGATTATTAATTCAAGAAGGCTGAATGAAGTGTATCGTGCTCTGTTATTGATCTGAATACAACTGATGGTAACAGATAGATCCATTTTTCACAACCAGCAATGGGAAACTCATCACTGGAGTTACAGAGGGTCCATAAGCACCGAAGGATTTGGCATAATGTATCTTAAATATGAGATTATAAGGAAGGCAGAGCACAAGTGTTTAACTGCTTTTGTATGCCAGCATTTATTAATCATAATCCTCCAGGAAACCAGACCAGATGTCTCGAAACACCCTGGACCAGTCACTTAACTGATAGCAAACCTGGAAAAATAGTATAATTTATTGAGCACAGTACCAAGCTGAGTCCAAAAAGCTATTTGAAAAGCGAAGCAGGATTGTAGAGACTTTTAAATAAAGCTATTGTACTTTCCCCTCTTTCCCCTGTTATCCATTCCTGGAACTATAACATATTGTCTCTTGTCAGGGACCAACATGAAAAGGAAATTACATGGCTGTCTAAAGTTATGTCTTCACTGCAAACCAGTCTTTCAGGGCAGCTTTGCATTGATGGCTCTCCTGATGTTACAATATAAGCAAAGAGAAGGCCAGGGAGTTTTCTCTTGGTGCATCTCATACAGGTCACACTCAAATTGTGGGAGAGAATTAACCACAGCTAAATACTCTGGGATGGTAACACCACCTCAAAGCCTCCTGTAGGTACCTGCTGTTCTATTTTGCTGAACAAAAATGTGTTTAAAATCTATGTTTTCTCTGGAAAAAAGAAAGGAGTGATGAAAACGTGGGAAGGCTAAAGGAAGGTGTGTAATAATGTCTGCTTGAGCATGGAGAGAGGCTATTGCAATGATTTTTTCAGAAGCAGGATTCTCTCTTACTTACTCGAGCAGGTTATTAACAACACCAAAACCCAATAATTAAGCACAGATTTGTTGCTGTCACTTTACAGAAAGAGTAAAGAGATAAGGATGATATTTCCATATTTGCTGGTCAGGATGGAGTAGGGCTCCAAGTTTTCCTCACTGTTTCCTGCAGCAGAAATTCAGACCTTCCCACCTGGATTTGTTTGCACTCAGATTTACTTCCTTCCTACATGTGAGTCTCAACTGCCTCGTGGTTATCAACTCTCCTCCCCAGTGCCTATAGTCTCACTAGCAGTGAGACTAACATGTTTTCTAGTTACTATTTAACTATATAGAAATTATGACAGATGGAAAGTTGAGAGCACAATAATGTTCCCTGACTTTAACCCAAATTAAGCTAAACTGACTGCACTAAACAGGATTGTAATCAGGAGCAGCAAGAAAGTTTTGTAAGCCAAATTCCTTCACAACTGAGGATATTCCCAGAGGCATCAGTGTCAGTGAGAGGCTCAGTTCTTTCTGAGCATCAAAAGCTGTTTCCTGATGATTGTCCCACTGAAAACTCCTCAGAGACCATCATTTCTGAAACAGGAATTCTTCAAATCAGATATATTGAGTTATCAGACACAAAGATATTTATTAAGGAAGAATTTATCAGCTGCAAGAGGAGAGGGATGTCAACACACACTCCTTGGAAGGCTGGTGCTCAGGTAATGTCCTTTGAAAATCCTAAATCACAATAAAATCAAGTGAGAGAACAAATCTTAGGAGTGGTCTCCATCCTCACCTATCACACTCTGCTGCCTGTGCTCTGGGCTCACCAATCACCTTCCCTATTCTTCAAACTGTTTAGAAACAACTTTTCAACTCATAAACCAAACCAACAGAAATAGGCACCAATTTATTTTTGAACACAAGGCTGGAAACCACAGCAGTCCAGAAGCTGCTTTGCCATCAGCTGGGCTGAAACAGCCAAAATCTCCCAAGGAAGAGCAGCTCCAGCTGGTGGAAAATGAGGATCAGAATCCCCAATTTGAGATCCTTCCACTGCTTAGAGAGATAGTTTTAGATACACCGAGTGTGAACTGTATCTCTTTATCAACAATTCCTTTTGTAAGATTCTTTTACACAATTTATGTCAGTCTTTGATGAGGGCCTTACATCTACTACACTTGAGAATGTTTAATTATTGTTAAAAATGACAGGGTCAATCTGTAACCTCCTCTGTCTGTGGCAGTCATTTCACAGAATCCCAGAATGGTTTGGGATGGGAGGGAGAGATTTAAAGCTAATCCAGTGCCACCCCTGCCATGGGAAGGGACAGCTTCCACTGTCCCAGGCTGCTCCAAGCCCCATCCAACCTGGCCTTGGGCACTGTCAGGGATCCAGGGGCAGCTACAGCTTCTCTGGGCACCCTGTGCCAGGGCCTCACCATCATTACAAATATGTAATATAGAATGAAATTTAATATAAAAACACATTTCTATTTATATATATATAAATTTTTGTAAATTATACATATAAATTTCTGTCACAGAGCTTTACACACAAGCATCACAAACCCACATGGAGGTTCATGGCATCAGGCTTGATTGAGCTAAACATCACCTGGGAGGAGGTGAGGATGGAGGAGAAAGGATTTGCCACATTAAAAAACCCAAAAAATATTTGGGAAAAGGAAGAAGCAGCAGCCTTGGAGCCCATTAACAGCATCAATCACTTCCTCAGAGCAACACAGCCTCAGTCCAACCTGCACCAGAGGCTCGAGGGAGTTCACCCTTCTCCCCTGAGGTGCAGAGTCCCCTGTAGCATCCCTGCTCCCACACCAGTCCATGGCAGGAACTGGCAGGAACTGGCAGCTTCAGTTCTCGGGGAACAGCTGGGATTTGGGGGCTCCTGCTGAAATTCAAGCTGTGTTACCACAGGCCTGGAAGAGCTGTGGTTCCAGTGTGTGTTACTAAAACAGTCAGAGCAAGCTCCACTTGCTCAATGTTTGCAGGGTTACATACCACCAGCCCCAGTTAATGGGAGTAAAAACTGGAGCTAAGGTATGAGTGATATCCTTTTGATGTGGCTTTTGTGTGTGTGCTCTTTCCTTTTATAGCAGATGGAGATTTTTCTTGCAGGAGATTAAGCTATAAGTCAGAGAATGTTTTCCTTGATGTTTGCCACTAGGGTCCTGATGGAAATGAAGGTGAAAAATGGGTGTGAATGGAGTTTTTTTTTAATTAAATGATTTGTCCTTATGCTCCTTGAAGTTTGGGGATGCTGAGTAATGCTGTGCTAGGCCCTGCATTCTCTTCATAGGTTCTGTGCTGACTGAATTAATTACAAGACAAGCCTTTGGAATTAAGTGTATTTTAAGTTCAGAGGCATCTGTTTAGAGTGTCCTAATACCTCCAGCCCCTTTGGAAATGTACTTGTTAGCACGAGTGGTATAATTTTCATTTCCGCTGGCATGGCTATAGCAGGACTTCAGTTTCACACACACTTATTTGACCTATCAAGGACATAAACTGAAGATGTTCCCTTACCATTTTTGTTTTTCTTGCAAATAGAAGTAGAAATATTCATTTAAATACACCCTAAGCACTAAAAGGATGTTGCTCCTGCTGCTTTTCTCTTTAAAAACCTAGATGATTGTTATTTTTTAAGAAGTAAAAAAATGCAAGAGGAAAAAATGCCTTGAAGATTGCAGAAATCTGTAAGAACAATCTATCTGTCTTCCCTGTAATTGGTGCAAAAATAAAATGTGTGAATAAAGTATTAAATATCAAATTCATTAAGTGGAATGGTAGCAATAATAAGTGGGAATAAATTGGAAATAAAACTGAGACTTCAGGAGGCTTGAATTCAAAGCAGGAATAGATTTTGCTCTCTGAAATAATAGAACTTTGGTTTTGTTTTATAATTACATATTGAAGGTGCTGAATATCACATAAATACTCAACGGAAGGAAGAAATTCCTCAAATATCTGCTTTTATGGAAAGAACTAAAGCCTGGCAGATCTATGACCTATAGATCCCTAATATTCTCAAGGATGCAGTTGCACCAGGCATTGCCCACAAGGGAAATTAAAGTTTGGACACAGGTCCATCACATCTACAGCAGAATCCCTGCAGCACAGCCCAACATGGACATCAACACAGATCCAAGCCATGCTCATTCCCTTGCCAATGGAAGCCAGAGCTGGATAACTTCTCTTGATACATTTTTGGGCACAAAACACACATGACTCCTTCACTCTGAGGTTCAAGCAGCTGTTCTGCAGTGCCAACTCTGGTGTGAAAGCAGAGTAAGAGAAGAAAAGGAAGATGTCCTCTGGCTGATATTATGGCTGCTGATGTTATTGTTGCTGCTTCCAGTCCATGTTGGTGGTGGCCACAATAAATACTTGGCAGATTCAGGGTGCTTGGAAAAAAAAACCACAGTGAGGAAAGACCTCATTGCAGAGGGAAAGGACTGAGGTGAGGGAGGAAAGTGTGTGTCCAAGGGGAGGGACATTCCCATAGGGATCTACTCTGAAGGACAGCTGGAGCCATCAGCTAGGGGAGCCATGCCTTGGGAAGGAAAGATCATGCTGGGCACTTGATAGCAAAATTCTCAGCTATCAGGCCAAAACTGAGCCCAGTTCCCCTGGTGACCTCCCGTGTGTGCTGTACCTGCAGTGACTGACATGCTCTGGTTCTCTGGTGCCTGTTTATGACACCAGTAGGGAAATGGGAATTCACTCCCAATGCTTGAAGCCCTGGAATCAGGGAAGAGCCTCCTAACAGAGTAGCTGGGCACAAGAAGAGGGAGTCACCTTCTCCAAGAAGCTCATATACATCAGGAAGAGGTTTGTTACTCTTCCCTGGCTCCTGAGCACACTGGGATGGACACAGCAGATATTTTCTTACCCAGGATCTGTCTTTCATGCATCACAGTCAAATACAGGAACATATTACAAACCTAAAGAAGGTGCAATTGATGCCTTAGGTTTGAACTTTTATATTGTCCCAATCCTGCCCTGCCCAGTGTCACTCTGCAGTTCCCTGGAGCTCGTTCAGTGCTCTTCTCTCATGCTCACACACACACAACAAAGCCTCTCCAGCTCTCCAAGGACACCCAGACCCTCCTAGGCCCAACAACTGCAAACCACAATCTTGGGGACAGGGGGGCAAGCTTGGGCAAATTCCATCCTTGCCTGGCTTCTGCTTGGGGAATTGATGCTGAGATCCAAGTGGGAAGAACTCAGGAGCTGTCCTTGTCCATGTTGGGATGGGATGCACTGAGGCAGGAGCCTCTGGAGCCCAGAGTGTACCTCTGAAGGCCTTTCCAATCAATCCCTCCTTGATTCCTTTATTTCTGCCTGCTCTCTGTTTCTAGGGAGCCATTTAAGGTATCACAAACAGCTTCTTGCAGGACATGCACCAGAAAATTTTCCTGCTGTTTACTTGCCTCCACAGAGTTTTAAAGCCCCTCATTACAATATTGTTACTCCGCTGTGTAAACTGGACACTTTAAGTGTCACCAGCCCAGAGTGAAATGCCAACATACACACACACACAGAGGATCAGAAAGGTGCTCAGCCATTGAGGGCAGTGGCCAAAGCAAGCATATCTGAGATTACACATGTCAGCAAGGAGGACACTTGTCACTGGGTCTGCGGGGTGCTTGGAGTGACAGAAGTGCTGTCCCTTATTGCCACACTTCCCATTGTTTGCTTGATGTAAGTGTAACACTAACTTAGAATTAATTTCCTGATGTTCACCTAAACTCTTCTGTTACCTTCCTTTCCCCACCTATTACAGCTATGGATTAACATCCTTCCCTTCCCAATAGGGATTTTTTGTCTGGGGGTTGTGCTGTGATGAGAGGCAGAGCCCACGAGGTGGTTCTGTACAGAGAGTACATTGCACAGCCATTTGTACTGTAAATCTCCTTCCATGGGCTGTATTAATATTCTGCATATACCCCATCAACCCATAATCTCCTGGCATTACTCATCTCCACAGCACTGCTCAGCCAGGTTTTGCATTGGCTTTTTCCTCAAAAACTTAACAGACAGCGAGTAAACTAAACTGATGTGAGAAAGCTCCGTTCATTGGAATCTAGGGAAAAAATAAATTGTGTTGGCACATTTTATTGTGTTTCTAAACGGAGCAATAAGGCTCCAGCCTTAGCTGAGAATAGCTGGGATTTTGGAACTGGCTGAAAAAGTTTTCTCTTGGAAGATGGATTAAATTGATCATTTTTTCCTAGACGGAGTGCACTTCAGGCTCATTTTGCTTTGTAATTAAGAAGAAAGCCAGAAACATCATTTACACATTAAGAATTTAATAGATATATTTTTCTAGCTTTATGCATTAGCACAGGACAGCCCATTAATGAAATAAGTCTTCCTTCAGGGTCAATTTAGATGGGCTGTAATCTTCTGCAAATATATTGCAAATGAGGATCATTTAATGATCTTAAAACTAACTGCCAGAAAAGGATTGTTATAACTCTCCAGACAACAAAAAGAGGTTTTGGCATGACTTGCAGTACCTTTGTAATTAGCAAATGTTTAATTTCAACCCACCAGATCATAAAATTTAAAATATTATCTTCTGTGGAGGTCAGCTTCATACTCTGTGACCTGGGGTGTTAATTCTGAAAAAAGGAGAAGCCTGAGGTTGTGTTTGTCACTCAATATAACAACAACTCCAGCTCCCTTCTCAAATCTGGGTGCTTCAGTTGAATCCCCCCTTTGTACAATCAGACCCTGACATGCAAGGAAAGCTACAAGAAAGGATTTAGTGACAGCAAGAGCACATGGGTGAGAATGAATATTTCACTCAGGCTAGAATTTGTCAGTTCACTCTGGTAGTTGTACACCTGCATTTCTTGTAGGTGGTCACACCAAAGCACTCCTCCATCTCCCACTCTGTGTTCTGCCTCTCCTTTTTCCCTGGGTCCTCTTGTCCTGTTTTATCTTCATACAATCACATTTTGTGCTCCAAAACACAGTGGAGACATTCTCAGGGATTTGGGAAGGGACTCTGCATGTTTTGCAACTCACCCGACAGCCACTCAATTTTAACCTTCTCTGACCCTGTAGGATGATTCTTCTTTCTGCCTCCCCTTTCTCCCAGACACAGCCAACCCCTCTAGTGGAGTATTTCAGTAGCCCAAGCAGGCAAAATCCCTGGGCCTTTCTCAGCCTGACTTACAGACTTTCTGACAGTTTTTCTAAGATGTCTTACTCAAATAAATGGGCAATTTGCTCACTCCAGTTTTACAAGTTGGTCTCTGTAGGACATTTCTGATTTCTCGTACCAGGAAAAAGCTTGGAACAAATTTTGTATTAGTACAAGAAACACATTCTCAGTTCTGTAAAAGGTTTCCAGTGTCTCTTCTATCTGATGAGCAAAAATAAGTGATTTTCATCTTGTCTTCACCCTCCTTCTTTCCTTTCTTTCAAAATCACTTTTGAAAACCACTTTTACTTGTTCCACATTTACTTGTTTCGTGTTTTATAAACTTAGACTCATAATTCTTGTAAATGGCTGTGGAGTAATGGGGGTTTTGTGCTTGGTTGGGAACTTTAATTATTTCAACAGAGGCACATTTGGGTCAACACCAAATATTAACGGAAATTTTAACCTAAGCTCGTTTCAATCTGCCTAAGTGCTTTTAATGGAAGAATCCAGAGTTCAGGGACCTGTACATCCAGCAGTGACTTTGACTGAAGTTAAGGATTTTGTGCTGCTAGCAAGAGACTCATGGTCTTTGTTCTGCTTTAAGAGTGACTTTTGACTGACTTAAACTTCCGTTTTAAAGAGAAGAGTGCAGTAAACCCTGTTTCCCAAATTTTAACAGGTTTTTTGGCTCCTTTTGCTGTCAGAAGAGACATTATATGAGCCTGTAGCATAGCATTACTGAGGTCAGCATTTCTGCAAGATCTGGCCCAGATAAAACATATTTGGCTATCAGTTTCAAAGAGGGACTAGATACAGACAAACTGAAGGAGCGAGGAGCTGGTGGGAATGCCCCATAGGCAGTTACTTCTCCAAGATATTCGAATCTTTGTTACATGGGTGCTGTTAAAAACCCAGGACTGTGGAATGGCAATCAGCCTGGGGAGCAGCCCTTGCCAGCGGGGCAGCTTTAATTCACTGGCTCAAGCTCTAAGAAACCACCAGGCTTTAAAAAGGGGCTCATACACAGCCTGTATTGTTGGGCTCCATTGAACTCGGCGAGGAAGAAAACCTCTGGGGCTGGCTGGAGGCACTCTGTGCTTCCCTCTGTTTTATTGCACACCCTCAGACACAATGTGTAAAAAAGGTCAAGACATCATGTAGGCTTTTGCATTAAGCAGCAGAACACTAATTAGTTTTACTGACAATGAGGTTTTGTGCCTGTGTTCTAATATTTTGATGTTTAGTTTTGCTTGAAAACGAAGTCGAACATGATACAAAGCCTCTTCTATTCTCTGTTGTCTTTCCCTCAACATTATTTTTAAGCTCATCATGTGTTCTCCAGCTTGAGTGCTAAGTGTTCTGTTGCTTCAGTTTTAATTTAATGCTCCTACTTCAAAGAGAATAAAAAAGCAAAGTCTTGTAGGCCATCAGATTCATCTCTGAAGTGGCATTTGTAGAAAACATCAGGTAGTAATTGTTTCCCCCAGCTCTGTCTCTGAAATTTGTCCTACTGAGAGCTGCTGCAGCACAGCCTCTGTGTGTGTTTAACTCACTGCACTCAAGACACATTTTTGCTGCTTTTTCCCAAAGATATTTGCTCAAGTTATACTGATGAGAGGCCCTACCTAAACAATAAAAAATTTTGTTAATTGGCTTTTGCAACCAAATTATCTTTTATGAGTGGTTTTTGGCTGTAGATAATGCTGCTATTGCATTAATTCAGGCTCTACTTACTGCCTTTATATATTTGTGTGTTGGAAACAAAGCCCAACCTCAGTGAGCTCTGGATGTCCCCATCTACAAAACAGTCACACACCTGTATAAGATCATTCAGCCAATTGCTTTTTGCAGAAAGTTAAAAATATGTGTAAATGTCGGCAGGATTAAGGTGTGTTAGCATTTTGGTTCTCATTCTATGGGAATGCACATTGAAATGCTTATTCCATCAGAATTATTAATGGCATAAAAGTATTTTGTGGTGATGCTGCTGATGCTGCTATTATCATTATCATTATCATTATTATTAATAATAATAAATAATCCCACTGGTTAAAATATACCCATCCTGCATACTCTTAGAAGAGACCAGCTGCTTCTGACTGTGCCATGAATCAGCCAAGTGCTTCAAGACAACTTTTGCCCAAACACCAATCCAGTTTGTTTAGTCAGGCTCAATACTGTGTTCATGTGGTTGCAGAGCTCTCAGCTGGCTTGGAGAGCAGGCAGACTGAATGCCTGCCTGCCCAGAATGTGCTCTGGAGAAATAACCTCCATTTTTGGCACAGAAGTGCTATTTCATTCAAAACAATGATACTGTTAGAAGTACACCAGTCAGGAATGAGAGCAGTGCAGAGGCACACTCAAAAGCGCAATTCAACAGCCACATGACAGGCTCAGAGGCAGCTGTAATGGCAGCAGTTCAAAGGTCTAAAGAGCTTCAAGAAGAAGGAAGCCAAAAGCTACTGTGGAGAAGAATTTGTCATAACTTATTGTCCTAAAGAATCCAAGTAAATAAAGCCAGTAAAAAAAAAAAAAAAGTGCACTTTCCTCACCTTCCAGGAGCACCGTGGAGAAGGGGGGAGAACATGGATTAAGTCATGTGTAATAAAACAAGAGGGTGAATCTCAACATTTTGTCCTCCTTTAATCACAGCCCGCTGCAGTGCAGCACTGACTCCAATGTTCCCCACTCCTGCTCTCCCGCTCCTGCACCACTGCCAACGGGAATGAACCAGCTGCCAAAAATTGTCAGGCAGGGACTCAATGGAAAGAGCATTTTCTGCTCCACACTGAGTGAGAGTGGCACAAACAAGGCTGGCTTTTCTTCAGGACTTTGGAAGAAAATGGCCTAAGCAGCAAAGCTCTAATGAAATCCAGCTTTCCCCAAGTCTGACAGCTTTAATTTCCGGGTTCTGCTTTCACGGAGTTCCAACCTGCGGTTCCCAACACACATCCAGGATGGGGCTCCTGGCACAGTTGGACATTCGCACCCTCAGGTGGGATCAAGGCCCAGGCAGTGACCACCAGACCCTCAGGGTGTGTCCCCTGTATGAACTGGGTGGCTGAGACCTCCCAGCCTCTTCCCAAGCCAAACTGGGGATCTTGTGAAGGCAGCCCTGTGTAAGAACAGAGGGAGGGACACCAGGGTGGAATGGCACAAATGCCAGGCATTGCCCTGGCATCTTTCCAGAAGGACTATGGAAATGGTACCACGCTGCCTCACAGGACATTAGCTGACAGAACTGGGGAGGGATTTAGGACTCCTGGGAAACCCAAACTCATCTATCTTCTGGGGAAAATCCAGGCTTGGATGAAGCACTGAGCATATGAGCACTGAGCAGCTGCAATGTGCTATAAAGTAAAGGGTTCAAGCTGAAAATTCTCTGCTGAGCAGAGGAGCAGGTTTTTCCTGGTTTTACAAGTGTCCTTGAGAAAGAAGGCTACTACAAAGGTCTTTCTCCCTGATCCAGAGGTCTGGGGTATTACAGACACAAGAACAAAAGGACAGGCTCAGTGCTGGAGGGCTCAAAACACAAGAGTGGTTTTTGTGCTAACTCTGTCTTGTTTACAACAGAGTCCTAAGCAGACCCATAATATTTAGGGACCACGTGCTCAGATCCCTTTATTTCTACTGAAGAGCCTCCTCCTCTGTGGGCAGTTTTGGGGGTTCCAAAAGGGAATGGTCAGGGAGCAGCCCACTACACAGCACGAGTATGTGAGTAAGAATTTTGCTTGAAAGCCTTGCTGGAAATGTCATCTGATCCATCCATTCCTGGAAGGAGAGAACATGTTTAACTCTTCGCTTTTTTGCCTATTTGCATATCTCTCTTGGTTAATCACATGGAAATTAGAGATGGGCAGTGGTTTAACGGGCTTTTTTGGAAATTTCCCACTTGTTTTTATCCACTGTGTACACTGGAACCAATACAGCAAATCACTGTGGAAGGAGTTGGTTATTAGCACATCACAGCACACGGTGTGTCTTCTTACACAACTCAATATTTTTAATTACTTGCCTTTACTAGTGAGACAAAATTTAGAGTCAAGTTTCAAGTAATCCCTTTTATTGGACTAATGCAGCAATATTGACAGTCTGGCTTTAGGGATACACAAAACTCCCCTGCAGGTCAGCAAGGGGCTGGCTGGAAGAATGGATTCCTATAGCCAGGAAGGTGGTTTGTCAATAGTGTACAGTTAGTCCAATAAAAGGGATTACTCAAACATTGCCTCTACACTTAGTCTATAAAGAAAATATCTGAGCCTTTTAGTCAACATGTTTATGACTTTAAGTATATCTGGTTTGTGATGAACCACTCCAAACTGAGAGTTGTCTTAAATAAGCTATATCTTTACTAAAAAACAACCTCTTTCACCCCATATTTTTATTTGCACTGTGGCAGCAACCAGAGGACCAGATTTTGATCAGCTCCTGAGCCTGCTGGCACAGGTCTTAAATACAAGAACAGGTATTTCCCAGATTCACAAAGTGTACCCACATTGCCCCTGTTGTCTCTTAACTCAAAAATATAAAGAAGCAAGAATCTGTCTCAGTGAATGTCAGATGAAAGCAAAACCACCCAGAACATACAATGACTCCAAGTCACACAAGCAGAGACCAAAGTGGAAGCCAAGAGGCCATCATCCACTGAAACCACAAATGTTTCTTTTCTTCCACACCCCAACTGAAAGCTTCACATCCAAAATGGATTTACTTATGGAGTTGGAAGCTCCTGAAAACAGAGCTTTTATAAGGTAATATAAATCCTAACACAACCTTAATTATAGTGACACCATCTCTGCACTGTAAATAATGACATCTCTGACCAATGTGATGCATAGTAACATGAAAAGTGATGTAACATAAGCAATGTCACTGCTAAAAGTTAAAGGGGAACACATTTTTCTCAGGCAGAATACCCACTATCAATTCAGCCAGCACATATCTGATCTAGATTTATGGCAGTGAATAATAGTGTCATGAATGCTAAAGTGTCTGCAGCTTTCAAATAGTTTGGCAAATCTGTACATCAAGATCAGTTTGAAAAGGAAGCACAACTTCTTCAGATAATTGCAACTAGAATAACACCACATATACTTTTAACATGGTTTTTAAGAAGTGCCTTCGTCTTTTGTGCTTTTCAAAAATACAGTGAAGAAGGGCATTATATATGGACTGAAATACCTGGAAGGGACAGGATTTATATCTGTAGGAAAATCTTTAATAAGATTGAGATTATTCAATAGCCAGAGAACATATGAGGGGTTTTCCTTCCAAAGTTGGCAAATATTTTGGCAGCTTGTTAAAGATGCAGCTTTACTTCAAAAGCCCAGGTTTAAGTCTTGTATCAACCTGATGAACTTGAGAAGTGCCCAAATAACAAGAAGTTGTAACATTCAGGGATGTACTTTATGTTAAACACACATTTCAGTTAAAGCAAGAGAGCCACATCATTCCCATGGGATGTACTTAAACACCTACTTCACTTCTGGCCTGAATCATGAATGCTGAACAAAATGTTGACAGTCCTGATTAAATAAATTCCTGTTCCAGTTAACAGGAATTTTACTGACAGAAAACAGAGTAAGATCTTCAGGATTTGATCACCACCCCAATACAGAGGCAATTTCCTCACTGTGTTTTATTATGGGGGAAACCACTTTTGGGACATCTTGGTTCCTCAAGACACTTTAAAAACTGGGAAATAAACATTGGATCCCAGTGGGACACAGCCTTCCTTGGGACAGGAAAAGCCACCATTCAGTTCCCAGTGCCACAGGCAGCTGCTGGAGGGAAACATTTTGCAACAAAAATAATAGTACCAGAAATAATGATAAAATGGGCTGTGAAATAGTGAGTGACTGGAGAGAGAAGTGAAGGGACTGACCTCACACCTCACCCAACCTCAGCCATCCCAGCCAGCCCTGGATGCTCCTCTTGGGAGCAGAGACCTCCCGAAGGAGGTGAAAGTTGTAGCAGGATAAAAAGGCCTTTTCCAGCTTCCCAACTCTTTGTCTCCCTCATTCTTTTATGACTGAGTGATGAAAATAACCATATTCATCCTTTTTTTTTTGGCCTTAAAAGATGTTCATGATCCTGGCTGTAGATTCTTTAGGTTGTGGTGGAAGGAGCAAACCTGGATCAATCCATGGGGGTTTATAATCCCCCTGGAGCCAGATTCCTGCAGTTCTGCTGTGCTGTCTCTGCTTTTAAGTACCTCAGTGCCTTCCTAGGCAGGATTTTGGGGAAGTGCTGAGGCACGCAAAGGCTGAGAGAGTATTGTAAAAGCTGATTTTGTTTCAGAGGGATATATGCAGATGATGGAAGAATATGCCTGGATGTGTCTGCTTTTTAGTGCCTGTGGGCCTGACTCCTCACCAGTACAACCCAAGAACAACAGCACTGAAGGAAAGAATTATACCTGCATAAAAACCATGCTGCTCTGCAGCGTGAGCACTCCCAGATTACTGCAAACATCATGATTCAAACACTACATGATTTTCTATTTTGTATGAACATTTTTAACATGATTAAACAAAGCCCAAAGGGCACAATGGCCCTGGTAAGAAAACTGATTCCTTGCACATATACTTTAAATGAAATGCAATGAGACTTTGTGATTCAGACCTTAGTAGGCACAAAATTTAGAATAACTCTGTTTATCTGCGCAAACTTTCCTTAGCCTGTTGCAACTCCAAATGTTTTAACTGTTACACATGGGTGTTTGGTAGAATATACTAAATAAAAAGTTTACAAAGGCTTTCTTTTTCTCCAGCCTACAAAGGACTCCAAATCTTTACTGTTCAGCACAGCTGCCTAGAATAGGCACACTGGAGCTTTTGTCCAGTGAGTCAAACTGAGTGGGAGTGAATACTATTAACCCTTAAAACAGAATTATCTTATTCTTTTGATTTTGCTGGACACTGGAATATGTTTGTGGCCATATTTGGAACACATCCGGCTCGATCTAGAAGGACACAGGAATAATAGATATCATTCAGATCATAATTAGCCATGTACTTGCAATAGCGGGATGTAAAGCAAAAGGAAAAACACTGAAAATGTTGTTTTTTTGGACTGTGACAAAGAGCTTTTGAAATGAGTTTGGGCATTTTTAGTGTCTGACTCATGTCTGGAGATTTCTGCTATATTCCAGAATCCTTTAACTTTTGTGTTTTTTATTTCTGCCTTTGACAATGACATGCTAATAGCTTCAGGCTTCCTACTGCCTTCTCGTGCATATTGCTCTCCTTTGTTTGCTGTCGGAGAGAAAATGTCAGAATTTTAGAGAGGAGATTTTGTGATCGTGGCAAGAGTTAAGGAAATTTTAGTGTATCCTGTGATGACAGATTGGACCTTCTTCAGACAGAGTTTTCACATTTTATATTCTGTTTCTTTTTTTTTCCTGTGACTACATCATAAACTCGCAGCAGGCACAAGGAAATACCGCTTTAAGAGCTGCTGATTTATCAAGTATTTATCTAAGTGGAACATTTTTATTATTTTACCAAATTTTACACAAGGCCAATACATGCTAGAGCAAGAATGACTGAAAGGAATGAGGGCTGCTCCTGCCCCACTGAATTCCATGGAATACCATTTTCCTCAGTCAGCTGAGGGCCATGTTGGGACCAAGCAGCTCTTTCTGTCAGACATGCCCCTCCTCAGATCATCCTCTCCGTCCTGTACTGCCCTGGCCCTCGGGAAAAACCACCCAGCAGAGAGTGATAAGGCCATTAATGACTTTACAGTGGCATTTGATGGCAAAGAATTTTGATGACCAGTGCACATCACACCAGAGAGGAGGTCCAATTGCACATGGCAAGAAAAGAAAGGCGGGTGTGAGAGAAAAACAAAGGCCCAAAGTCTTTACTTACTGACATAACTCAGAAGTAATTCCTTTGATGGCATTGAATTTACAGTGGTGTCAACCTGATAGTGGAAGATGTCTAAAGATGGCAGAGACAGATGAGCAGGAGGATGGCAACAGGATGTAGAATGAAGTGAGAACAGATGCATATAGGATGAGCACAAAAATAGAACAAAGCCCAGAGCCACAATTTTGCTGGAAGAGCAGCAAACTATTAATCGCAGTACGGGGTGATGGGGCCTGCAGCACCTGGGCAGCCACAGCTCTGCCCCTCTGTGAATTACACATTTCATGGCACAAAAGCCATGCAAGCTCCTCCACAGCTTGCTGAATGAAGGCTCTAAATGCAATAACTCTAGCTGGTTGTGTGATTGTAAGGACAACTCCAAGCATCACTGCACAAAGCAGAGTCTTATAGAGATGTTGAATTGGATCTGGCCATCATCTTGGAGGCTCTAAATGCAGCTGGTGGCAGTGATTAAGCAAAAAACAGTGTGAAGAAAGCCTAAAATATTTTTAAACATAAATCAAAGTAATTCTTTGCCTATGCTTTGGGGTTTTTTCCCTTCCTTCTCAAATCCTGGCTAGCAAAAAGGTGATGAAGTGGCATGGAAAACATGCAGCCAGGTTCTCTGGGAGCTCAGGATTCTGAAGTCTGGGTTAGGGCTGAGGGACTGAGTGTGGTCAAGTTAGAGACCCCAAGAACAGGAAGAGAAAGAGAAGAAGATGTACTGGGCAGGGGGAAATGCCACATCTATTTCCATCCTAACACCAAGGGTTATTAGTAGGTCTCAAGCTGCCAGTAGACCTGACATGGAAACTTGGACACTCTGGGCTCCTCAGAGTGTTTCAGTTTCCTTTATTGCCTGAAAGCAGAGTAAGGAAAGCTAAAGCCTTGTTTTCCACACACTGTTCCATCAGGGTGTGATATGAGGGCTGCTCTGGTCCTGGTGTTACCCAACACACAGAACAACTCAACCCAAGGCAGGATTTGTGTCCCTGGGTGAGTCAGGGAGGTTGGGTGGCAGGTGAAAGATGAAAGATCACATCCCAGGAGTGCTGCAATCTTCCACGCTTTCCCAAATTACCCTCTGATGGAAATTTTCGGGTCCCTGTCTCTCTGGCAGCCAATCAGGGAAAACCTCTCAAGGCACAATTACCACACTCTGACATGGGAGCTTTGCCTCAGTACCCAAGTGCCTGCACCTGTGTTTTCTATGGCCCCACTGTAGCTGGGTAAGCAAATCCCACTGAGGGGTGAGACCTTTCCTGTAGCCCCTGGCGATGTGACCTGGCCACATGACCTGAGCCGTGTCCTTCAGCTCCTCACTCTCGGCTGTGCTGTGACACCCCTGAGATTTATGCTCTGGGGGTCAACTCTTGAAGTCAGCACGTTCTCATGATGTCACATCAGGCTGGCTGATGAAAGGATACAGAGGGCTGCTCACCATCCACAGCTGGAGAGAATGGATTAAAGACATTGGAAAAAATTAGTCCCTCACTGTGTTCTGAGCAGTTTAAGGACATGCTTTCCATTACTACTATAACCTGAATCCATCTGTATCACAGAGCACTCAAGGACATTGGGGAAAGTTTATGAAGCTAAAGAAGACTTGGAGTTGATAGAAGCTTGCTCTGGTGGCCATGGACATTCCTGCCATTCCTAAAACTCCAGAGAGGTAAAACAAGATCCAGGAGAAACATGGTAAGAAACTGGCAGTAAGAGAGCCTGGCTGCCTAAGGAGAGGGAAAGCAATCCCTGATGATTAAAGACATATCATAGCAGAGACCTGTCATTGCTTGCACAGGATCACCCTGCAAGGTAGGACCCAGCCTTTGAGAAAGGCTGGAGGAAAAATTCATAGGGTTCACAAGGAGCTGGGTTTGGGTGATGATGCTCTCACATTCCCTTTTTGCCATAACAAGCCCTATCCTTGCTGTTCCACACCCAGTGTCCCTTCCCTCACCTTCTAGATTTACTTTAACTTCCTGTGATTTTGTTGAGGTGAAACTATAAAGCTCTTGGCAAACTTTAGGAAAAACATGACAGGAATTGAATCACTAGATCAGAGGAAAACAATTTATCTTCGCTGGAGTTTTGCTGCATTACTTATTGTCCCATACTGGTATGGGATGTCAGATGCATATAATGCACAACTTCAAAAATTAAATACACCAAAATACATAAGGACATAGTTGTGTATTGTGATGTCATTTGGGAAGTTCCTATTGGAGACAAATAGGTTTCCCAGGACAAAATGTTGTTATATTCACTCTGTGATCTGTTAAAAAATGGTCAGTAGAAAAATGGATTTCATATAGCTGGTGAAATTAGGAGAAAGAAATGAAGCAGGTAAGAGAATGAAAGAGTTGACGAAAACTCTCCTATTGACCTTATTAAAGGATAAACAGAAAAGAGGGAGCTAAGTTCTTTGCAGGGTACAGGAGAAATAAACAGAAGTAGAACCTGAGTAAAACCAGGCAGAATGAGGTGGGAAATGGAGTTCAGCTGCTGCAGTCAGCAGCACAGAGAGAATCCTACATGGACAACTTTGGCTCTCCAGCCCAGAGCTCGGGTTAGAGGTGGATCCATGACAAACACCTTCCAGGAGGATCCAGAAGGAGGTTCAGCCATGAGAAGAGACCTTAATAGATTTGTCAGTGCACCCAGCTTAAAACAGGGAAGAAGCCAATGAAAATTAATGAATTAACTCAAATGACATTGCAGACTTTGATGGGAAGTATCCCTAGGAGAAAATGATGGAAGAAGGAGAGGAGTTGCAATACTAAATCAGACCAATGGTCCATCTAGTGCTAGATATAAAACCCCTATAACGGACAGTTATGCAATAAGACACCCTTTGGGGATGTTCCTCATACCACCTGATTTTATTCTGAGCTAAGAGGGTTTATATATTCCTTTCTTACCTAATGCATCCACAGATGTTCTTTTCTTCGTGGCCTAAACCTTAATTTTTGTCCTGTTTCTGCCTCACTGTCTAGTGACAGGGAACTCCATAACCTAATTTATTATATTTTTCATAATGTTTTATCCATGCAGAGGTTCCCTTTTTTGGGTACCAGGACAAAAGTTAACCCAGACATTTCTCGTACTGTGCTGCATTAACAAATAACATCAACCTTCTTGGTGAACTGAGCACAGAAACCACAGTTTGGCTCCTACAATATATGAGCTTTTCAAGCTTCCAACAGTATTTATTGCTCTTTTGGAGCTCTTTGATATTTCTGCTATATCTTTTTCAAAATGCAGCAACTAGAACTGACCAGAAGGTCAAAGACAAGAACAGCTCCCAGCATCAATAGAAAGTTGAGGATGGTTCTGCATTCCCTTCTAGATATTTTTTGACCAATCTTAGGCAATATTTTTACCACAGCATGTCCACACTGGTAATTAGGTCTTCTTTGTGAGCACTTTTTTCCATGATATAAGAGAAGGCCATCAGATGCTTTATAAAGAGCAGTCCTTGACCCTAACAGTTTAAAGGATGGAAGGGACAGATTTCTTCGTGGATGACCATCTTATGGAATAGGGAGATTCCCTTGCAATCATTTCAGCAATAAGGAAATGGGGTGTCTGCTTTACTAAATTATCTGTAATTCCATTCATCTCCTAGTTATAGACAATAAGACACTCATATGTTGATCTATAAGGGAGCAGAAGTTTAAATTGTTAATTTGTTTAAGTGGGCATCATACAAATATCATCCCCAGCAAACAGAAAGGAGCACTAGGGAGCTGATTGCCCCATAAGGTCTCCAAAATTAATTAATGGTGGAAAGATTCTGTAAGGCACAGTAAGGGTCCTCTCATCTCTACACACACACATATTTTAGGGTCAAAGGGGACCATCCCCTTGCATAACAATGGCCACAGGACCTCCCCACTGATTTCTCTAACAAGCATACCTTACTGTGTGAGCTGTAATCCATCTTTGAGGGGAATATTCAACCCCAATTCATGGATCATTTTTACAGTTTAATGAACTCAGAGTTATCAGCAACGATAACAAACTCCAGCAGAAGGAGAAAAACAGAATCCCAGCTACCCTGTTTGACTGAGATGCCACAAAAAGCACATTGGGAGAAAAGAGGATGTTAAAAAATTAAACCCTATTTTTTTAATCTTACAATTTAATCTTGTTTCTTCAAACCCTGATTTTAGCAGACTGAGTACTGTGGACAGGTATTTCTTACTAAGTCACATTAAGAAAACATGAAGATGCTCTGAAAAAATTCTCAGTCTGTAAATAACAGAAAAGTCAGCAGCAGGATTTGCATTTTTCTTAAGCACTATGTCCTAGGGGCAGTACAGGAGCCCAGACACTTCACTCCAGCAAAGCTGAGTGTATTGCAATAACTCCAGGTCCTCACAGGCTCTTACAGGGCTGGCTCTTAATACTTCATATCTGCAAGATACACATACAGTGACAGCATGTGACAAGAGAAAACAAGAAATTAATGCAGATAAGAATTTACAGGTATCATTCCAGCTAAAGGTCATCACTAAAATCAATCTTGTATGGGAAGCAGATTTCCCATTACTGAAATATCCCTGGTATCTCGTGACTGCAAGATTGCTCAGTACATCTCTAGTAATAAGGTTAACTCTGGCCAGTATGACTTATCATATCAAGAGTTATATAAGAATTATGTTCAGAGAGCAAAAGGTGCTGGAATATGCAGAAGATGCTTCCTGCAGTAAGGAATATTAATTGGAGCTGGTGGAAAGGAGAGCAGGTGAAAGGAACTTAGAGTGGCAGAGTCTCATCTGACAAAGTCAGGTCTGTGGGTAGTGAAAAACAAAGGTGATTCCAAGACAGCATCCAGGTGTACAAGGCAAGGCAGATCCTTTGGGGATGGTGGGGAAGAGAGTATGTAACTAATCACATTATTTTTAAGTGTAAATAATTTATTTAGGGTCAAGACAACAAGACAGAAACAAGGAAAATGAGGCATTGAATAAAACTGAATTTCACAAGCATCAAATTATTTTCCAGGGGAGAAAAAACCTTTTTAACATAGAGAAGGATGGACACAAACCCATCACTTTTCTGCATTGCTGTGCTCTGCCTGCAATTAAGGAAAAACATGAATCCTGCATTATTTGGCAGTAAACAAGGAATATGGGGGGAAAGAAAGATCTAAAAGTAGATCCTGTGTGCAACCACCAGGTGGTTGAGGAGTGTATGACATATGAGGAGCTTAGGAGATCAGCTGGCACAGGGAATGATTGAGTGGATGCCAGCAGGGAAGAGGCCACATGAAAGACCAAATCCAAGAAATTGGGTCTATGTATCCAAAGCTCTGGGTGACAGCTCTAAAGCAATGAGATAAATGAATCAGCTCTCAAGGCAGCAATGATGATGGATAAGGTGGGATAGGATCAGCTGCCAAAGGAGTGTGAAAAGGTTCTAGAAATATTCAGAAATACATCATGGAGGGGAGGGGGGAAAGGGTACAGGAAGGAGTTGTTGGTTTCCTTGGAAGGTACTATGGCACACAAGAGAATCGATTTTTTTTGCTGTCTCGCCACTCACTTCACTTCATGGAGTTTGCTGATGACTTTCAGAGTGTGGGAATGCTGGGAGAATATTGAGGGCTCCATCCCAGGTGAGGTGCATTGTCTCTGGATATGTACACACAGTTCCTGCAGGGTGCTGAGCTCCAAAACAGGCCAAACTTGGAAGCTTGAGTTGCTTTAGGGGCTACAAGTGGGGCTGGGTGTCACTGAAATCCAGGGGGACTGAGCTGGGGAGGAGATGGCCTAGAAGCCACTGTGTCAGCACTTCACTCAGCGAGTCTGTGGAGAGCAAGGAAGCTCAGTGTCTCTCTGGATGATGTTTCAAATGAGAACAGAAGAAACTCACCAGTTACAGCTTCACAGGATCTGCTGGTTTATTCCAGAAGCACCTTCACCTTTGTGTGTTAGCTCAGAGCAGCACAATGAGGTGTCAGAGGAGGTCCCAAATCATTCTGCAGAGCAGTTCTGTCAAAGGTGTGGTGGTGATTTTGAAGGAGATTCTTTCCCACCAGCTTCTCAGGCACAGCTTGAAAGTAAACATGCAAATCCATCTCAGATCTGCAGTGTCCAGCTCACTTGTGCTCTGAGCTTTCTTTCTCAATCAAAAGGCAATTGTTCAGGCTTTCTGCTGAGGGAGGACAAAACCCCTGATTTTTATTTTTTTTTTCATAACAATGTCAGCCTTCCCTTCTGACTGAGAACTGCAGTTGTTTCAAAACTAAAATCAAATATTGCAGTCCCATTTGAAAACAATTATTCTGGGCCAAATCCCAGAAGGTGCTGAGTGCCTTCAACTCCCACTGCATTCATGAGGAACTAAATGTGCTCAGTGCTGTGCATGGTCTTGGAGATTTTCCTAAAGTGTAGGAGCCAGATCCCCCATATCTTTTAACCTGAGGCACTGCTTACTCCTGCAAATAGAGCACAGCTTGACCCTGCAAGCCCTTGGCATGAAAGGTTGCACTTACTGCTGTGCCCAGTATCACTGACAATAATCTCTACCATCAATAATAAAGTTTTGCAGGATGAAGCCTTAAATAAAATTTATGTCACTGACCTACAACCAACAGCTGCAAGAAAAAAGTAAAACTGTGATGAAAATTCCCAGCCCATTAATGTGGGTATTGCACTCCTTCAGCCTCAGACAAAAGCTGCTTTAACTCTATCCTTCAAAATGATGCAGTCCAAACAGCTCATCCAGAGTTATTAAACATTGTAGTGGGTTCTCTGTACAACAAAGCCTCAAACTTTAAGCATTCTTCAAATATGATTCACTACAAATATATTTAAGAGGCCATGGGCAGGGTGAATTAATTCTCCTTTGCAGCCATGCAGTGGAATGGACAGATGTTTGCCAAACACCAGTGCCTGGATTTCTGTCTTGCAAATGCCCACAGATTTACAAACAAATGACCAAAAGGGTGAGTTAAGGCAGTGAACACCAGCTCACTACAACTTGAAGTGGAGAGGGACTTGGTCTGACCACAATGCCCCTGTTTGTGCAAGTGTCTGAGAGCAGCTCCAAAGAGTACTCAGGATTTACTCCCTGCATGTGGCAGTGCAGAATGTGCCTGTGTTCGTGTGTGTGAACATGCTGCCTGTGAAATGGTTAAAACTTAAGGTTACCCATCCAAGGAGTAGAAAATGAAGGTTCTCAGTTTGATGGACAACAGCTCAGAGATCCCTGATGTCCCAAAATATTAGGTTTCTCTTCTAATAATGTTGGAAATATTGCCTACTGTCATGATTAATCTCAGCAGCATCTCCGGCTGATTGCAGGTGACGCAGTCACAGCGCAGTGCCTGTGTTGGTTTCCACACACCGTCAAATCTGCTACAAATGCAGGGGTGAAGGGGAAAGAACTGTGATACCAGGTATCCCAGTGGTTAATAGATTGTGACATGAAAGAAGGAAACCTTTATTTTAATTCAAAAAACAAAAGCCAAATAGCAAAACTTATGTACGTGCCTAACTTTTTTTTTTTCTTCTTCAAGTGGAAAACATTCGCCTGCTAACAACTCTTGGCTGGCATCAAGGGAAAGTGGAGGTATTTGCAGATGTGGAGGAAGACATACAAAACATTTTTCAAATCAAAGGCTTGAATTATTGCACTGGGTTCATGAAGTTTCACAGGCATGTAGACACACCATTGTCTGCACCCTGGAACAAGCTGCCCTTTCTTCAGAAAGGAAAAACAACCCAATGTTTCTTACAATCCCATCTGTATGTATCACGGAGCTATCTATATTTTGAAATTCTTTGCATTGTCTGTGGTAAGGGTGTGCTGTTTTGGCCCAACAATGGCAACATTGATTTTAGAATTTCAGAATTTTGGTGCATAGAACAAACTGTGAAACAAAACGGGCCTGCTCTCAATAGTACAACAACAGTGCTCTTATATAAACTTGCCTTTCCTCGCCATTTTACATAGTCAAAGATCAATACTGTTCATTCAGCCAACATTATTAAAGCCATTTATCAGGGACTTTTTTCTCTTGTTGCTAATAAAAAGGATTTTGCCGACAAAGTTATGTCATCTTCCGCTCCCTCGGCAGCAGCGCAGATAATTGGCTTTGTTGTGTCCCCAACAATCGGGCCTTGTTTATGAACTTACATTTATTAAGTGAAAGTATTTGGAAACTGATGGTACATTGAAGTTTGGTTGCCATGGGCAATAATCATCCCAAAAAAGTCATGACCTCCCTGTTATGCAGCTAGTAACTAATTGAAATGATACAAATTACTCTGATTCTCTGTCTGCCAATGTAGAGGCTGCTCGTGGTCAAGGGTCAAACGAGCCCCTATTCATGAGGCCATGTTTGAAGTGGCTGCTGCCGTGGCGCGGGGTCGGTGCGGCCGCCGCGGCTCCGCCGGACACCGTCCCGCACCGGGAGGGGAGCGCTGCTCAGGGAACCCCAGCACGGCCACCTTGGGCTGACACATCAAAAGCTTCTCCCTGTCAGTCAGCCAGCGGCTGTTGCCAGGCAGGACATGGTTTGCTGGGTAGGAATAAGTGCTGTATTCATCCCCAAGGGCTACCTTGCACATTTAACTGATGCTGTGATGCCTCCTGAGGTACTGCCGCTAAATCAAAGAATCGTTCTGCCTGCACTCGGCTCACCAGAAAAAACAAAGGCCTCCTTTTCTGCGAAACATCACAAGAGAAATTAAAATCCAATGAATTATCTGGGGTGTCATCCTTTCAAAACATTTATGGTAATTCAACTCTGTGTGAAAAAAATACAGTATGTTTATCTCCGTGAATATGAGGACCTCAGCATTAAAAAATTAATAGTATAATGAGATTTTTGTCCTTTAGGAAATTCTTAGTGATTTCAGGGCATGTTGATCAAAGGCTTATTACATACGTGCCAAAAGTGCTGATTTAGTGGGTGAGTATTTGCAATGCCACCAAAGATATTTCTTTCTTTGTGTAAGCTGCTACAGCTTTAACATGTCTAAATGTATTAAAACTGTGAGACAAGAAACCATGTTACAGGGCCAGGCCACCCTCCTTGGATAATGAAGATTAACATTTTCTCTGTTTCAACGTTATTTGACAACTTTACCACACAATTTGAGTCCAGTATGTTTCAACAAATCTTTTTATAAATATCAAAACTGTGCATCACCTACTAGGGACAGATGTCATTCTAATGGCTCCATTTTTCCCTTGTCTAACAAACTTTATTTCTTCAGGAGGTACCAAAACACTTAACTTAATACAGACTTTCAGTCCTGTTTGATATCTTTATCAATGAGGGGATTGAGTAGAACCTCAGTGATTCACAGAAGACTCTCAGTTGAGCCTGAATGTTGATCTGCAGGAGGGTAGCACTACCTGTCCTTAATAATATACATTTTTCCCACAGGCTCCCTAAAACTGGCATCATTTTAAGATGGTTATCACTGATGCCCAGGATCTAAGTAGGTCCCTACAGGTGTAGGTATAAGGCAGAGTGAAACACAAAACAGTAATTTGTTTCCTAAGAAAATTATGTCCTTTTTTTCCTATCTACATCAGTGTCTTCTCCTGGCAAAATTCCTTCTTCTTGTCAGGTAACAAAAAATGAAAAACATTCCTTTTCAAATTAAATGCATCACTTTGGAAGTGTTGTGCTTTAACAAGACACTGTCATGCTTAGAGGAAAGTGGGCACCTGTCATGAAAAATATTCATAGTAGAAAACCTCATTTTCCTTTAAACACAGAAAAAAATTGACCAGCCCTATTACAGAAGTCTTTCAGTGCCACTCCATGTCAGCACTGTCATTACATCTCCCATTGTGAAGACAGCCAAGAACATGTCTTTGGAAATTTATTCTGGGGCTGCCCTTGTGGCCTATTGATTGTGCTCCCTTCATGTGAGAGCCCCGTGCTGAAGGGGACTGGAGGCTGCTCGGAGGGGACGGAGTGGTCCCCATGTGCTGCCACACAAACCAGCCAGGCCATCTGAACGTTTCCATGAGTATTTTAATCTCATCTTCTGCAAAACTTCCTGGGATGATGGAGGTGAAAGGTTTAAAGAGAGAAGAAAATTCTCTAGAAGTATTCAGAAAGGTACTGAGCATGATCCTTGAAAAGAGGATCTTCCAGGAAGCAGTGCTGACAGAAGTTGTGTAATGATGTGAGGAAGGCACAGCACTTCTGATTCCCCTAAACTGCGGGGTTTAAGAGGAATATTCAGACCTGATTCTTCAGCCTACAGACTGCTGAAACAATCTTCGTTATTTAGTAACTAAGTTGCAAAAACCAAATTATTTACTCCCTTAATAAAAACTTTATTTAACTCCACAGAGCTAATTTCTGTCCTTTAGGACAATCACTGCCCAGAGAAGCTGAGGCTTCCTCATCCCTGAAAGTGTTCCAGGCCTGTTTGGACAGTGCTTGGAGCAACCTGAAATAGCAGAGGGTGTCCCTGCCCAGGGCAGGGAGTGGAACTTCATGGTCCCTTCCAACCCAAACCATTCTGTGATTCTGTGATTTGGTAAATGGCAGTATTGGTATTTTTCCCCACTGATACAGGTGTGGAGTGTCTCTCCATCCAATCCCTACAGTGGAGTCATTTCTAATTTGCACCACCCTGAGAGGTGATTGGAGCCAACCTGTCCGTGCTACAAGGTAATCACAGGGGTAATGAAGAAACAGAGACAGTTTTTCTTCACTGAACCTGCCATGAGTCAGCAGGAAAAGCCAGAGCAGATAGATTGCAGCTCTGGAAGCAGAACAGGATGTGTAAAAGACTCTCTCAAGCAAAACCTTATTCTGCTGAAGCTACTTTGCCCCACTAAAGTCAGTGAACTTGCACAGACAAAACCTAACCCACAGCCTGGAAGGCAGCGCTTGCTATTTAACAGTGGATTGGTTTCCAGTGCAAAGGGGCCGCGTTCATTCCCACCCTGAAACCAGTGCACAGCAATAAGGGCGATCTTCGGGTCTATATCCTCACAGACACTGCCCAGGTGCTGTTTGTCCTACATCTCCTCTGATGTCTCAGCTCCGCCAGCAGCATCGCGGACTACTTGGTTGTGCAATACACACATTAAACACTGCCCAAACAAGTTTTGGCACAAGACAACTTGTCAGCTCAAAAGAAGGGGCAGTGGTTTGTGGAGTCAATGAGGTGTTTTCTTCCCCAAGTCCAAATGCAGTGCTAGGTGTTTAATCTGCATTTTAAAAGAGCTGATAAACATGCATTTACACAATAAAACATAACCATCTGAAAGAGCCATCACAGCCAATTGTCCTCTGTGTCAACTAATTCCTCCCATTCCCACCCAGAAGGGCTCAGCTGAGTCCCCCTTGGAGACCCTACTTCCAATGACAACAATTCCCTTCCTCCCCAAGCCATCGTGCCCACACCCCGTGGGCACAGCTTTCCTGGCCAGCTCACTCTCACCCCAATCAAACCTTCAGCCTTCCTCCTCTAAGGCACACAAAGGGGGTGCGTGTATGGTCCCAAGGTAAAAGCTCCTAAATCTAAGTGTGCTGAGAGATTTTACCACCACTGTTCTACTCTGTACCTACTGTGGATGGAGAGCTATAAGGTGACTTTTTTATCTCCTGTTTTGGTTGAGAAACCTGAACTTCTGAAGCGTCAGGAGTTTCAAATCTACAGACCAGATTTTCTCCCATCTCTTCTACACACGATATAAATCATTTAAAACCAAAGCTAGGGGTTGTGCTTGCTGGCTCCTTGGTTTTTTTGGACTCCTATCATAAGAAAGAAGGTGATACAATTCAAAGTACTACAGAACAGATTTTTCTGGACTGACATTAAACACTGCCTCACTTCCAAAAAAGCCCTCTGCAATCAGTGGTTATTTATATTACAAGGGAAATCTCATCATGGATAAAGTCAATACGATTTGTGTCATTATGTTTTTCCACATAAGCAGGTTGTCCACATATGACTTGAAATTTCAGTGAATAAAAGCAACCAAGGCAGGTAAAACAAAAAAAGGAAAACTGTCATGAAGAAAATGAACATGTAGCTCTCCTCTGGAAAATACCCTTTAATTTTGCAAGGCTATATTGCTGCTTTTCTTCCTCAAATCATTACCCTTTTAATAAGCAGCATTAGGTGTGAAATAACCAAAATTATAACAGTTAAACAACTTCTAGGATTGTTCAAAGGCTAACAAACATGATTTTGAGTGATCACTAAAATACATGTATGTATTTTATATGCAGATATGTATATACACCTATAGACATGATCAGCATATACACATATAAATATAGAAAGATATTTCCAGAACAATCTGCTCTTCTCTAGCAGTGGATTGTGGCACAAGAGCCAATCTCACTGTGATTCCCAAGGGAGCTCATTCTACCAGTGCTTGTACAGGTTTGAAAGATTTTGGATTAGAAACCCTTCATCAGGGAGAACAGGGAAGTGCCCCCAGGATTCCTGCCCTGGCACACACACCACCAGCAAAGGGTCTGGGCAAGGCAGGAATCCTTTCTGTCCCTTCCCAACTCCAGCACAGCAGCTGGGAATGATGGACTTCAGGTTCACCTTCAGATTGCTCCAGCCACCCACAAGGCCAATTCCTGATCATACACCCCCAGAAAGAGGAGGTGATTAATCAGATGGCTGATTAATGTTTATATTCCTCAGCTTTTGCTTTCCAAGAATTTTCCTTTTTTAAAATCCATGTTTAGAAAGGCTTAGACTGAGCACTAGTTCACAAAAGGTTACTTAAACTACCAGATACTGGGGTGAAATTAATTAATGCACTTGTCTAAAATTCAATGAGAACTGAAAACAGATATAAAATCAGAAAAATGGTATGAACTGATACCTAATCCCATATCTCAACAAATAACAATGGACTGTTTATGCTGCATTACTCTTTTCTAATCTTCACATATTACTATAATTATTAACTGCTAGTCCTAAAATCTATAGAGTTATCATTATTGTTATTATTATGAAACTCAATCTCATTTTCATGTCATAAAGATAAACCAAATCTCATTTCAATTAGTTGCAGCAGGAGGGAATGAACTTTAAACAGACATTTAATTTCTGAAAAAAAAATTAGGAAGTTCTTCATGGAAATGTTATGGCATTTTGAAACAGATTAATAGTTCAGTATGAACACATCCACCCTGCAGCTAAATGATGGCTGTACTGCGATCAGGAGACAGGTTAAATGAGCAAAATCAGTTGATACCACTGGTTTGGATCTAATCAAATAGTCTTCATTTTTATGACTTTCTAGCTACATTATTTTTTCATCCCATGTGTTCTCTGAATTGTTACTGGGGGTTAGCTGCCTTGGAATTGGGTTATATTTGGCTTTAATGTATCTGATTGGTAAAAAAGTCCAAGGAGCAAGGGGGTACCTGGCATTCTGGTTGCTGTCTGAATGGTTCCAATCACTCTGTCTCCATGGAGCACATCCCTGGACACACCAGCTGCCTCCTGCATATTTTATCATTGCTCCAGGGCAGGATGTAACCTACACCAGGGCAGGCTGCCTCCCCAGCATGCCCAGCCCCAGCCCTTCCACGCTTTTCCAGTTTTCCAGCACTCAGCTGGTTAAGGGTTAGCCCATGAGGGTGCTCAGCAATGTTTGATCCACAAATCCATGGAATCATAGAATATTGAAGGATTGGGATGGACTTTAAAAATCACCCAGTCTCAACCCCCAAAATATCACCCAGTCCCAACCCCCCTGCCATGTGCAGGGACACCTCTCACTAGACGAGGTTGTTCAAGGCCTTATCCAGCCTGGCCAGGGACAGGGAATCCTCAACCTCCCTGGGCAACTTGTCCCAGTGTCTCACCACTCTCACAGTACGAAATTTCCTTCTAATATCTAACTGAAATTTCCTCTTTTTCAATTTGTACCCAGGCACTACAGTTCCTGGTAAGAATCCCTCTCTGACTTCCCAGGAGGTTCCCTTCAAGGCTGAAAGAAGGCACACCATGAAGGTGCACTTCTGGATCCTTGCAGCTGGAAAAAGGGAATAGAACACACTGGTTGAACCCACAGCTATGGATGTGGCTCTCCAGAAAGGCTCAGCACCACTGCAGACATTGCAGTGGTAACAGAAGCCCTCAAGCCTTGAGAAATTCTGGTTTTGGTGGCACTGCCGACTCCTATACACCTCAGTGTCCTTTTTTACAGCCACTTTTGCAAAGCTACAAAATTACTTAATCATCCATTGCCTGGCAATCCCAAATTTTAAGACAGAAACTAAAAAATAAAAAAAAAGTGTGAACAGACCGGGGACCTTCTCGCCCTGCTGCCCACTCTGCCTCTGTTTTCCCCTCCCCAGTTCCTCGAGGGAGCCCCGCAGCAGCAGCAGCACTGAGCAGGGTCCCTGCGCGGATTCCCTGCTCCATCCTCCCATGGAATATCCCCACCTCCTGGTTAGCGCCCAGATCACAGCTCCGGGCTGGGGGAGGTATCTCCCCACCGGCAGTTTACACGGTCGCCTTTTCACCCTCTCCTAAAGTACGTTTGGAGTTCAGAAATATTAAAAGTTTGATGCCAGGCCAACGCTAAAACACAGAAATAAAAAGACAGCCTGTAGATACGAGGTGAAATTCAGTTTCTTGAAGTCAGTTCCAAGAAGTTTCACTCTCTCCTTCCACTACCATCAGTTATTTGCTTCCCAGCACCCAGGCAGCAAAAGCAGGGATACATCCAGGAGACAAAAGCTGTGGCTGGAAGAGAGGGGCACCATGGAGCAGTATAGACCTGGACACAGAGCTGGTGTAAGTCTTGTCGGAGGAGCTGGCAGAAAGGACTGGCCCAGGGAATGCAGGAAAATTAGCTCAGGACTGGAAGAAACTAAGAGGTGGGAAATTGGGGATGACTGATAGATCATGAGGAACTTTATTAGCTGAGATGATAAGGTTAAGAGAGAAACTGAGATTAAATTAGAGGAAATTTCCACATGAGGACAAAGAGCTGGGACAAAGCAGAGCTGGGAAGGAGGGAATAGTGGATTAGAAGCAAGAAGTGTTTGGGAGATACTGATCCAAGAAGAAAACCTAAAGTAGAGAAGTGGTCAGGACTGGAATGAGAAAACTGGGAAAAAGACTGACCATGGTTTTAAACATGAGGGAATCCAGATTCTTGAATGTCACAACTCCTCTACTCACAGGAAGAATCTGTGAAATCCAGTGGCAAAGTGTGACTCGTGCCCATGAACTCAAATTCCAAGTCACTGTGGTGAACCTAAAGGTACCAGCTCTTCAGAAAAACAAGGTGGATTTATACAGTGTTTCATACAAGATTTTTCCAGTCAGACAGAGTTTGTCTGTTTAACAGCCCAGGAAATCACACAGATAAAATTAGTTTTAAAATAATCAACTCCAATGCTCCCATTCAGGAATACCAGAATTAAGTTTGTATCAAGCAACTCAAATTTAGCTCCATTTTATATTACAGCACAGCACTTAGAGATAACATCATTAAAATCATTATCTCCCTTTTTCTTCTGCAGGGCTCTCTCACTCCAATATCCTTTGAATGTAGGGTTGGGGGTTATTTTCCTGTAACATAAAATCAAGTGGCTTGTTTCTTTAAAGTAGATTAAAGCTGAATTATGGCTGTATAACATCATTTTAGGTCTCTGCTTTCTCAAGCAATACACACAGAGTTGGCAGCAGACCTCTGTTGGCCAGACAAGAGGATTTCCATTTGCCCTTCCTTTGGCTTGTATATATATTAATACAATATATGTTTAACAAAAATTAAACCACAATAAAAATTAGCTACATAAATCCACCATATTATCTCTTAAAAAACTACAGGTACCATCTAATAACAAAACACACAGCCAGGGTGACTTCTGTAATCACAAAGCAAAAATTACTCCAAATTTCTCTTTCTGCTTCATGCACTGATCACATCTCATGCAGCAGTAACCCATAAAGAGCTTGGAAAACTTATTTTAGAGAAGAATAAAAAGGAGTAGCCAGTTTGGCTAACAGCCAAATCACAGTATCCTGTGCACCACTAAAATTTACTTTTCAAGAAAAGGGAACTTGGCACTTTGTTGTAAAAATCAGGCTCTTCTTTGGACTTTTGGGCATCCAAATTCTCTATCAATTTTCAATAAACTGACCCATATCTCCAAAGGGTCCTACTGCAGTTATGAGCACCTATTGTAACACTTAAAATTAATAAAGAGAAGTGATTTTCTGCAAGCTTTTGCTCCAACTCAGTGAGATAATAGCAAGTCTATAACTAAGGGAAATGTTTCTTTAAGAGATGAATCAGGTGGATTGCCCAAGTAACTCAAATCACCAAGGCTTATTTGTTTGCTGTAATTCCTAATTGTTTCTGGAATCAGTTGAGTGCTTTCTCTCAGCAAAAATTTTGCCTTATTAAGCTTATCCATGCAAGAGAGAGATTCTTGACATGCTCTGGATTGCTTCTGCTTCCATCTGTGCTAACCAGCAGTGAAGAAAGTTTTGCTGTGCTTACCCCACAGCTGTAACACTCCCCAGTCACAACCATGATTCACTGGAGTTGTTCAATAAAGAGAGAGAAGAAATTGGTATAGGTCTTGGAAACTACAGAAAGTTGCCATTTAGATCACACTCAAATCTCAGAGGAAATGGGATCCACTTGAAAACAACAAAATACTGAGGGATATGGTTCTCCATCCACAGTTCATGTGCCAGAGTGTAACTTCCCTTTGTGAAAGGGTTGGTTTTATACTTTAAAGGATCTCGGGCATATTATTGATGATATTGTTAATAGGCTCTCCAGACCTTAATTCCGAGTGATAATTTGACATTAGGCAGCATTCCCTATTTGAATATATATTTGGGATTCCTGAGCAATACAGCCCCATACAGAGAGCAGTAAGCAGCTATTTAGCAGCATACTGTGATACCACAATAGTGTCAGCTATTCCAAAGGGAAAGTGAAAAATGTATTTCACAGAGACCTCAAGAAGAAAGCAAGAGTGAAAGTAATAATCAGTTGCAGCCAAGATGCCAGGGCTATCTAAAACAGAAGAAAAACGTAGTCCCCCAGGTTTTCAAGACCTTGTTTTCACACTTCAAGTTCTCACATGCCACCTGTACAGTGTTTATTTGCATTATTGCAGGACATCAGGGCACAAGAGCTAGAGAAAGGAAGGTACCATGAGCCAGCAAAATCCCTTCTCCAATCACAATCAGAGCTGCAGGTTGTCAGTTCTATCTGAAATGCTCTTGATTAAGAAAAAAAAAAAAAAAATTATACTAAATTACTATTAACAATGTCTAGATTTCAATGAAATTTCAGTAATTTCCTCCTGAAAAGTGTTTCTGCCAATACTGAATGTTCACTGGATGTTGGGGGTTCTCAAGACAAAGGCTTAGATATAAAAACACCCAACCTAACAGTCCAGTTTCTTTTTCTTGAGCCTATACTGGTTTTCCATACGAAGCTGAGGAGTCCTGGTGAGCCAGAGGATCCCCTGTGAAGGCAGAACTTCACCTTGAGCTGTGAGGTTTCGCTCTAGAGACCTTTGCCTTTTTTGCTGTGTGAAAACAGTTTTGTGAAGCATCAGAAGCAAATGAAACACTCTGAGAAGGGTCAGAGCAAAAAACAATTCACCAATGGGAATGTTCTTGGCAGTCTTTTATTACTTCTCTGCGTTTCAGGGAGGGGGTTGCTATTCATATCTTTGCTCCTGACTTCTTTCCAGCCTGGTCTACATACTTTTGACCTCCGTTCTCTTTATTTTAGGGCCTGCTCCAACAGTTTATAAATGTCACTATTTGTCATGTATAAATTCATTTTCAAAACAGGCTAAATTTTCCAAATTTCCCTTGATGCAGTTCAGTGACTCTCCCAAGTTTAGAACAACAAATACTTTGTTGCCTCTAATATTCTCCCTTCATAATGTCTAACAGAGTGCCTTACAGGACGTGAGTTATCCCTTCACTTCAAGAACAGCCTGGCATATGGAATCCCAACACACTGGGGTTGGGATAAATACAGCCTTCAGGCAGCAGTGTATGAGCAGGATAAACACCAGCCAGGCAGGCCCTGTGGCACCCTGAGAGCAGGATATTTGCTCTGTGCTGTGCAGAAGGAAGGAGTAAGCATGCTCTTGGAAGGCTGACAGGACCGTGCTGCTGCATTTCCCTACTCCCACAACAGCCACTGGAGATTGGGGCCCCCTTGGAGCAGCCAACACAACTGTCCAGGTAGCCATTGGTGAGTGCAGACCTGGCCAGTGATTTGATTTGCCTAACGAGTTTTAGTAGCAGGTTCTCTGAAGCAGGCTCTGGTTAATGACTCATTGCAGCAGCAGTTGTGCTCTCAGAGCTGAAGGCTGAGAGCTGAACCTGCCGAGGAAGCAGCGACCACAACCCAGACCTGCTCCGTTTGGAGCAGCCCTTCTGATCCTGAGATGATTTACACAGATTCACAGGAATTCAGATTCAGGGATTCTTAAAAACATCCCAATGCCTTGACCCCATCCAGGAGATCCTAACACAAACACTTGCTGGCTGCAAGGTTAAGTTATATGAGAGGGACCAGCACAATTCTGACAGGGAATACTTATGCATGGAGGATGAGAGGATAGAAGCCAAAGAGGAGGTTTTTCCTCAGACTATAATAAATTCTCGGTTCTCAGATATCCTTGATTGTCTTCTGTGATCCTTTGGCTGGCTGAGAAATTCTGCTCTGTACCTTCAAGCTGCCCCTCACAAATAAATCAATAGCTCCCTAAAAACTGGGCCTATCCTTCAAGTTCTTTAGTGTAGTAGGATTTTATTCATGGACTTTAGGTTTGGAGCTACAGACAGTTTACAAGCTGATATTTGGTATCCAAACCCTTCATGGGAAAAAAACAATACCATCATTATAATTTATTTGCATTATAAAGCCACTTAAAGGATATGGAGAGCAGAAAATTAAACAGGTGAAGTGCTGATCATAGATGCAGCAAATCCTGTCTGTGCCCCAGAACATGTTGGCAAGACAAATTGCTGTTCTACAGTAATAGATATTTGAGTATCTCTTTGATTCAGTTTAAATTATATCTGAATCAGATTTAATGAGTTTCACAAAAATGCTGTGTGATTAAATATCAATTGATTATTAAGAGTGTGTTTATCAGTGTGTAGTACCACTGCTAAATTTAAACACATTCTTAATAGTCCTTTGGTATCTAATTATTCTATAAAAACTCTTATTAATTTTAAATGAAATCAGCAGCTGAGATGCACAATTTAAACCAACTTTAATTAAAAACACCCAGTCAGGTTACATCCCCCAAAAATAAACAGCACTAAATAAAATCTAAACCCGAATAATTTTGAATTAACAGGCATTCATTAAGATTTTAAGTGAAATGAAATGGTCTCAGTTGCTCAGTTTTTACAGTTACACCTGCATGTTGCAGGTGTCCGATTCAGACACCCTTTGGTGGGTAAGTCACTGTGTTCTGATTGTCTCCAAAAGTCCCCTCTCATGGGTTATTTGTTGGCAATAAAAACATTCATTTGTTTCTTCAGTTTCATCTGAGGCTGGAAAACTCCACAGATGAAAAGGAAGGAGGGTTTGGCAGCCTCAGGAAAAGAAGATTCACAGAATATTCTGTGTTGGGAGGCACCCAAAAGGATCACGGAGTCTAGCTCTTAAGTGAATGGCCCATACAGGGATTGATCCCACAACCTTGGCATTAGTAGCATCATGCTGAAACCAACTGAGATTATGCCCCATTTGATACATTATAATAAGCTCAGAAAGTCTTTTTTCATGCTTTTTTTCCTTCTTCCCAACCTATCTTCCCAAACTTTTTCTAGAGTCCTGCAAAAAACAGGGTGATCTGACACCCAGAATACTCTTCATCTATTTCTGTGTCTAGATTACTCACAGAAGTGTCTCTGAAGCAATCCTGGAGGGAAAAGTGCACTCAGAGTACACTCAGGTGATAGGGACCCTTCCACAAACAGAGTACAGTAACACAGTGCTGAGCTGCAGGACCTGCCTCTGCCCTTTACCCTGTGCCAGCCAGGCTGCTGCTGCCACACCACCACTCAACTCTTAGACACACCAAATCTTACAACACGAGGCCACCCATAGCCAAATCCAGCATAAAATGCACTCAGTGCACAAACCCCAAGCAGCAGAGTGTCTGTGCAGCTCTCAGGTGAGAAATCGTTCCACCCAAATGGACCATGAACGTAAACACTGACTAACGAGAGCGGTACAGATTGGGCCATTAAAAGCAAGGCAGAGATGAATGGAAATGTCTGAGCAGGAACATAAAACAGACCAATTTCTGCCACTAAGTAGGAGTGGGAGTATAACAGTCCTTGTTATAGAGTTGCTGGCAGTGATGTTATTGTTAAGGCTGAAAAAGACCTGACATTCCAAATCTCTTTTCCCTTGTAAAACAGTAAGATTTGGAGCTTGATCCTTCACTTCAAAGGTAGCTTTGTTAAGCAATTGCTTACCACAGGGGGAACATGGCATGGAGAAGAAGGAAAAAAACCTAATGGATTACAAAATTTTGTGCTGAATGCAGCCCCAGATGAAGGCAAGATTTCAGTTCCCCTTGATGCCTTAGGTTTGAACTTTTCTATGTTCCCAGCCCTGCCCTGCCCAGTGTCACTCTGCAGTTCCCTGGAGCTCGTTCAGTGCTGTTCTCTCATGCTCACACACACACAACAAAGCCTCTCCAGCTCTCCAAGGACACCCAGACCCTCCTAGGCCCAACAACTGCAAACCACAAGCTTGGGGACAGGGGGGCAAGCTTGGGCAAATTCCATCCTTGCCTGGCTTCTGCTTGGGGAATTGATGCTGAGATCCAAGTGGGAAGAACTCGGGAGCTGTCCTTGTCCATGTTGGGATGCACTGAGGCAGGAGCCTCTGGAGCCCAGAGTGTACCTCTGAAGGCCTTTCCAATCAATCCCTCCTTGATTCCTTTATTCCTGTCTGCTCTCTGTTTCTAGGGAGCCATTTAAGGCATCACACTGAAGTTCAGAGCTGGGATCTTTTGCAGATTTGCCCCACCACAGTAAGGCAAGACAGAAGTAACCAGACTGTAACCCAATTACAGCAAAGATCAGAGCAAGGAAAATCTGCATTTCATAAGAGAACAGGTGAGATGGAAGCCAGTTCCAGACAAAATGGAGAAGTGCAACCCAGCCCCAGGTAGGAACTGATGCCTGTACTCTCAAGACTGGAAATGGAAGCCTGGTAATTAGAGTAAAGCAGAAATTCACCTTTAGAAAATAAACATACACAAACACATCTATAAAGATCCTTGACTCCTAATGTTTGGGTTTTTTTGCTTTATACAGAAAAAAAAATTGAGGAAAAATTTTCCTGTCTGAATTGATGATGAATTTTAGGATTTATTTATTACTTTATCCATCAGCAAAAAAGTTTTAATTCATTGATTCTGTTTGTGAATTCCAAAAAAAGATAATTCATGGCTTGATTTAAGAATATTTTTTGTTCCTCAAAATTCCTGGCAGATTCCATTGAACTTCTCCCTGCTCAGGTTGAGAACAATTCTGAGGAAACAGAGAGAAGAGCTGAGCAGAGGATTTTGAAGTTTGAACATTTGTCTTTGTTATGACCAGAAATGAAACCTGAAATTTTCAATGAAGGAAAATTTGTACAACATGGGAAATAGTTTCAGTGCAAAATTGAAATAATAATTCTACCATGGCCTTTTAGAATTTGACCTTTTTAACTCTTAACAACATTCAAATATAATACAGAATTTGAATATTTGAAATGAAAAGTAATTTCAACATTTGAAATTTCCACTTTTTGCTCTGAAAATGTCAAACCAGGATATTTCAACTTTCTGGCAACTTTTCCCCCTCCCATTTTCATTTGAAAATGAGAACTTTGAGCTTGGACTGCTCATTTACAGGAATCAGCAGGACAACTGGCTGTCAGCAGAAAAGAGGAAAGCTGATGGACTGCTCCATGATCAAGCTCAGCCATTAATTTCTTATCCCACTACCCAATACCATTTATTTTTGATAGGTTGTGGATACTTGAAAATGTATTTGTTATTCACATGGTTATGCAAGTATTTTAGGCCGAAAATTGTCTGTCACCTTTTTATGGGGGAGAAACAAGGGGGATAATGTCTGCTTTGACTAAGTCCAGATTGGACTGTGAAGCAGAAGTAGCAACCCCTTGAGCTACCTTGTCACAAAACTAGAGTGAGATAAATCAGTTTATCCCCCACTCACAGATGTTTTGTCCAGATCTGCACTGGAACTCCGAGGTCCTGCATTTGCACCTCAACCCAACCATTCCTCATGGACAACTGCTGGCCAACCTCTGCAATGGAGCTAATAATTCTACCTGAATTTACAGATCATTTTGAGATGTCTGAGTGGTGAGAATTACAGAATGACTAAAAGTTATTATGTATCATGCATGTGTTTGCCCATAAATAATAAATTCCTGCAGCAGACCTAAGAAGTTCCCACTGTTGTCTGCCTTTATAACAATTCATAAGCAATGGCGTTGTACATGATTACTCACTCAGCTGTTCCTTTTCCAATGATAGGTTTCCCTCTAGATCCAAATACACCTCTCTCCTTATCTAAGTTGCATGGATTGTTATTTTTAATATTTCAGAATGGAAACACCCATTTGTGAAGCAAAAGTGTAAAAAAAAGAAAAGGATTTTCTTGTTTGTATCTAATTCTTTACACTATTTTTTCCTAATGCTCCTTATTTAGAGCTCTTCCACTGTTTATAGCCCAGGGAATTGCCAAACCTGATCAATATTTTCCTCTGATGGTCTGTCAGCGTTGCCACAGTCAAGTTGCCAGACTCTGGTGGTGGTGGGTCTGTGGTGCCCAGCCCCAGCTCTGGTCAGCTGAAATGGCTGCTCGGGCTAATTTCCCTGTCTCTCTGCATCCTACCAGGATTTTACACCAGAAATAAATTGTCACAGGGAGAATATTTAAATTCAGGAAACAAAATGTTCCCACTAATTCAGTGTAGCCATCTCCTGCCTAGTAAAAGTTATGAGTTATGTGTGAAGTAAAAAACCTCTCTGCTGCATGAGATAATGAGAAAACGGGGATTCTTTATTCATTGTACTTGTCCCTCTGCACATAACATTTGTATATCATGCCAGGACTAACCTGTGTCACTGCACTTATAGCCACAGACCAGACTAAATGCCTGCCCTTCACTGTTTTTACGTCATGATTCATATACTCTCCCTGCTCTTTCTGACTGCCTGCAATTACTTGTGACAAATGATTCTTCAGTGTACTGTCTGCTTTACCTTTTCAAAATGTTTCCATGGTTCACAGATAAGTCAGCTAGTGTACACTGTACTGTCTTGTGGGAAGTAAATCCCAGGACAGGCACAGGAATGGGTTCCACACCATTTTGCTGGCAGAACTGCAGACATCCACCTCATTCAGCTGCAGCACGAGGAGCCTGGACCAGGCCTGTCAGCAGGGCTGGAGCTCTTCCACTACACCACTGTGGAGATCCCAAAGGAACAGATTGTTCCCTACAGCTGGACTCTGCCAGGAACGTGAATCCTTGCTCCACAAGGAGCTTGATGTCATCTCTAACAAAACATCTGGTCAAAAAAGTTGTTATTTCGGTATCTGTGATGAAAGAACATCCAGCTGAACGACCCCCATTGGCCTGTTTGCTGAACGCTTCTGTATCCAGAGGTGAATTCTGCCTGGATGGAAACCTCTGAAAATCCGGGGGGGAGGGGCTGATTCTGCCTTCAGCTCCAGCAGCGAGTGTCAGGGGAGCTCTACTGACCTCGGAGGGTGTGAGTGCCAAGAGACCCAATCCATTGCCTCCTCCTGGTAGCAAGGAGAGTTAACTCCCCTCTCAGCTGGATCTGCTCCTGTCCCCCTGTGCTGAAGGTGCTGGGAGTGAAGGACGCTGTGCGATTCCGGCTGCTCAGACTGCCCACCTCCAGCACATTCCCCGCTCGCACGTGGCCCTCGGCCTGCCCGCGCCTGTGCCCATCTGGCCGGGAGGCACCGAGCCTGTGCAGGGTGGTCGAGTCTTTGGGCAGACACCGAGGGGTCACCCGGGCAGGCAGCAGAAGGCTGCCGGTGACATCTGCTCTGCAGGGACCGTCCCTGTGGGAGCCGTGCTGGTCACACCCCCTCCACCTGACAGCGCCTGTTGATCACCACGTGCCGAGGAAGGCGAGCAAAGCAGAGCAGCGCAGGAGGTGGCTGTTCCCAGGCAGTTGTGCCAGCCCCTGGGAGAGGCAACAGAGGCTTGTGAGATTCCATGCTGTCATCACAAACTTGGCACTGAAAAGGATTACCCTTCTTGTGCTCCATTTACAGAATTTTCAGGGCTTCCTCTGGCAAAACAGATGCAAAACGCTGCCATCTGTTCATCGTGCCCATGACTGTGCAAGATGAAGAAGTAAAAAAACCTGCCTGTATGGGAAAGCTGTCATCACCCAACCCAAAAGCAGACATAGGGCTGTACTGTGCAAGGGAAGGGCTGTTGTCACAGGGGTCTGATTTGTAGCACAGTCATTTTCAGTTCTGAAATATTCACTCACTCCCCTGCACCTTAACCAAATAAATTCAGTGAACCCCAGTAAGCACAGAGTTTATGGATGTGGCAGGTCCTGGAAGAGAGCAAGGATCCACTGCCTGGCCTCAGAATTACTTATTCAGAGGGAAGAAGAGAGACAAAACATAAAACACTCAGGAGCCATGCTGATACAGTATCAGGCTTGTGCCTGGGCACCGGACCCAAGCACCAGCCAGCCAGCAGCTCTGTGCTGTGATTGCTACATATGGTCGAACCTGGGTTATCTTCCCTTCACTGATTTTGTTGGCAAGATAACAGCCAGTGTGGGCAGGTCCTCCCAGGCTCCAGATGCACCTTGAGTTGGCTGTTTAGATGTACCCAGCAGGGCCACGAAAGATCCACAGCCACATCCCCAAAATTGTGCCTCTGGCTGGAGAAGAAAAAAAAGAGCTTCTGTGGGAGAAGAGCCCTACAGAGAGAATCCATGGCACAAAATGTGGGAAACTAAGGTTGTCCTAAATGTTTTCTGCTCTGGTCACTGGTACCCCTGCTCCTTGTTGCCCACAGTGAATGCCAGCTCAGGAAATTGCTGTGGTCACTCTGACTGTGCTGCCTCCGACACAAATCCCAACCAGGCACAGGCATGGCAATTCCACAGAGGACACAGCACCCCTCAACTTATTTGTTTTTATGGACAGGGACGCTGAACCCAGACACTGAATTGTCAAGTGCCTCTTAGAATGCAGAATGCCATGCTAAAAAAAGGCAAAAGGAAAGCAATTCAGAGGGAAGAATAGGATGGAAATATCTATCATTCAACAACACTGACAAAAAACAAACCCTGGCAGCAGGCTCCTGTGCACTGCCTTGTTTATGCCAACGCTGGTTGCAGCTCCTGTTGGGATCAGAAGCACAACAAATTGTCTTTCCCTGAATCCAGTGGGCTCTGATAGCAACTGACCATGCTGACAGAGCCTATTGCCTGCATTTGAATGGGAACGATGGATAGGAGAAACAACCATGCTTGAACACGTACAAGATTGGTTTTATAAATCCAAGACTGTATTTACAAGTTCCAGCTTTTAAGGCCAGGGTATTTTATTTACTTTGCTGTTTTTTTAATAGTGAAAAAACAGGAGAGCAATCCATCTGCCTGAACTGGAAGTTTCTTATAAATAAACAGCAATAAAAAGCAACACTTGAAATTCATTTTGCCCGCTTGTGTTTTGTCTGAGTTCCCCCCAGAATCTAAATCAACGAGAGATCAGACTGTAGTTTGTGAGCAAATTCCCTTCAACAGAAACAAACAAAAATAGACAAAGATACCCATCCTCCTCATACTTTATGCACAGTAATGCAAGTTATTTTCCACTCCATTTAGACTTTTCACCTTCCTTTCATTTACCCTGTTTTTTACAGTTCAATAAATATTTTTCCAAGCTCCACTTGCCAAACAAAAGAGTTTAGCTTCAGTGTTACTCCTCTGACAAATATCCTTATGGTGTTGCACATGTGAGCCATTGATAAACAAATTAAAATTCTGTCCCAGCTCAGAGCTCAGCTGGCCCATTTCATCTTGCGGTATGGGTTTGTAAAGGTCTGGGTGTCTGTCATCCTCCCCTAACCTTGTCTTTGTCAAAGGGATACAAAAGCCTGCACGCTCGGGGCCTTACGATACTGATTAGTGTGAGTGACAAAGTGGAGTAGCAAGTCCACTCAGCCCTTCATAATAAATCTATCAAAGAGTAATAGAATTCCATCAATTCTGCATCATCCCCGAGGGTCGCTGTGCTGGGATGGAAAGTGTGTTCCGCTGGGATTGTACAACTGTTATTATTCAATTACACTCTTTTCTTCCTAGTTAAAGACCATGATATCATTATCACTTAATGAATACATATAATTGGATCTGGACTCTATGTTTGGCTGATGAATACCACTCACTATTCATTCAGTCTCAGCTCATCTTCTGACCATTTATTATAGACTTTTGGCTGAAAACCATGATGACAAAGGGAATTTGAAATTAGCTGAGAATTCATTCAATGCTCAGTTAGACACAAAGGCAAAATACAATTCTGAGGCGTAAATGAGGCTGAGACCACACAGAGAAGTTTTGCCTAAAAGTTAATAGCTGTTGATTTCTACACAAACACAGTGAGGTAAGAGCAAAGATATTTTTTTTAAGACCGTCTCACAACTTTGCAAGCAAGCAGAGATTTCCTCCCTCTCTTCCCCAAATTGAAAAAAAAAATTGTCTCAAAGGTAAATACTAGATCTTTTTAAGTTGGTACTTTATTTCCCAACTTAGGCAAAATATTAGCTTTAAAGATGTCATCCGAGGCCATTATGAGCTTTAACTCAGCCCTGCTAAGCCAAACACCATTTTATGATTAAATAACATTTAAATCTGACAAAGCAAAAGTGCTTTCTATACAGTATATTTATTACACCTAATATCGAGACCATCATTAAGTTTCATCAAACAGTGTGCCCCCAAAGGAAACTGGCCCTCCTATTCATATTGTTGGGAGTAAATGTAGCATACCTCCTTTGGATCACTGGTGAACAGGCCACCTCATTAATCCTAGTTAGTAGATGCTGCTGGGCATGTGGAGCAGCCAAATCCAGATGCTACCCACAGAGCCTCTCCAGGCAGTTAGGGAATCACAGAGTACCACCTCAAGCCCTCCATACATCACTTCAAATTAAATTTACATTAAGTGCTACTCCATCAGAGCCGAGAGAAGCTGACATCTTTGGAAAATGCAGATGATAATCCATTAAATCCTATTATATACATGTCTTCTAATTTTACTTAAGCTCATGCATACCAAAGTGTGAGTTTGTGTTAAAAATTAAAGACCCTTTTACTAGAACAAAAGACTTTATGAACTGTTGACTTTGGGAGGGTTTATTACAGGATCAGCCTATTCTGTCAAGACAAGTAGACTTTTTTTTTCCTGTAAAATTTCTGGTTAATCATTTGTTCCTGGGATCTTTTTTCAAACGCACAATGTGTCTTTGCTATTTCCATCTCCAACTCTTTGTTCTCCCGGATAGAAGTGCAGCCTCTTTAACTTAATCGAATGTTATGAATGAAACAGTGGGACACATATTGTCTCCTTTTGCAATTAAGAAAATATTTGCTGGCAGCTTCCAAACTGGCAACAGTGAGAAGATGCTATAAAATCATCACAGTGAAAAAGCTAAGGATTTAATTGCCCTATTACCACATATGTCAATCCCTTTATATTTTTATAGTCCTTAGTCACAGTTACTTTTACTTTGATGAATCTCTTCTAATTTCAGAGCAATGATCTTACTATTTTTGATTCAAGGTACCTAATTTTTTACATGTAACCACTGTATTTTATGTTTATGTTTCTGTCTGATTTACTTTTCTGCAAAACCAGAAAATACACAGATTTCAGAGAAAGGCAATAATTACTTCAGATATTAGGCAAAGGTATTATAAGAAAACACATCAAGAAATAAAAGACACACATAAGCATATAATTAATTTAAAACTTATTTATCTAACCTTTTAACATTTAATCAGAGTTTGGATTTCAGGCTTAGATTGGCTTTAACTTTCCAAGTGTTTGACTCTGTTTTCTTTATAGAACATGTAGTACAGACATCTATTTGTATATATTTGTGTATATATATATATACATCAATGTAATGAAAATGTGTTAGCTTTTAAATATTGTCAGTCTTTGGCAATGGTAAAAGTGATGGGGCACACTGTCATCTGGCAGAAATAAGTGTAGCACCATAAAATTCAAGTGAATTAATAAGCTGACTGAAGTTTTTCAATGGGATATTTCTGATTTATGTGAGCTGAGGGCATTTCCCTACATTATTTTCCAGAAATACAGAACTAGCCTGGGTTTACAGGCTGGGTTGGTCCCTTTTTCTCTCAGTCCAGTGTGTTTCTTTGTGGAGGATTCCAGGTGCTGTGGCAATTGACAGGACAGCTCAGCACAGCCACAGTCTAATTTTGCAGTATTTTTAAAATATTACAAATACAGGCTCTGGACAAGACTCACAGAGGATGGATAATAAAATGAGCACACACAATTTAGAGGTGGTTTTCAAACAATGAGAGGCATTGGCTGCTCTCACAAACCTTTGCTCACCAGTCTGTCTGAGTTGTACTGAGGCTCCCTTTACCAAGTAGGACAGATGACAAATAAAAAAGTGATGCTACCAATAATTAAAGCTGCACAGTTTAGTTTAATCTTCTTGCACAGGGATTTATGCTTGTTACTCCCATTAAAACTAGTAGGATCTGCTTCCATAAATTCCCATTCAGCAGGTTTATAGCATTACCCAAATTACTGCTCTATAATATACTTACACCCTATGATTTCAGAAGATTCCTTTACCTCTGAACATCTATAGCTGAAATTTTAATAAATCATGCCATCAGGAAAGTATCAAACATCTATCATTTCAATTTTCTTATTTCATTTTTAACCAAGGGACATAACTTGTTATTTTTTGTTCCTGATGGGTCAAATTTTGTTTTCAGAATTTCAAGCAAATGGTAACTGAATTGGATGATCCAAAAAACAAAACTGACTTTAACGGTCAGGTTATACTTAAGTATCTGAAAGATGATGTTGAATTACATAAACACAGCAACATGCTGAATTTCCTATTAAAAGCTATGGTGAAAAATGCAGGATCATCCCCTTCTTTTCATATTTCAGACTTTTCCAGGGACTAGAGAGGAATCAGTCAGGCATGAGTGGAGTAGCAAAGACAATCCCAGGATCTACTCTGGGACTCACAGCCCATCTCCATTCCTGATCTCCACCAGAACAGAACAGAGACACTCTCAGACATTTCCAGAATCTGATATTTGAAGTAGCTCAGAAAAAGCATCAGGACTATCAAAAATAAAGCCATAAAAAAAAAAATTATCAAGTTTCCAATATTATCCATGAGGAATGTTCTACCAAGGGAATGCCAAATACAAACAAAACTTACCTTATGCTGGTGTCACTCCTGAACGTGGAAGAGGGACTTCAAAACCCAAATGATAGTTAAAAGGACCCTTGGGGAAAGGCAGTGTTGCCACTGATGACAAACATCTCTGGTATAGCCCTGGTGACAGGTTTGGGTCTTGCCATTACAGAGTTCCCAAAACCCAAAGGAATTTTTAACCTAATCCTTCTGGGAATCATAACCATTACCTGAGGGCTCAGTTGAACAATCCAAGGCTGGGCTGCCACAGTTTTCCACCTGGCCCACAGGAGTGCCTTGTTCACAGCAGATGCAACAAAACACTGCATAATTTGGGCTAATATGGGCTAATTTTGGACCAAGTAAGTCACTTTCCTTTCCATTTGCCACACGGCATGGATCTGCCTCATGACTGTGTACAGCTCAGTCCCTGACATTCGAGAAGTGTCCCTCTGTCAAGAATCCCAGCACTGAGGGTTCAGGGCAGCTTGTGATGGCCAAGGTTGCCTCACATCACGATCTGTGGGGCAAGGAACACCTTTCTGCTCTGTGCCTGTTTAGCACCCAGCAAAACAGCTCATGGCAGAGGCTCTTCCTCATGTCCTTCTGTTTTGCCACCAGTTTATACAACTGCCAACTCCTTCTCTTTCTGTGACCTCCAGGAGAGGAGCTGAATGTTGTTATTTACATGCAGCACCACTTGGAGATGGAGCCTCACAGAGGTCCCAGAGCACCAGACATGGTCCATACACACAAACAGCAAGAGGCAGCCCTTGCCCTCAATAACTTACAGACCAAACAAACAAGACAGGCAGAAGGTCAGAGAGGAAACAGAGGCACAAAAGAAGTGACGTGATTCGCCTGCAGTCACCCAGTAGATGATTGGCAGAGTCAGGATTAGACTAATAGATCACTGAATCAATCCACTGGCTAAACATACTGCTTCCCATTATTTCTTGGGAGGCAAACCAGGAAGAATGATCTCACTCGGCTAAGAGCCATAATAAAAATAACAGCAGCACTGAGGGCAAGTTCAGAGCTTTCTTCATGATGTGCTGCAGATCCGCTGGTGGAGAGGTTGCTCTCTCCACCACCATATTTTGAATTGTCTTCACGGCAGGAATGATGGAAGACAGAGGAATGGCTGACAGTACTGAATAAAACTCCATGTAAATTCCCCTTATGAACATCTGATAAGTATTTATATGGGCATAAAGGGTTATTTATTTCCCCGTCCCCATGAATGATTTACATGCTACTCTCCATTTTTATAATGCACTCACTCGGGCTTGAGCAGCAATGTACTTGGACTGGCTCTTTTTCCAAAGAAATGACTTGACACAGAACCAGAGCCAGGATGCTGGATGGGGGTGGGAACATTCCCAGTGATTTTTTCTGTCTTTCTCTGTCACTTTTGACCTTTTTTTTCCCCTCCTGTCCATGAGTTTCATCTTCCCTCAAGTCTCTGCAGTCTCCAAACTCCCTTGCTCATTCTGCAGGTAGAATAATCCTTTTTTATGTGACATCTTTTAAGGATGAGACTCAGGAAAGAGACTGCAGAAGTTTAAACTACAATTGCTCAGTGAATGTGACTGCAGTGCCTGGGAGGTTCCTCTGGTTCTTTAGCTCTTACTCTAACTCAAGCTGTGCCAGGATCGCCTCCAAGTGTTTTCCAACCCAAGGGGCTGGGTAGGATTTTTGAGAACTCTGCAATTCCACACCAAGGTGAGCATCAGAATTTGAAAATCTAGGTCCAGAATTGTGGTTTTAAAAGGGCAGAATCAAAGTTTGGACCAATTCCTGATATAGAGTTTACAGTTCAGCCAAATCTTAATATTTTTCTCTGAGTTCATTTCCTTCTCCCTGCCAAATGTGCATCTTAATATTATAAAAAGTACTTAAATGGATGCAGTGAGAAATATTACTGATAGGTTTTACATGGGGCTTATAAGGCACTTGGCCTTCAAATTCCAGGCAGATGAGTGGGAATTCAGCTTGAGGAAGCACATTTTTCTCCTGGATGCAGTCAAATGAAGCACCAAACACCTCACTTCCATTAACACCAAATATAATGGATGCAATCCCACTCAACTGTATTCGATAGCTGGAAGGAACACAGCAAATATGTTTATAATGTGTTGAACAAAGATATATCACTTCAATTTCAAAGAAAAGCTTTTTAAAGAGTTTGAATTTATAAATTTGTGGCTCTGCACCTTATTCTCTGACCCTTCATGTTCAACCCCCAATATCTTAAGAAAATAAGACTACTTTGTTTTCATTAGAAATTCTACTGGAATCATCCAGAATGGAGTTTGATAACGTTTTCTATTTCTTTATCTGTGTACCAGTATTAAATTATTTTCATAAGTAAGAGAGTCACATTTGTAAAATGCATTCAGTTATTTAAAAAAGAAGGAAATTAAAACATAGATCTCCATATCAGATAGGAATCTGATAGGAATTGTGCACGCTACCTGTGTCAGCTTTCCTTGGTCTGCCATTCAAACAGAGAGGAAGACACTGGGCTGAGCTCTGAAGCAAAAACAGCAGCACAATTCTGAGGTTGTGCACAACCTGAAATAAGGAAAACAGAATTAAGGTTTTGTTACATGGATGTCCCATTTTGCAAACTTTAGTCCAGCTCTCTGTGAAGTCAGAATAGCCCCAAAGGCTACTCCTGCTCATAGCAGCCTCTTCCATGGCTCTTAAAGTTACTCCACAGCCATGACTCTCCACCAAACTGACTGCAATAGTTTTCCACAGGTTAAACCCTGTGTGGGAGTTTGAAGTGGTGGACAGCAGGTGTTAAGTCTGTATTACTTCTATTTGTAGCTTTGTGCCCCTTCTGAGGAGGCGAATCCCCCCTCACACCCCTCACCCTGTGGGACCACAAAGTCAGCCCCCATACTGGAATGTCAGAGTATCTCCCAGCTCAGGGCAGGGCACCTCAGCTCCGTGAGGGCACCTCTGCCAGTCACTGTACCAACCTGCACATCCAGCCAGGCGCCATTAGAAAAGGGCATTAAACCACCTGAGAGCGTCCAAAGGAGGGCAACAAAGATGGCAAAGAGCCATGAGGGGAAGATGTTGTGAGGAAGCACTGAGGGCCCTTGGTCTGTTCAGCTGGAGAAAGGGAGACAGGGGAGACTCATGGCAGTTACAGCTTCTTGTGAGGGGGAGAGGAGGGGCACACACTGATCTCTGCTGTGTGTGACCATGGACAGGGCATGAGGGAATGGCCTGAAGTGGTGTCAGGGAGGTTTAGGTTGGATATCAGGAAAAGGTTCTTCCCTCAGAGGGTGGTTGGGAACTGAACAGGCTCCCTGGGGAAAGGGCACAGCCCCAAGGCTGCCAGAGTTCCAGGTGCATTTCGACAACCCTCTCATGCACAAGGTGGAGTTGTTGGTGTGTCTGTGCAGGTTTGGAAGTTGGACTAGATGATCCTTGAGGGTCCCTTCCCACTCGGCAGATTCTGTGATTCTTTAATTCAGCCCTGCCCAACACAGGGTAGACAAACCCACCTGGAACAGCCATGGCCGGTTGTCTCCTCAGGAACCCTCAGGCACCTAACATGGCGTCCACCTCTCCTCAGCTCTCCTCAGCCTTTCTCCTCCCCTCAGGGCAGCCAGGATGTGGAGGAATCACATTCCCAAGTGGGATTGCTCGGAAAACACTCAGGGCAGCCTGAGACTGTGTATGAAGGAAGCATTTTCCTGCCTCTCCGTTTTCCCGCCTCCCCACTTTCCCGCCTCCCTGCTGCCTCATACCGTGTGAGGGACCTGGAGCCACAGGTAGTGAAGGGTTTATCCAGAAGCTACTCCTTCACTGGTTTCTTTACCATCCCTGCTCTGGGAGCAGTGTGACCATGTGCTGAGGCAGAAATAACATAGGAAGTATTACTTGCTGCCCAGCTTGTTCCTACAGGAGGCAGACATGGCGTCCTCCTCTGTGCCCGCAATGTCTCCTCAGGATTTAACCCCATTAAATTCAGTGGATTCTCCACAGAGTGCCTGGTTTCAGCAGCAGCAATGCTCCAGGCTGTCGGGATCAGCTGCTCTGGTTCCAGCGTTGTTGGCGGCCACAACAAAGGAGCCAAACCCACGAGCAGTCCCGTGCTCTTCATTTCCCAACAGAGCAAGGCCATGCAGGTCCAAGGATTAGAACCATAGAACCACAGAATATCATGAGTTGGAAGGGATCCACAAAGATCTTCGAGTCCAACTGCTGTCCCTGCACACCCCAACAGTCCCACCTTGTGCCTGAGAGCATTGTCCAAACTCTCCTTAAGCTCTGGCAGCCTTGGGGCTGTGCCCATTCCCTGGGGAGCCTGTTCCAGTATCTTGGGCAGAAACAGAACCATTTGTGTCACTGCAAAAAGCCATAATAATTTGGTCACGTTACCACTGGAATTTTTCAAATTAAAAAAATTAAGAGGCTGCAAGCGGAAGAAATTGCAAATAGTCCCCCCTGTTGGTACAAGGAGTCTGTTGTGCTGCTGCTGCTGTTATGAGATTTTATTGTGAGCTTAATGTCAACAGCATCAATTACCATAACAAAAGTAAGGCCAAATTTCATGCTGGCAAAGTGAGTGACCTCCTCTGAAATCTTTCTCATCAGTACAACGTCTTCACCTTCCCAGGGCTTCCCCAGTGTGTGTTTGGTCTGTCATCTTCCCTCAGTGACCTGCTTTGACTAACATTTCCTTACAAAAAAAAGAAGAAATTATCATAAACAAAGATTACATTTATTTTAACACTCAGCTTTTCATCAACATTTAACCTTTATTGGGAATCAAATTATTTTTCTCCATGACTAAGAAAAATCTAGTGATATGTAATTAAAATAACAAAGACAAGTCCCGTTCTATACAAGTGTAATTATGTTCATGTGGTACCACTGTAATTGAAACACAGAAGATGTTTCAGTCTGTATTAAAAGAGAATTTCTTTCAGTGGGTTTCCTGAAGCTCATTAGATATTCCCTGGCCTATTCTCCTAAGTAATTAGATTTTAACAGGATTTTCAACAGATCAGAGCAATCTCTGTGGGTGCCAATAGGAGACTCTCCCTCTGGCCCTACCAGCAGGGCAGCATGGATAACATCCAGGCTGGGAGTTAATAGGACAATTACTGGCCTCTTTTAAATGAGTTACATTAATGCACTTAAGCTAAATGGCTCTGCATATGATTAAATATTAACATCTGCAAAATATGAAATCATGATATGCAATCAAGTTTTGTTGTTTTAATTTCCCAAATGCCGGATTTCAGTGGTGTATGTAAATGTGCATTGGATAGTGTATGTTAAACTTTCAAAACACAGATCAACACTATTTGTGAATGGTTCTTCTGGAGCTACTAAGTTAAACATCTTAAAATAGCACAAGGCAAGAGGAAATTATTGAAAATTACAAAAAGCAAGAAAAGGAAAAAACCCCAACCTTCATATTGAATCCCTCAAAGTGAGCCAGGTCATGATTTCCAATGCAAACAATAAAATACAAAATTTGATATTAAGTACCTCAATAGCTAATGGTTTCCCAGCATGAATGGGAAAAAGACATAGTTAAAAAATCTGAGGAAAAGCCTGAGGTACTCGATGGCTTCTTTGCCTCAGCTGTTCATGGCAAGACCAGTTGTTCTCCAGATACCCAGCCCCTTGCATTGGGAGACAGAAATGGGGAGCAGAATCAAGCCCCCCATAATCCAGGGCACAATTCCCACTATCCAAGGTTGCTCCAAGCCCCCTTCAACCTGGCCTTGGACACTGCTGGGGATCCAGGGGCAGCCACAGCTTCTCTGGGCACCCTGTGCCAGGGCCTCCCCACCCTCACAGCCCAGAATTCCTTCCCAATATCCCATCCATCCCTGCCCCCTGGCACTGGGAAGCCATTCCCTGGGTCCTGTCCCTCCATGCCTTGTCCCCAGTCCCTCTCCAGCTCTCCTGAAGAGCCTTTAGGCCCTGGAAGGGGCTTTGAGCTCTCCCTGGATCCTTCTCCTCTCCAGGTGAGCACCCCCAGCTCTCCCAGCCTGGCTTCAGAGCAGTGTAGGTCCAACCTTTGGAGAATCTCCATCTCATTCCAACAAGTCCCCATTCCTCCTATGTTGGTGATCCCAAAGCTGGACTCAGTGCTCCACTGGGTGGGGTCTCACCAGAGCAGAGAGAGGGGAAGAATCACCTCCCTTGACCTGCTGATCACACTTCCTTTGATGCAGCCCAGGACAGGGCTGGGTTTCTGTCCTACAGTACATTTATTTGTTGTTTTGCATCTCTCATCCACTCAGCAGACCCTGTGCCCTGTCCCTGCTAACCCTGACCTCTTCTTGAACGTCTGCTGCCTCAGTAAGTCCTTTCTGTAAGTTGACTCTGTCACCCTGATGTGCTCCAGCCCTCTGCAACTTTCTCACAAAATCATCTGACAGAAGTAAACAGAGCTTTGATGTGGGCTGGAAATACACTCACTTTGCAACAAGAGGTTGGTGTACTGATGCTTCCACGTTATTCCCCCAAATCTCCACTGTGTGAAAGGATTTCGTTTTGTTGCTGACAGTTTCTCCTGTCAGAACTTCTAAATATTCCTTACATTTCAAGATTATCAGGTCTGAAGAGCACAGAGGCACTTGACTGTTCCATCTTGGGCTCCAGAAGTTAATAATATCAGCAATATGGAGCACATTCTTCCCAAAGTACTCTACAAATATGAAATAATTACTCACTGGGAGTCTGCTGTATGGCAGAGAAATATTACTACTGTCTTTCAGCTGGGAAAATGGAGCAGAGGTTAAGATCCAAATCCTTCAGTATCTAAATCCCCATGAAGTCAAACATAAGGATCTGTGAAGTCCAAATGTAAGGATCTGAAGTCCAGTGCCCCTAGAGTTGATACAGAGCTGAGATAAACATTAATTTCTGGGGTTAGGTATGATTTTGGTCCAGCGAAAAGTGTCCATGAAGTCTAAAGCAGGACTAACAGTCCCACAGCAAACTCTCTTGTTTCCTTCCATGACTCAAATTTACCCTTTGTCATAACTACCAAGCAGTGTGATGGGACATCATTTGAGGTGGTGCAGTGATGCCCTTGGATAATAGAAACAGCTTCTCCTGCTGGGTGGTGAGGGCTGACAGCAGCATTTTATCAGTTGCCTCAATTTGAAATAATTCAAAACTACTTATCTTTAGATAAAAAAACAGCATTTCCTCTTTCTTTGCCCAAATTCCCCAGACTTTCTGATCAGTTCTAGCCATGCCATGGTCACAGTCCATGCTTCCAAGAGAGAGAACTCACCCCAGCTGCCTCGGGTGACAGCGCTGAGCTGTCACCATCTGCTCTCAGGAAACACTGCCATGAGAGCTGGCCATGCCATAGCAGCCTCCTCACAAATCTGATGGAGAGACACAAATGTTCACGTGGTGCAGCAGCTAATGGTTGCAGCCCTTGGAACCAAGATGGAAAATATTAGTGTAACAGCATGACGGGAATGGAAAACAAAAGAGAGCAAGCAGGACAAAACAGAGACACAAAATTGCAATATGAAACTCAGTAAATGTGGAGATATTTTAGCCAATGATGCTATTATTAGCAGCAAGGAGGCTTGTGATCATCCAGGAGTTAACCCAGGCAACCTTTTCCCATGAAAAGCGGTATTATGAATTCCATGAGAAGTGGGGCAGACCAGTGCCTACAGTTCAGCTTTTCTGACACTTCCCATTGTATAAATCTGCCTTCAGTTGCCCGTATCTTTGCCAGACTTTACCCATTTGAGATTAAATGTCCCATGATGACTGCCTGCCTCAAGCTGGGTTCTCTTGCTACATTTCAGAAGGAAAAAAAAAAAAGAAGGAAGAAAAACAGAAGAGAGGATTCACATCTTTCTTCAAACAAGACCAAGGCAAAGTATTTTCTTTTGCCCACATTAAAAAGAATCTCACAACAATCTCATTGAGAAGATCTCACTTCAGTATGGTTTGTACTTAAAATTTGGCTGGGAGACTTCCGTTGCTTTTGGGAATGAACTCTTGACTCTGTCTGGATTTGGTGAAATCTACAAAAAAATCAGAGGTTTTAGGGTTTGTCCACGGCATCCTCCAAAAACTCTGTCTTCTGCAAATAACACATTGCTCCTCACAGCTCCCATCAACCAGGCAACCACAATCACATCAGAGCAAGCAAAAGAAGAGCAGCCCACAGCTTGGGCACTTGAGCAGGGCTTCCCAGGCTCCCTTCTCTTCCTCGTGACATCCCAGCAGCACAGACCATGGAAACGTAACCCTGCAGCAGAGGACACAAGAGCCAGACCTGGAAGTAAGGTGGCAAAGGCATCAAGGCATCAAGGAGGCAGATATCAGGGACTAGGGCTGGAAGAGAAGGGGATTTTCAAGTGGGAGGAAATGGAGAACTGCAGCCAGAGAAGGCAGAGAGGAGCCTGGACACTCAGAAATTATCAGAATGTGCACATATGTTCACATGGACTTCAGGGGCAGCCATGCACAGTTTGCCTCAGTGTGCACTGCACAGAGGGGTTGTTTTCTCTAAGTTTGTACTTTTTCGTGGCAGCAGCTGGAATCTTGCAGTTGGAGACTGAATCTCTATTCAGGCATATGACAGAGACAAATTAAAGTGACCAGAATAGCCCTAAATCAGCCTTTTTCTAACTTTGGCATACTTGGACTGGCACTTCCCTCAAGTAATTTTTGGGTGCATTCATCTACCCTCTAAAGCTCGGTGCTTCTCCAGGCTCAGATCACCACAGGGCCTTGCTCAGTGGAGCCAACATCCAGTAGGGATGGTGGCAAGGATGGGGCTTAGGCAGGAAAAAAATGCCAGCAATATTTACAGAGACACTGAAGTTAAAAGGCATTGCTAAAACAGAAAGAGCTTTGGGGTGAGGGGATCACACTACAGCTCCCTGTTTGCATCTTGGGCCAGTACACTGGACCCTGCCCACCACATCTCTCCAGTTTGTCTCTCATTTCCAGCTAGAAATGTCTGACTCAGTGTTTTCCATCTTGGAGCAAAACTTGCCATGGGATGCAGTTCTTGAAGGGTCAACCCTCCAACCTGGGAGGGCATTTGCTGTACCACACATTTGTACATTTTTGCCACCCACCGGAGGGCTCAGAGCTGTGCCACATCTGGATGTGGCAGATGAAGGAAGAGGGACCTTGCACCCTGGGGGCACCACTTTACCCCCCAAAGCCAGCTGTCATGAGGGAACACATCTGGGTGCACGTCACAATTTCCCAATAAATATTTCCGTGTTTCTTTTTGTGGTGTGGCCCAGCATGGCTTTTACAGTACTATCAGGGTGCTTTTACGAGATTCACCCCTTGCAATGGGAAGGTTTTTATTAGAAACACGCCTTCCTCTCTGTCATTTATGATAAATAATGTTTATTGATGTTCACTTCCTTCAGTGAAATAAAGTGTCAAACAGCACGTTGGTATTTGCCAATTTTCTTTTCACATTTCATGTTATGTGCTTTTTATGTTACATGCCTGATTAAAAATTTAAACATTGTCACCGTCAGTGCTAAAATACGTTGCCAGAGCATCTCTAATTATCCTTCCTTGTCTGCTCTGAGCGGGGACTGACATTTCTGGGTCAAGATCTGGTTGTTGATATGCAGCACGGGAAGTATCCGATAGCCACTTGCTGAAAAATATCTCCTTCTCTCCCACAGTTATGGTGCACAATGCAGAGCAGGTACCCAGGGCAGGCTGCTCCTGCCGTGCCAATTCCCAGCTCAGGAGGCGTTACCCACTCTCTGCACAGCATTTGGGATCACAGTTGATTAACCCAAAATAAAAAGTGCTAGAGAAGGAACTCCTCTCATGCAGCTGTGCCAGCTGGGAAGGCAGGCAGGGGTCCCATCCTGCTCCTGGTACTGCCCTTGCTGAAGTCTCTCAGGAAGGTGATGATGAGAGATCTGAAGCCCAAACATTGTCCATCCTCCTGGATATGTTGGCTGTGTGCTCCAAGTCCCAGCATCAGGAGATGTCAAGAGTACCTGTTTTAGTGAGGTCTTGGGAAGCATTACCCCCTCGCTGTTTGTCCACCTTCCTTCAGCAGATCTTTATTTTTTCAAGAGAAAAAGTAAAAAAGTCACCCTCAAGTTTTTTTCCCTCTATAGACACATCCAAACCAACAGACACACTTCTTTTAGGTTAGGAAACATTTCGGAATGACCTTTAGAGTGAGAATTTTTTAACCATGCCACATGTGTTTATATTTTTAGCAGTTTGATTTTTAAGTATATTTTCTGGCACAGGCAGGAACCAAGGCTGGTCGGCAAAAACCCACCTGAGTGTGGAGCAGGGCATCTGCCGACAAAACTGACCTCCAGGAGGAGCCTTTGCACATATAAAAATGTCACCAGTGCCATGCACGGCTGGAAATATGGCTATTAAAAAAAAAACCCTTAAAATATTTGCTACATTTGTTTGCAATGATAACACGTATCACATAGCTAAAACCAGCCAGGGCTTCCAAGAGAGTCCATATTCAGAAATTTCAGCTGTTCTCCTTGGGAGCTGATGGTTGATGAACAGTTATGAAATGCAGCCATAATTTATTGTGGATGTTCAAATTAGTTAAAAGGTGGTATTATATATGGCTCAATGTTTCATCAAGAGTGTCCTTATTTGACCCATTAAATGCACATGGAATGAAGACTGATATGTTCTAGGATATTGTAAAAATCCTTCCCTGTTGTTCCCAGGATTTTCTTGCATTGTTATTTGCTCTCAGAAGTTACTGACATTTTCTCTTTGGAAAGAAGAAGAAAATAAGAAAAATCTGAAATTAGGCTCCAAATTTAAAAATATCCATTGAAATTCTAGAGGCTTTACTCAACTTCCCACCATTTTCTGAGAACAGTAGAATTCTTTTTGTATCATTTTACATATAACACCCTTAATTTGTGACCACTAGCTATTGTGTGCCTGACTGGCACAGAGGCATTAAAGGAAAAAAGATGTCTGGCTAAAGGGAATTTGCAGGGTTTCAGGATTTAGCTTTGATGCACCTGGCTTTAAGTGCAAACCCCCTCTTCCAATAACAGCAAAACAGTCAAATTTGTGGCCTTCAGTATCACAAACAGAGAAATCCAAATATACCAAGGGTTTCAGCAACAGGAGCATAACACAGGTTGCATGGCATGGCTAGAAATGGAGCTGGGCACTGGCTGCCTCTGCAGCATCAGGCTCAAGACATTTCTGGGAATCACATCCAAGACCCTGAGATCCAGCTCTGAACTCAGAAACCTGTTATCACTAATGAGGATGGGAGTCATTTTGCAGGAGCTGTAATAAACATTTGTTCAAACAAAAAGAAAAGTGAGATTAGAAAACATGCAGTATGTCAAGGCATTAACAGAAAGCCTATTTGTGCCATCTATTTTGGAAAAATTATTGAAGAACAGTTCATCCATGTGAAAATATTAGCACTGTAATTCTGTCAAGGTCAGTGAGACCTAGAGGTTTGCTGAGAAATCACCTTCATTTCACCAGGTAAATAAAGAACTCGTTTTTCAAAGGAGCCTATTGAAGAAGGCACTCCATAGCAACAGTTAAATTATGAATACAGCACATATGTTCCATATCATATCATTTACAGCACACTTTAGCATAGACATAATGCTTAGTAACAAACTACAATACCATTCACAAAATGCATTTAAATAGCATAATTTAGTTCATTAAATTCAGTCATTTACAGTAAATCAAAATTATCACAGGAATTGAGGAGAGTACACAGTTGTTTGTTTGAATAGTTAAGCTAGGGAAGTCAATTCCTTTTTGAAGGTCAAGGACACAGTTGTTTCCATTTTCTGTTGTAAAAAAGATACAGCCTGTGTCATAAGATAATTTAGTATCATCTGAATGTGATCAAGTCCTTTCCCCCTGCTTGTTCTGTATTATGTAACTGGCATGCCTAAAATATATCTAAGTCAACAAAATGCTTTATGTATAATGATGTCAAATTAGACTTTTTCTTTTAGGGCTGCAGGGTTGGGATTCTGGGCTTTGGAAAGGATTCAGTCTTGGAAATCTGCAGCCTATTCCTTGGAAGCAGAGAGGTTTTCCCCTCATCCAGCCATCAATTCCTTAGCCTGTGGAAATATTATTATAAAAGAAAAGTGGATTTTTTGAGCCTTTCTAAGCCATACATTCTGGCTTTTGCCATCAGAGGTGCAGCATGTGTCTGTGTGTGAGGTGCTGGAAAGGCAGAGGGTGCAGAAATAACTTTGCAGCACAGCCCAACTGCACAGGGAACTCAGGATGAATCACCAGATCCCCTTGGGACTTCCTGAGGTTTAAACCCTCCTAGAATTTTTTGGGCATCAAAGAGAGGAAGGTGAATTGAATTGCCACCTACATTTAAGAAATGTCCTCCGTTCTTCACTCTGGATTTGCAGAGCATTTTCTTGCCCTTCCCTGTTGCCTTCCCTGGTTGAGAAGATCATGACAAAAGTTCTCTTGTCCTTGTTGAAACTTCTGTGTTATCATCAAGCCTTCCTAGCCTGCTCTGAGTTTTGCTGAATAGAGGAATGCATTTCTCTCCCTTTAAATAATTCCTGCCATCAGAATCACTTCCAGGAAGTGAGAGCTCTCTGCTAGGCCTTCTCTCCCTTGCAAAATTTTGGATACAATGGAGATGCCTCTGTTGCATCCATGAGAATGAAATGCTGACTCTTTTCTGACCACCTGGAGGGGAAAAGGAATAAGTTATGATTTCCCACCAATGGACTATCTAATCACCTTAAAGTGCTGATTAATTAAGCCTCATGTCACCCTGGTGAAAGAGGGGAGGGTTTTGGTTGGGTGTTTTATCAGTGACTACACAGTCTGTGTATAACTATATGACTTTAGTTAATTGAGCTTTACCTCAACTGAGCTTTTTTGGGTCCTGGTGGCTGGAGCAGCACAAAGGATGGTCTCCACTTCCAATCCCACATCTTGTCAGAGCTGCTCTCTTCTCAACAGGACTCCACAGGAGGGCTGGGAATTGGGCAGTAGCAGCTGACCTTAAAGTGCCCCAGAGTGTTTATTTGAAGCTCTCCCTATTCCCACTTGCATGGAATACCGCGGGATGCCCTTGGAGCTGCAGCCTCCGCTTGGCAGCCGAGGGCTGACCCTGCCTCGATGGAGCTCTGGGAAACACCCGGGGAGAGCCAGGGAGCAGCGAGGCAAGCAGCCAGCTCCGGACAGAGAGGGACAATTAGGGCCCAAACAAGAATGAATTATGGTGCAAATTGCTTGTTGACACTGGTGCAAAACAAAAGAGAGAGAAGGAGAAAATGTTCTTAAGACAAATAACCTTCTCCGTCTTGCCGGGCACAGGGGGAAAAGCCGTGAGCAGGCACAAAGGACGCAGATGGCAGCGCAAATCCTTTGTATCCCACACTGCCAGCACAGCTGTCCCGGGACAGCGAGGGAACCGACCGCTTACGGATTACCCTGGGCACTGAGGCAGCACCAAGAGGGCTCACTAGAGTAAAAGTGCCAAAGTTTTTAAAGGACGGAGCTGAGAGCCAAGGGACAGTGCTGCAAAAATGGGTCTGGATGCAGCTGGAGCCTCCTCTCCTTGCCAGAGTCCTGGAGCGCTGTGAGGACCAGCCTTGCCAGTCTGGTACCCAGGGAGCAGAGTACCAGGGACCAGAACTCCAGGGAGGAGGAATGGACTCCGGAGTCACTGAAGATCTGTCACAATTTTTAGCTTTCCAGCCAGCATCTGGATGGCCAGGCTGTTATCAGGTTCTTACAGGCTGGGAAACTAAGCTTCAGACTTCTGCAAAGGAGGATGCTCCATCCCTGGAAGTGTCCAAGGCCAGGTTGGACGGGGCTTAGAGCACCCTGAGATAGTGGAAGGTGTCCCTGCCCATGGCAGAGGGTGGAATACAATGGGATTTAAGGTCCTTTCCAACCCAAACCATTCTGGGATACTGGAATTCTTTGAAACCAACTCAGTGGAGACAGGGAAGGGGATGAAGCTAGAGCAGGGATTTGTAGAGTTGATGTTTGTAATGCCTTTCACCACAGCAGGGCAGAGCTTACCTGCAAAGGTGCAAGACTTCTTCATGTGCACAAAATTCATGCATGCAGCAGCAGGGTCCAGCTGGGGACAAGCACATACAAAAGGAGTTTCCAATATTTCCCACCTCCACCTGCACAGACACCAGACACTAAAGTCACTGGCAGAGACAGACACATTCCCTGTCTTACCCTGTGCACTTCCTTTGGGAAAACACGGGATATAACTGATCAGGAATAATAAAAGTGTTGACCCAGGACTGATTTTAGCTCTGATTTTCCTTCAAGAAAAGTTAGGTTGATTACAACCCCTTTTTCCTCCTCTGGAGGAATTTCCTATACAACACTTTTCTGAAATAGATTTAAATGATTTCATGGAAGGCAGGATCCTTACTCATTTTGTGGAAGTGGAAACTGAGGCACAAGGAGAAAACAGTTACTTGTTCCTGGTGAGCTGCAGCCCAGGGAAACTCCAGCTTGCGGGCTGCAGCTAACTGGACTGGAAATTGCACAAAATCATTAACTCATCCTTGAAAATTTTTCATGATAGATTGTAACTATTCAGTCTGTCATCTCCAGAGCCTGCCTCTCTCAGGAATTATAACTATGTACCTGAGGGCTGCCACTATGGAATAGCAGAGGGATACATCACATCTGCTGCCAGGCAATCCTTAATGTGGCTGTGTTTGAGTGCTGCTGGCTGTTATTGGTACTGGTACTTCCACTGCTCTTACTTGAACACTACAGTGTTAATTTGGCACCCAAAGTGCATTTAAGGCTTCACAGTGGGTCTGGAAAGCAGCAAGCTCAGGAGGAAAATTCCAGCCTCACTTTGAGGTAATTATGAATCTTTTCTCTCCTGTTCAGACTCTACATTAAGGCTGCTGCATTGGACCAGAATTTTATCTTTCATTTCCACTTTTGTTCTTTGGATGGGCTTCAGCCAGGCTTTGAGAGGAGGGGGGTCAGAGCCGAGCACTGACAAAGAGCCTTATTCACAAACCACCAGCAGCCCCATTTGTGACTTCCCCCAGCACCCCGGAAGCAACTACACCATGACAGGAGAAACTTGGACATCAGACAAACTCCAGATCTCCCCTGCAGCGATTATTTCCTGATAACTCCATGTCTGCACTCCCAGGCACCATGCTGCCTCTGACATGGACTTGCAGACTCCTCTCATCGAGCTCAGAGGCTTTAGGCAGAATCTATCATGAGCCATCTGCCAGCACTGTGCCAGCTAAGGTGTTATTATTTATTAAAAAGACTTTGCTTCTTTCCAAAAAATTGTCTCAGATGAAGTTAAGGACTCTGAGCCAACCTCACCAGTGTTTCTTGGTCTGTATCAGCTGGGATGTTGAGCTCTACTTGGGAGCTGAACCCAAGAATGGATATCCCTGCACCTGGCACAGTGGGATATTACATCCCAGAGGCTGGAAAGGGCTTGGGAGCAAGGAACTGCTGGTGGGTACCCTTGCCCCTATAGCCATGCCCCTACAGGGTCCCTGTCAGTGCCCACATTCCTGGGGACAGCCCAAACCCACCCTTCTGCAAGTCCCTTGTGGGAAGAACCAGGAAGGACCAAGGAACTTGTGCTTGCAAAGCTGACAATAATTTGTCACATCCCACGTGGCCAAAGGAATTTCAGCCCAGCCAGCACAGGGGTAGTTTTCAGCAGGAGGCAGTGAGTCCAGACCCCTGAAGAGAGATGGCACCAGTGACAGTGAAATATTTCTGACACAGAGATCAACAGCAGCATGAGAAGAGTTGTCCTGACCAAAGCAAGCCCACCCAAATCCCAGTCTGCAATAAACACCCCCACCTTCCCCTTGGAAAAGCGTGGGTACCTACCCAGGCTGGGGTATGTACAGCCAAGAGCTTTCAGCAGCACCTCAAGCTCCCTAAATCCTCACAGCGAGAGGAAACCTCACTCCCATGGTGGTTCAAGACACCAAAGTCAAGCTCACACTTTTAATTTCTCTCTGGTGCTGTTTCTCTTCCTCCCCACGCACAGATAGCAACCCTGGAGCAGCTGCAAAGAGGAGCCAAAGCACCAGAGATGGGAAGTGAGGAGCCAGAGCACCATAGGCACCACCATGGTGGTGTCCCCACCAAAATGTGGGGACCAGGTGGCCGTGGGGGACACAGGCAGCCCTGCTTGGGCAGTGACAGGAGGGCTACCACAAAGCTCTCTGCTCCCAGCCTGCCACAAATCAGCACCCAAACAAATGTTTCATGCAGCAATAAACCTGTTGAAGGAATAAATTAACTGCCCAGCAAGGTTATGCCTTGGGAAAGTCTCCACCACGGCAAAAGGATCTGCTGTAGCCAGTGATTAGGTTTATATTACAATGTGGCTTTTAAGGCTCACTGTGCTGAATAAAAATTTAGGCAATTAGTGGTCTTATTTCTTAGGAAGAACTGCTTGCTATCGTATATTAATACAGCTTTTGCTCAATTAAAATTGTTCGCAGTCAGCAAAAACAATTTCTGCACTGTAATGAAATAATGAAATAATTATATGCAAGGGAGGACTTCTGATCTTTTTAATTATTCTATTCTTCATTTTTAAAAGGGCTATTTCAAAACGCACTCTTATAATTGATTGCTATAAATCAGTCAGGAGCATTCTAAGGATCATAAATATTCTAACTTTTAAAAGACAAAGAAATGCTAAATATTCAATGAAATCCTTCAATATTCAGAAAATTTAATCTAGGGTAAAAGGATAGACTGCTCTTTTGAAAATAAAAAGTAAATTTGTTGTCCTGTGAAAAATGAAATATCTTGAATGTCAGTAACAGAAATGGAATTAACAAGAGATCTTTTTATTGTTTTTTAAGGTCATTAGGCTGTGAATTCTATAATTATGGAAATTGTCAGTCCAGTTCTGTAGAGTGTTTGCTCCCATCCATAAGGTATTGGAATGTTCAATCAGTCTCTCTCGTGGGAAAGTTAGGTCATAACTGTAAGTGTACCAGCAAAATTGAATTAAGCAAAGAGATTTCATTAGTATTTATAGCCAGAAGGCATCTGTAAAAGTACAGGGCAAAGAAGTTATGTGGAAGTCAAAGGAGAAAAAAAAATGGGTTTCTGGTGACAAAGGCGAATCTGAAAGAGATATAAGTGTATAATGAATAAGAGCTATTGAGCGCTGCTCCAAGGAGGGAGTTGCAAAGATGTCAAATATTGATTTTCTTGTGTATGCCTTTGGACTACATATGTAATTGTTTGGATTTGCTGTCTTCATGATACAACAATATTTGTTGTTGAAGGTTAAAAAGCAGAGTGTGAAACAACCCAAAAAAAGTCTGAAACGTGTTGGAGAATTATAATAATTCCACCAGCAAGGTTGCAGGAGCAGGAGCTGTGCTTCTGAGCAAATAAACACTTTTATGACAGGCAGTTGTGGATGGGAAGTGTCGCTCCTGGAGCTGCAGAAGCACACACTGAGTGCAGGGCCATCGAACCATATTGCATCTATTGATTGGAAATATACAATTTGCTCCTAATGAGCCTCTCCAACTTTTTATACCGTGGAAATATTCTGAGATCAGGTTTATACGTGCAGAGGGTTGCATGTGCTTTTGTGCAGACAATTATAATCCTCATTTATGAGTTGTTTGTTGAGGAATGACAGTGCCTCTCTGGATCTTATTGCAGAACTGAGAATGTGTTTCCTGATGCTGATTAACATCTTAATGCAATAAACCTCCTGAAATATTTTCATCCTGAAGAAACAAGTGCACAAATCACCTTCAGAATTATTCTCCTTTTTAACAGCGCTGACATGGAAGTTCTGGATATTTCTGCACAAGGGGCATTTGTGGCTCTTTGGAGTGACATTTTCCACATGTGATCCTTACATTGGCATGGAAGCAACCAAATCTTTACTGGCAACTTTGTCCCTGATTCCAGAGGGATGTGGATTTCAACAGAGAGTCTCTTGGAGATCCTGGAGAACTAAAAGTGTCCTTGGAAATCTGGAGACAACCCAAATGGCAGAACCCACCTAAATTATTCAGTCTCATTTTAGGTGCTCAGGTTGGGAGGTTGGGTCTTTATTTTTAGAACCTGACAGGGTCTGACAATCAGGTTATAACGGAGAACTCCCACTGAGGAGCAGTTTGGGAAAAGCCCAGGACCCAGCTGTAAACAAGAGAAAGTGAACCATGGCCCTGATGAATTTGGTGTCAGAATCCTCTTTGCTCTCCCTGGGCCTGCAAGTTCACCCTCACATATACAATCTGGGAAGGAGAAAATCCTCAACTGCAGTTCCCTTTGGCTTGTCTAAACATAAAGCTCTCTCAGGGATGAAAATCACATATTTTCTTGGCCCAAGGGTGTAACTTGCTGGTTCCTTCCTCACTTCTGTCCTGCTAAGGGTACCAAGGTATTCATCTTTCATCCAAGTCCCTGCTGCAGAGCTCTCTGCAGTCATGGCAGCAGCTCTGCATGCTGGAAGTGTGGGGGAATCAGGAATTCAGCTTCCTCCTGTGCAGTAAGGAATGTTTTGGCCTGACTGTCTCTCATCTGGAGCAGTTTTACTCTGCCCCTCATGTGGTGTAATTCTATTTATTCCATTACACACCACCATCAGTGGGATGGGATTACAGCACAGAGAGATGAAGTGATTTTCCCAGGGCCGTAGGAAAACCAGGAATTGGAGTCAACAACTCTGATATCCAAACCTATACAAACCTCTCTAGGCTATGCTATAGGGAAATATATGCTGTATTTCCCTAAATTCAACATATCATCCATAAGAACTCATCTTGACAACATCCCTTTCCTCTCTAGCAAACAGTAATCACAAATTAAACATACATTTGTCATTCTTAGGTGAAAATACTTTCTAATAAGGCATGTTTAACACAAATTTCCATGAAAATAACATTTCCAAACCCACTAAACTGGGAAAATGCTTGGTTTTGCAATCACCCCCAAGAGTGGAGAGCAGGACAGTGCCATCCCTTCTCCAGCCCCAAATCCTGCTGCCTGCTCTGCCAAGGAGTGAAGGGGCTGGAAGTTTTTGGAGCCCTGCTGTCAGAGTACAATGTTGCCTAAGCAAGCATTAAGAGATTATGGTAATAATAGGTGTGCTTACTGCAAATAAAAGGTTTCATTAATCAAGCCATATCGAGATAAACCTGTCAGTGGACAGAGGAAACTAGAAATCAAACGCTGTGAAAGTTCTGACAGATTGTTAAATAGAAACCCTTTAAAACTGAATTTAATTTACTGTGATATTACAGATATTTATGCATCAATAGGCAAGTGCAGATTGAGTTCGGAGGTCAGCTCTGGTGCTTGAAAAATAAACGCACAGAATGAAACAGAAGGTGACAGTTACCTTTGCCAGAAATTACAGTTTATTAAACTAAATATGAAGCTCTCTCATCTGATCAGTGTTAAACACCAAGGCACGAGGCTGGGGGGTAATTTACTGCAGTAGAGTGGTGAGGGGATAATTATGGAAACACTCCCCTTTTTTTTTAAAGTTGGATCTATAAACTTCAGCAGAAGAAACCAGGAACAAACATTGCAGCATAGAAGCACAGGCAGGTACCAAAGGGCAGCGAGCACAAAGACCTTTCAGCAAGATTATTCACGAGTTATGCCATTAAAATGCTGCTCTCCTGTCAGGCAGTGGGGGTTTTTTTACTTCTGTATTAGCATTTATTTAATTAATTTCTCCTCTTGATTTTTTTTTAAAGTTCTTCACTTTCACATTCGTACTTTCCTCAGAATCGAGACACTCCTCTTCCTCCCCTTCCTTCCTCAGCTTCAGGAAATCAGGTGAGCAATGTGAACAAAATTCGGATTTAAGGAGATTTCTGTCCTGGTAATTCTGCCAGCAAGTTGCACCAAGTTGTTTTTGAAAGAAGTCGCTGCTCACCTGGGCAAGAGCTGCAGCTCAGCTTGTTCCATGCCATTCTTTGGAGGAATAAAAGCCTGGAGATCTGAAGGGTCATGGGCAGATAGAAAATAAAACATCATTCCTGTTCACAGCAATTATCAAATCCCATACAGACAGGCATCAATCTTTCCACCACTGGATCCGTAGAAAACATTAATATTTAACTTGAACACAATGGTTACGTTGCTTACGTGGTTTTATTTCAGATGACTGAGATTTGAAGGGAAAATCTGGACCCAGCAGTGATCCAGCTGAGCCAATAACAAGGCTGCTTGACCCTGCAAAGCACAGAAAGAAGTCCTTGAATAAAAGCAGTCCTAAGTGAAAATAAGTATGTCAGTGCTATATGAGATGAACATATTTATCTGCCAGACTTACGTGAGCTCATATCTAAATACATGACTCCAAAACATAGAACTATATTACATTTCACACACATAAGAGACATGTAAATCATGCAGGACATGTTAGCTATAGCTATGCTGGACATATGTGCTTCCCAGAATGACAGCTTGAAAAATCCTTCCCAACTCAGGGAAAAACTCCTGCAAATAATTACTGCAATGGAAGCAATGCCATGAGAGAAGTTGCTCAGGATCTGGCACAGCTTTATGAGGAAATTCCCTTTTTTGCATGCATAAGGAGTGCAGGACTGGGCCATTAGTTATTAGAAGCCAAATTAATTAGTTAATAAAAGCCAAAGCAGCAGGATAGTGTGATAAAGACAGCCATGAGCCTCCTCTGGTCATCCTCTCCCTGTAAGCAGTGTTTAACAAACACCCACCAGCCCTGTTTCCAGTGAGCCCCTGAAGCCACTCAGGAGCTGCCTCTGCTGCAGCTTCAATACAGGAACGACCATTGCTCCAGGTCGAGGTTCACTAAGAAATGAAAATAAAATGGTAAAATCTATCAGGAGAAAGGCAGGAAGGAAGATATTTCATATATATGAAGATGAAAATTTACCTTACAAATTTGAGCAAGGCCTATCCGGAAAATGAAGCTCTAGTTCAGCATTAGAATATTGTTAACCTGAAGCACATATTTAAGTCCCATTAATTTACATGGTTTAAATGCTATGCACCTTTAGGCACTGGAAGGGGCTCTAAAGTCTCCCTGGAGCCTTCTCATTCCCAGCTCTCCCAGAGCAGAGGGGTTCCAGCCCTGGAGCAACCCCATGGACTCCTCTGGACTTTATCCTGCAGCTCCACATCCTGATGCTGGGACCCAGAGCTGGAGCCAGCTCTGCAGGTGGGAGGAGGAGAGCTCTACACCACAGAAGAGTAGAGGGGGACAAGCACCTTCATCACAAGGACCATAAGAATGTGCCCTGAGCAATGATCTCATCTGGATTTCGAGGAGGAAAGCCACAAATTGGAAAGATTTAAACAAACCCAAGGAACCAGAAGGAGCCCTCTCATGCCTGTGATGTGCAAGCCCTCAAAGTGAATGATCTATGAGTGTCACAGAGCCATTTTCACCAGTAAAAAAAGCAAGGAGCAGTTAAAAACCCAAGTAAAGAGGAGCCATGATGGCCAGGAGTTTCCAGCAGAGCTAAAAGACTCCCGAGTGGCTCCTGTCCATGGCCAAAGGCTGGGGCAGGGATCACTCCCCACCTCCAGGACCCACTCCAAGCCTTGTGACAACATCCTGACCTCCTGCACCAGGAGCAGGCAGTCCCAAACTGGGAACCAGCCCAGCCCTGGGCAGGATGAAGACTTTTATCCCCAGGCAATACTCACTGCTCCATAGCAGAGAGCAGAGACAGCCCTCTGGGTTTTATTTATTTAGATGAGTTTACAAAGCAATTAAGACATTTTGGCAAATGCTGAGGTGCAGATTTCCTCCCTTATGATAGATCATTCCTGGCTTTTTTTTTTCCCCTGCCTCCTTCTGGACAGATAAATGTTTCATGGTCCCACAGACAGATTTTTTCTCTTCCCAGTTGCTCAGAATCCATTTAGAAATGCCTGTTGAACCCTTCTATCAGGGAATATTTTAACAAGAGCCCCTAAATAAGCTTCTTTTACAGACTGCAAATACTGCTTGGCCAGCTCAACATGTTTCATCACCTCCTTCACTGGAATTCCTCTTGGAAATCTTTCTTACCTGGGCAAAAGCAGGAAACCCAACAAAAAATACTAATATTGATGTGTTTTAAGGAATAAATACTTATTCTTCACATCCTCCCCTTTCAATTGGAAATACCAGCCTTTAATGATTTTGGTCAAAGTTAAAACCCTGCCTGGTTTTACCTGTCCTGTCCAAGACAGGAGCTAAGTTGCCAATGTGTGCTCTCAAAATGGAAATGCTGGAAAAGCTCATCCAGGCTCTGCACTGCCTGTGATCCCTCAAAGAAGCTTCTGAAATCAGTGGGGTTTTACAACATGCCCTGGAAGGCATTAAAGGACTTTAATAAAATGTTTCATAAAATACCTCTAATAAGGTGAAGGATCTAAATGGAACTCGCAGAAATGCCTGGATGAATAAAGCTGGTGAAGCTTTGTGGGGAAAGGAAGCTGCAGCTCTCCTGGAATTGTGTTTTCTCCCTAAAAAATAAAAATAGATGTTTTTTGGTCTTAAAATAATATATTTGGGGGTGAAAGAAGTAGGATTTTTTTTCTTTCTGAAGCTGGAAGTTCCATTTCCAAGAAGTTTATGGAGGTCGCCAAGTTTTCATAGAAAAATTGTGATCATTTAATTCTGTGTTTGAAGGTGGAAGAGGAAAATGTTGGACTGGCATGGGCACTTGGCAGGTGAGGATTGCCCTTTGGTGACTCCCCATGCTCTGCCCTAAGCCAGCCCTTGCAGGGGCTGAGCAAAGCATATTTTCTTTACCAAAAACAAGCAAGGAGTCCCCTAGAACATGTTACAGCACTCTCCAGATAAGGAGCTACCTGGTTTAGCAGGTGAAGAGGTGCTCAGGGAGTTTTTGATAGAGAGATTATGGACCTGATTACATTAATACCTAACATGGGTTTTAACCTGCATTTTGGGTAAAATTCACCGTTCTGCAGAAGGCCCATAAAAGGCCTGTGCACCATTTAGGCTCCACCAAGGCCCCATTTGGATGGTGCACGTGAGGCTGGGGTGATGCATGGGCCCTGTGCCTCGGCATGGGCCCCATCCCTGATCCATCCATAATATTCCACGTGTTGGGGAAAAATATTAGCAGAGTAATTTTATTAACAACAGCCATAACTCACCGCTTGTCTTGCCGTGCTTAATAAAGGGAATCGAGGGTGCTGTAGGCGAGCCAGAGGAGCAGCTCACGAAACTATCCTGCTAAAAACAAACAAACGAAGCCCTGGGAAGGCAGGAGAGCACGTGGAGGGGGAGCTGGCTCCCACCAATGTCCTGGCTGTGCTGAGGAGTAAAATGAAATCGTGGATCTCACGGGGTGGGAAATCTCACGGGAGTGTCAGTGAGTGAAGCGAGTGTTTGCTTCACCCTGCCAGGAGGACTGGGCCAGCCCATGGAGAGCTCCCAGCTTTCAGCAGAGGGATTTCCTCACAGCCTTGGAAATCCTCTTAGCGTCTTCATTTGCATCTCACTGGCCGGGGGAATAACTGAGAAAACAACCCTGCTGTGTTCTCCTCACACCTCCTGCCTACCTGCGAAGCCGCCGGTGTAAAAACACACAGGGACAGTGGTGTGAAAGGAGCTGCCACTGCTGCCTCTCTGTGGATCCTCGTTTAGAATCGAGTCCCTTCTTTTTGTGTTGCATTCCTCTTTTTTGGGGCACGTCCCCGTATTTGCTGCCAAACTGGCACCTCTTGCACCAGCCCTTTGGAGGAAGGAAAACAAGAGATGAAGGAAGCACGGGGATGAAGGAAAAAAATACTCTGTCCTGTTGATTTATTCAGACAAATAAAGGCATTTTCACATAAAATTCATCTTCCCTCCTGAGCCTATCCAGAGCTCCGTCTCCATCCATACGTGGAGGAATCCCCAGGTTTGAAGGAGTGAGGATGGCCTAAGCACATCCCTGGGGGATGAGCTGAGGGGTGTCCGTGTCTCACCCCAATATTGCTGCTGTGCATGGAGCAGGACTGGGGGCACCCCGGGAACTGGGCCAGGGTCACCCCTTCCCACCCATCCCTTTCCTCCATGAATCCATGAATTCAAACAAATCAAATATAAAAGATTTTTTTTTTTTTTTTTGCCTCTGATTTTTGTTCCAGTGTATTTATTATGCCTCACAGTACAGGAGCTTCCTTTAGGGGCAGGGATGTGATCGGGGTTTAGGGGACGAGTTTTAGCCATTTTTTGGAGATGGCTGGGGACAAGAGCAGGGCCCTTCCAGGAATCAGCACTGCTGGATGCCAGGGCTGCGTGGGACTGCGGAGTGGGTGCAGGTGCTTGCAGCCAAAATTGGGGATAAATATCCATTTGTTTAGGGTGGGGATTTGCAAAATGAACATCTGAAGAACAAACGAATTTTGATTGAACGACTGCCAAATGTTGGGTGGTTTTTGTTTTTTGTTTTTCAAATCAGGTCTCAGCTAATTTTGCAGCCCTCTTGCCCAAAAGGTGGCAGAGCTCCACAGATCACACAGCCCAATTTGCCTAAAAATAATTCTGTATTTTAACTTATTTGATTAATTTTGCTCTCTCCCCGCTTTGTAAAGCACCCAAATCTCTACGCTGTACCAAGCTCCACTCTTCTGACCCTTTTGATTTTATTTTGTGAGTCCCAAGAGGACACATCCTGGGGACACCTGAGTGCTGCTGCTTGTTTTTACCAGCTTCCCGGGATGTTTTCCTGCCTGTATCCAGCGCGGGGATGTCTCCCTGCGAGCCGAGCTGAGCCAGCACAGCTGGGTGCCCCTTCCACCTGCACCCTGCCGGCTCCCAGGGGAGGGGAGGCAGAGAAGAGGCAATGACCAGCGCCAGGACTCACCTACAGGAAAACGAACCCCAAATTCAAGGCGATTCGCGGTTCTACGCAAACACGGCGTTCGGCAGGTGTTTAGATCCGGAGCAGGGAGAAGCTCCGGGTGAAGCCGCAGGGGCGGTGGGAGGATGGACACGGTGCGGGGCTGAGCCGCTCCCCGCCCCGACGGCAGGGGCTGCCCAGGGGGAGCATGTGCGGGCACATAAATCCCCGCGTATGAACCCGCGCATACAACCGCATCCCTCCGCGGGGCCGCACGGGGGGGTTCGTCCCTCCCCCGGGACCCGGCGGGGAGCGGGGCAGGGCCCGCGGGGCAGCCCCGGCACCTCGGCCCACTCGGAGGGGCGGGGAGGGGGGG
>VZTN01021062.1:283443-335500 GCA_013400515.1 Erpornis zantholeuca
CCTCAGAAGTCTGTCCCCAAATAGGGGAGGGTTTGCAGCCGGGACGGGAGCGGCTTTCCCAGCTCCCAGCGGCGTGGGCGCAGTCCCCAGAGCCGGACCGGGAGCGGCGGGCCGGGGACATCGGGGAGCAGCATATCCCGGCGAAGTTCCCTCAGCCGCGGGCCACAGGCAGACAACAGAAACTCTTTCCCTTGTTCTTTCTCTTGTTTTCCCTTCCACAAACTTGTCCGCTGCATATGGCAAAACTTGACACGGCCGGTGACAGATGCCCATTAGTATAACTCGTGTCACGTCGGTCCCTGGGGTGTGTTGGAAGTAACTAGATCCGAAACACCGGGAAAATGACCCTCCCGCAGCCCGGAGAGTTTACCCAGAACCACCACCCCCTGCACCCTCCCCGACCCCGCTCCGCATTTATTCCAATTACGGCCCCGCCGTTCCCTCCGCCCGGGGAAGGAATTTATAATAGGATCTGGCGGTAGGATCTGGCCCTAATTCTCTAAACCATCACGTTGGTTGAAAAAAGGTCGAGATGGGGCTCATCAGGGCCATTTCCGCGGTTGATGCTGGGCTCCCGGGGAACCCTCTCCTTTTCGCTGCGCGGCCGCGGGAGTTGCGCCCCCCTTTCCCCCCTCTCCGCGCCACCCGCTCCCAACGCCGCCTATTTATAGCATCACTGGTCTCTCCCGGGCACAGAGCGGGGCCGAAAGTTTCGGGCTAATGGGTGTTGAAAGGCTGCGGCGAGCGTTGGAAAAAGCAGGAAAAGACTTTTTGCGGTTATTTATAAATGTGTCTTAATCGCGCGTGTGCATTTATCTCATTTAGCAGCCCCAGCGCTCGGGGTATCCCCCGCGCCTGCCCGCAGCCGAGACCCGGGGGCAGCAGCAGTGTCCCCGGAGGGGGGTAGCGATCGGAGACCTCGCTCCGGAGCTGCGGGAGGGCAGAACTGAGGTCGGGTGTAGCGGAGGGCACAGCACCGGGAGCGCTCCGGGGTGGCCGGGGGGAGCGATGGCCGTCGGAGACTTTTCCTTCCCTGTCTGTCGCACCAAGAGGTGGCCGGAGGAAATCATCCATCGGCGAGCTCAGCCCGCTTTGGGACACGGGCAGCGCTTGAGGACGGCTCCGGCTTCCCCGGGGGGTTACGGGCTCGGGTCGGCGCCGGCGGTACCGGGTGATTTAACCCGCACCGGCCTCACCTCCGGCACCGCCCGAGCCGGCCCTGGGTGCGTGTCCTGGGCCAGGCACAAAGGAAGGAGCGCAAACATTTCTCTTTGGGATGCGCCACCCCTCGTCTTTCGCGGGCCCCTCGGGGCTCTCCCACACTGGAAAGATACAGCAAGGACTTGCTTTAGGGGAAGTGGGGATTTTCCCTCACCCGTGCGGGCGCGGATCAGGAGGGCAGTTCCCGGGGGATGGGGGAATTCGATGGGATTTTACCTCCCAGGGAACCTCGGGCAGTTTTGTGGTCGCTCCCTCATGTCCGAGGCGCGCTCAGGGCCTGTCTCCGCCTGCTCCGAGGAGGCGGAAAAACAGCCTGGCCATTCCCGGGGGCATTTTATTGGTGTCGAAAGGCAGCGACTGAGGAATCACAGCGAGCTCCGGGCGCAAGTTACGCTGCCCATCCCCGCGGCTGCGGACAGTCTGGGCCCGGGGCAGCTCGGGCCCCAGGGCGGAGACTGATGCGCTTCAACCTCCGCCCGGAGCCGGGAGCATCCTCGTATCCATCCCCGCTGCCTCTCTTGCTCCGCCGCGCCTTTTCCCCGAGCCGGGAATCGCCGCAACTGGGCAAACACCAGCGATTCTTGAGAAGCAACACTTCAATTCCGGGGGCTTTTATTGAATTACGTGTTACCAGTCCTAAAACATTAAGCGTTATGTACTTAAAAGATACAGAGCATAGGTATTACATCCACAGGAAGTATTTTAGTCAGTGAATGTTCAATGTAGCAGGTAGAGATGAACTTAGCACGTCTTCCAGACTGAACTAGGAACAGACTCTTCAGCCATAAAATGCACTTAACAGTCTATTTAATAGTGGCGAGGTCCTTGAAAATGCAATATCCATGCTAATCTTGCCTTTTTCTAAATCAGAAATGAAAAATAGGTCAGGAAGGTAGAACCTTCCCCTTCCATTTAAAATGTGACATTTAATCTATTTAAATAACTAAGTAAACTTTATTAATCCAGGATTTGGTAAGCAAGATGAGGAAGCAAGAACCGCACGACTTTATTAAGACGGCAAAATGGGAGAGGGAGCGTCCTTGAACTCCAGGTGCAATAAAATCTCGGTTTTCTTGAGGTTCAGCAAAATGGGAAAAGCCGGGACACACGAAAACCGCCCGACCTCTCCTCTCCATGAAAGGATGGAATGTCTCGCTCTGCTTTTCATAGGATTCGGAGCATTCCCCGGGCCGGGATCCCCGGGTCGGACAAGGGAAGCTCCGTGTCCGACAGCGCCCAGAGAATCTCAGGGATTAAAGAAAAAACCCCCAAACCCTCAAGAATTTTTAATTATTTTATTAACTGCCAGTATTTCATGGGGAAAAATAAAAATCAATCCATCTCCCTGTGGTCTAAGGTAGTGGTTTCTGACACGTTTACTCCTGGTTTTGCTCGGGAAAGGAGGATGCGAAAGAGCCGAGGCTCCTGAGGGCTCGGAGCGCGGCTCGCAGCGCTCGGCTCTGTGCCCGCTAAACCCCGGGCGATGCCCTGGTGTCGGGATAAAAGGTCAGACTGGGAATCTGCCATTGCAAACGCCTCCAGAGTTTGCTTCCCTGCTCGCTCCGGCACCACGGCTCGGCTCAGAAACGAAATCCTGGATGATCTGGAACTTTTTATGGCCGCAGACTCTTCCCCCCGCCCGCCCTAGGAAAGACTTTCTCATTATTCTGGCCACATTTCACTCTAAATTTATGGAATACCCGCGAGGTATTTGCCTTGCCACCGCTCGGCTGACATCAAGCCCAAGAGCCGGGCTGGAGGAGAGGAGGCAGCGAAGCTCTGGAGCCTCCCGAGAACGCCAAGGGTTAAGAAAAGCCGTTTATCTGCTCATTATCGGCTTCTCTTTACTCCTGAGCACCAAACTCCGCTCGTCTCCTACCCCGCGGTATCAATGTGTCCTGAATGCCTTTTCCAGTCATTGATCTGGTCAAAGTCACCGCAGAAATACAAGTGACAGAGACTCAATTCCAGGCGACGTGCCCGATGCGAGTATTTAGAAAGCATTCAATAAAAAAGCTTTCCCGGGGAGTGAATGATTTCACCTTGCAACAAAGAGCGCTCGGCTAATTGAAATAATGCACTTGAATGTGCGGCCGTGGGCTCCTGCTCACCCATCCCGGCTCCAGCAGCGAATTAGCAATAATCTCCAAGGTAAAACCCAAAAACTCCTCTCTTTTTTTTTTGCGGTAGGAGCCCACAGGCAACGCGCACGGACTTGGAGGTGGCTGAGCACCACAGGGCTCCCCGGCCTTGCTGTTTGAGGAATTCCGGGCATGGCAAATCTTGGAGGGGAGAGGAGAAGGAGAGGAGAGAGGGGCTGGGAGAAAGGTGCTGAAATAGGAATCTCCCCCGTGGTTCTCCGCCGGGCTTAGGCTGGGAATTCACTTTGCACCGCGTGTTTGCGGTGCCATAAAGCAGCTCCAGCCGCCGTGGATTTGGGAGGTGTAACTCCGTCTTCTAAGTTACTTTGTAATTGACGGATTTCTAGGATTATCCTTCTTTTACAGACTTGTCATTTCTAGACTTCCCGTCAAAAATCCTGACATGGACGCACTTTACTTAGCAGAAATTGAAATGATTGAGTTTAACAGATTAGGCAAACTGTAAAATTTGATGGTCATAATCTGCCGTTTCCCACAGGATTATGGCTCCAAACACCTTGCCAAGCCAGCAGACAAGTGTGATTTTTTTACCTTTATCTGTTTAAGACCTCAAACTTTCAGTCTCTTCACACCATCCCACATGAGGCAACACCACAAGTGACTGAAATTATGGCAGGTGTAAGAGAGACCAGGATGACCAAAGAATTTGCACTCAAAAATGGTTGGGATAGCGGAAATCAGCATCCTGCATTGGATAATTATCAAGGAAGAAAAGCATTTCTGGTGTTACACAATACTGTATTTATAGTGCTTATGTATTTTAAAAGCAATCTGCACTTCTGAAAAAAATTATCTATAAGTCACTTTGTTTTCCAGTAATCTTTGTTTACTTTAACGTTTCTGTTGTAAGCGAACAGACATTTCTTGACTACATTTGCTTTTTGTAGCAGTTGTGTTGAAATCCAGCACAACTTTCAGCCCTGGGATTCCAGTCCAGGGAGAGCCCTTCTTCCAACTCGCCTGGCAGGTGTGGCCACGAGAACCTCAGTATGCAGTGTTTGTTTTAAGAACAATCAGTTCTCTACTCAGTTTCATGTCCTGACCTCAGTCAGACACCAAACCAGAAGAAAAGGCCAGGTTGGATGGGGCTTGGAGCAAGGTGGGATACTGGAAGGTGTCCCTGCCCATGGCAGGAATGAGATGATCTTCGAGGTCTCTTTCAACCCAGACCATCCCGTGAGTCTTTGATTTTTGTTATGCTCTGTACTTTGCCTAGACCTTCAAGAGAATGAAAGGGGGTAAGAGTGAAAGGTTTAAAAGCGAGGCCTATGGTGCATCATGGAGAGGTTTAGGCGTCTCCCTCCCTGGGGATACTCGAGGCTGTCTGGACACAACCCTGTGCTCTGGGATGGCCCCGCTGGAGCAGGGACGTGGGACCAGACAACCTCACTGTGGTCCCTTCCAGCCTGACCCAGCCTGGGATTCTGTGCTAAGAGCTTTAGGAACCAATAGGTTCCCAGATGTTGTCTTCCAGACATAAAGGCTGAGAAGCTTCCCACCTACCTGGCATGGCAGCAGAACGTGAATCCCAGAATGGTTTGGGTGGGATCTTAAAGGCCATCCAGTGCCACCCCTGCCACGGCGCAGGGACACCTCCCACTGTCCCAGGCTGCTCCAAGCCCCATCCAACCTGGCCTGGGACACTGCCAGGGATCCAGGGGCAGCCACAGCTGCTCTGGGCACCCTGTGCCAGGGCCTGCCCACCCTCCCAGGGAACAATTCCTTCCCAATATACCACCCATCTCTGCCCTCTGGCAGNATATCCCACCCATCTCTGCCCTCTGGCAGTGGGAACCATTCCCCCCTTCTCCTGTCACTTGTCCAGAGTCCCTCTCCATCTCTCCGGGAGCCCCTTTAGGCACCGCACGGGGCTCTGAGGTCCCGCAGCTCTCCCACCCCGGCCCCGTCCATGGCGGAGCGTCCGTGAAGCGCTGCCGGCTCCCGCCCCGCGCACGCGCAGAGCCCGCCCGGAAGGCGCCGCTCAGGCGGANGGATGAGGACTCTGAGGGGTGAGCGGGCTGAGGGCGCTGAGGGCTTAGGGGGCTGAGAGGCTGAGGGAGAACGGGCTGAGTAGGCTGAAAGGCTGAGGCGGGTAAAGGAGAGCGGGCTGAGGAGACTTAGGGGGCTGAGGAGACTTAGGGGGCTGAGGGAGAGCGGGCTGAGGGGCAGCAGGGTCCGCTGGTGGCTCGGGTGCGCTCGCAGCTCGGCCCCGGTGCGAGCCCCGCAGCGCCAGCCCGCCCTGGGGGCTCTGAGGAGGCCGGGGCAGAGCGAGGTGTGAGAATGGGAGCGTGATACGAGGAATAAAGGCGTCCCCTGACAAGAATTAGGGGAACGGCAGGGTTAGAGACAGGTATTGCTGCAACAAATTGAATTCCTCATTCAGTGCGTGCGTTTTTCAGCTGCTGAAGTGTGTGCTGACACCTCTTTTAAAACAAGTTATATTCAGGGCTGTGCATCTATGGCTGAGTTCTGTCAGCCTCCCTGGGCCGGGAGTGGGTGGTTTGTATTGGCGTTACTTATCTGAATCTTCATTGTAGGAAGAATAGTGGTTTTTTGGGCTTTTTTTAGCTGTGATTTTCACCTCATGCTTACAGGTGGGATCTTGAGAGACCCTCAGGTGTTGCACATCCAGAGGCAGAAGGTGAAAAGGTTGGGATTGACCAAAGCAGCTTTACCATCCCCTAAAAATTGTTCCTTGTCTACCATTGTTACCCAGACGATACCAAGAATTAGGAGTTCTGTGCTTTAGAATCTAATAAAACCATGGCTTTTTTTATAGGTAGTATGGGATAATTATAAAAGGTGAAAAATAAGTAGGAAAGGCTATTTTAAGAGCCACTTTTGAGAGCACAGAAAGAAACTCGATATCCCAGTAAACAACTGTTAATCCAAACATAGGGAATGGCCAAAAAAAGTAGTAAAAGTAAACAAGTGGAACAGAGGTGGGGGAGTCACTAGGTGAGGTTGGTGTTATGTAATAATTAAGGAGGTATAATCAATTAATGTTGAGGCGAGATAGAAAAGAAGGACAGATGTATCTTTTATTAAGATAAAAGTGCCTCCCTTGTGGCTTAGGCACAGGTGAAAACATGCAAATATCAGTGTTCACCTTTCTACCTATAGATGGAGATCTGCTGCCACAGATTTATATTATTAATTAACTTCTCTTTTCCCCTTGGTGGTGGTGTTGGGTCATACCTTTGTGTGAATAGTAAATAAATATGGGTGGAATTGGAGTAGAATAACCTAAACATGCTTTAGATGTTGCTTGTCTGTTGCTAAAACTGCAGCTTGGTGTTTCTGTTGTGTGGGATTTTTATTTTTGGTCAGTTACAGGTGTATTAAACTCACCTAAATCAAATTATGCCTTTTCTGCAAGGAAAGTCTTTGGCAGTTGTACCCTTCAAGACTGGAGTTGTTTCTTCCTCACTTTTTTCCTAGTTCAGACTAAAATATTTTCGATTCTTTGGGATGAATATATTGCATATTCTGTAGTTAGTGGTTTGGTTTTTTAATTTTTTTTTTTTTTTTTTTTGCATAGAGCAATATAATAATTTTCCTGTTTCTTTTTTTCTGAGTTTGATGCATGTGGCCCTCCATTGGACAGATCTGGCAGTATTTACTTTTACTGGATCCTCAGTGTGGTGAAATAAGCTTGGTGGCACATCAACCCTCCTGCTTTTTTGGGTAGAAGGACGAAGAACATCTCCTGACACTAATTAACTTTTCTTTTGTTTAAACCAGCAGTGGTACCTATATTATTGCTTTGCGTAATCTGCTCTCAACTGAGGAAACAAGTGGCATTAACTTAATACTGGGACATTTACTCACTTCTTAAAACCCCGTGCTTGTTAATAATATAGTGAGTTATTAATGTAGGAGTTGTGTGGCAGCAATGCCTGACGGACAGAAGCGTGGATGGGGCTGCAGCAGCTTTCCTGGTGTGTTTGCAGGTCCCTGGTGTGCCCTGGAGCTGAGCCATGGAGAAGTGGAGCCTGATGACAATCACGGTGCTGCTGGCACTCACTGTGCGCTGGGCTGTGTCCCTGGGCTCCTACTCAGGTGAGGCATCTGCACAGGCTGGAACAGCCTCAGGGAGGGGGATTATGGGGCTTGGGATGAATGAAAAGAATTGTTATTTATTGCTTGATTTTTTGCTTTTATTTATGTAAAATCATAAATAGGAAGCAATGTGTTATTTCAGCCGTTATCTTTTAGCTCCTCTCGATTTCCCTGAGAATTCCTTTTTCTTATTGTTTGAAGTGTACAGTGATTAACATGACTGGAGCAAAACATTGAAAAAAAGCACCTTAACTTTTTTTTTGGCTGGTGCTGGGGATGGTCAGTTATATTTTAGGTTGACTGTCTGGCTGTTTTCCTCTGTGCCTTTATTTGCAGAGTATTGCAGTCCAAATGTACATTTAAAAAAAAAAAATTTAATATTATCCTTTAAATTCTTAACTTCTATTTAGCTAATCCTGGTGCTAATGAAGATGGTGTAGAGGTGACACAGAGTGAACAATTACTCTGCCTTGTAGCTGTACCTCCTTAAGCTTGTTTACAGCAGGAGCCAGAGCTACATTCTGTTAATGGATGAGTTTTTCTCCTCCCCGTGTCAGAAGGCTTGCAAAGAATTAGCAAGTTCCTCTCCAAGCCTCACAGTTCCATTCCTCCATTTAGAATAAGCTCACACAAGGCTTGGCCTCTGCAAATTTAAAAAAAAAGATGAAAAATGAACCAATCCTTTGAATCCTCATCAGCCCAAAGATCCACAAGCTCCATTCAGTTCTAAATTCTGTTTCTTTGTGGACCCTCACCCCCTGAGTAGCTGGAGCTGCTCAGGAATATTCTGGTGATTTTAAACTGGTAATTCTGGCTTTCATTTGCTTGAAGCTGAGCTGCATTCCCAATTGTTTTGAGTTTGCTTTCTCAAAATGCCATTTCTGAGAGATCTGTAGGTAACTGAGGTTTTTACCCATCTCTAGGCATGAAACACTCTGTCTTTAGGCATACACTGAATTTCTCTTGCACTGCAAGAGGTTTTATTTAGAATTCTGTTGCTAACTAGATTTTTGTAAGTTGATTTAATTTCGAACCAATCAAGATTGTGGAAGAGAGTCTAAAATAATGCCCAGCCAAAATAACATTTAAAAAAATCCTATTTCCTCTGCAGTGCTCATATAACTGCTTTTGGAATAGGAAAATCAGACTGAATCTGATCCAGTCCAGCAAATTATTAAAGATTAACTTTGAGCAGCAGCTGGCTGTGAAAAGACAAACCCCAGTGTTAGAGCTGTCAAACACATAAATCCATGGGGATTAGTTTTTTCTCTTTGATTTCCTGTAGATGTGATAAACTTTTAATTCCACCCTCATTTACTGCACAGTCTTGGATCTCTCTCATCCCCACCCTGTTCCTTGCCATCCAGCTTGCTTTTGGATCTGCCTCTGGAATTAAATGAAGAAGCAGGCAGCTTGTAAGGTTTTGAAAGGTTCCCATTAGTGATGACCTGGTCTTGGAGAATTATTGAGGAAAAATGTGTTTTTATTGGTTAATGCATATTTTTTTAAGTGCACTACCAAACTCCTGCTAAATACAGGTGTTGAAAGGCAGCTTCAAACCCTTAAAAAGTCTGTTTCTTCAGGTTAACAATAAAACTGAATAAGATCACTACTTTTAAAGTATCTGTGACCCTTTTAACATAAAATATTCCATTTGTATTAATTTTAACTCAATTTATCTGTATATCTGATGCTTGCTGTAGGTGGAAGCTAAATATGCATTGTCAAACCAACTGATCAATCTGTATTTGGCTTTTAATAATCAAACCTTTGGATTAAGATCTCTTTTGATCATGAAGACAGTTAAATTTTTTCATCCCTTTTTTTCCCCTAGAGATTGAGAAATTGATATACACACAAGCACACACTCTAAAATTGGGTAGTATCTATTTTGTATTTCAATAATCAGGTGGCAGATTCTTTGTTCCACTGGATTTATAGCTACAGAATCCACACTGACTAAACTCCAGTGCTCCAGTGACCTCACTTATTTGGGAAACTTTAAGGTCAATGTGCCATAGAGTGCAGATAATCTGCTCTCTCCACCACCCAGGAAGAAATTAGCGGAGATAAGAAGTCCTTTCCACTTTCTGGGAATAAATTGCTCATTCCTGAGCTCGTGGCATTCCCACAAACATAGATCAGGGGGAAAAACCAGAGATGGCTTTCCTATATTTTAAAGAACCTCTTAAATCTCTGTCTGGCTCATGTCAGTATTTCACTGGGAGCACAATCAGTCCAGTTTCTGTTCTCAGTGATCAGATTCATAGAAGTAAATAAACTCTGGGAAGATTCTCAGGATGCTGCCAGTATCAGAGTTAGGCTTGCATCAAGGGGAGTATTTGACATCTGAAGTATTTGCACTGATAAAGCTTTCATTTTCCATGAAAACAGAAAATAATAATATTACAATGATATTAATAGCAAGGTACCATGACATGGCTGAAACACAAGTGAGAATATTGACAATTATCACATCAGGGAGTGCAGCAGTTCCCACAAAATCACTGTAACATGTCCATTATGTGCATTTTCCTAGTTCAGGGAAAGTACCACATTTTTCATCTGCACTTGGGAATGATTTTTTTTGTCAGATGAGGAAGCAGCTCTTCAGAGCAGAGTATCTTGATAAATGCTTATTGCAGAAATCTCCAGAAAGCCAAAAGAACACATAACTTTTTTTTCCCTCTGTTAGACTGCATGAAGAGGTCTCTATTTGCTCTCAATATAGAGGAATAGAGAATAAAATTAGAAATCCATTAAAATGCAGTATATAACTGGGGGAAAGCAAATCTCTGTAAACCAAACAGTTTCCTAAATGCTGTGTCCTCTCTTTTTAGGGGCAGGAAAACCACCCATGTATGGAGACTACGAGGCTCAGAGGCACTGGCAAGAAATCACCTACAACTTACCCATCAGGCAGTGGTAGGCTGTGCTTACAAAGGGAGAGTGGAGGCAAATCCTGGTTGTGTTTTACACCTCTGAGCCCATTGTTCACACCAGTGTTCCATGAGGTTCTTTAGATGTGGGAATTCTGGATTCTAGATTTAAGGGTAGTGAGCTTCATTTGTACAGATTACTTAAAACTTTAAATTTTCACTTTAAATTATTCTCAATTTTATTTCTTTTTATGTTATTCCTAATATTCTTTAGAGCTTGCATGAAACAGTGGAAATTTAGTCCATATATGTGTTACTCAACAACTCAAATTGGATTATGTTGGAATTTCAGGTCATCTTCCAGCAAAGACAGAGGTGTTGTGTGTGGTGTCACTTTTCCCTGGCTGTCTGTTGGGGAACAGATTACTCTGACAAAACAGAAAATTAATTCACTTGTGTTCTGTAAATACTTGTGAACTCTGCAGATGGCTCTGTTCAGTGACCTCAGACCATCCTGTTCCTGTATTTTCATTTCTGTTCTCTTTTTTTTGGGATATCCAAACCCTGACTGTGCCAGGGGGGGCATAGGAGGTGTTACATAATAATGGAGTCAGCAGCTTTGATCCACTCTGCTACACTGAACTATATCTCCTTAAAATTAGGAGTTATAGCAGCCAATATTCCCAGGCATTCCCAAGGGCCACATCAGACACTGTTGCAGGCTGGGTTTAGCTGAGGGGCTGCCAGGTGGGCACCTTGGGCTTGTATTTGCTCTCTGGTTTTATAATTGATGTAATTTTATATTTATAATCGAGGGGTTTTTTAGTTTGGATCAGCTTTGGGGAATTGAATCTCTAATACAGCAGAGTGGGTGTTTGGAAAAGCTCATCTTGGCTGACATGCAAGGGAGTGCATTCTAAAATTTAAGTATTTCTATTTTATATTAATTTTTAAAGTCTTGACATTATTTCCTAAAGGCTGCTTTAGGAATATCCCTTCTTATTCTCTGCTAACTAAAACTGAAAGCTTCCTTACTAAAAATTACTGGATATGTAAGGATTGTTTTTCTTTTCTTATTGAAACTATGAGTTTATGGAAGGTGAAATGAAAAAAAAAATAAACTCCCAAAACTGGCAAGTTCCCTGAAAGTTGCACACTAGGATGTTCTGCATGAAGAATCTGCACTGCCTTGGCAGGAGCAATCTTAAATTGTAGGGTAAGAAGCAGAGATGCAACTCAAAGAAATATGATTTATCATCAGTTCAGAAGACACTTCAGGCAGCTCATAAAGAATTCAAGAAATATCATTTACTATAATAAATGTCAAAAATTGGCTGCATTTGAAGCGAGGAAGTGGAAAAGCCAAGAGGCTGCCCCGTGGCAGTGGGAGCAGCCAGTCAGTGTTTCACTGGGAGATGGGAAGGGGCTGCTCCTTAGGGTTGGAACTTTTCCTTGGACAAACCCCTCTGCTCTCATTTGGGAGAGGTGCCACAGAAATCCTGACACAACAGAATCCCAAATGGGAAAATCCTTTTCTTTCCTTTCACGTGGCCCACCTGGGTTTGGAGGTGGAACCAGGAGTTTCCCTCTCCACTGAAATGAGCTTTAGCAGCTTTTTTTTGCAACCACAAATGTGTGAACTCTGAATCACTTTTGCTGTTACTTTGTTGCTTGAGACTTATTTAATATGAGATAAAATGAATCGAATAAAAAGTTGCCACCTTCTGTTTTGGATTTGGAATACATTTAATATTCAGTCTTTTCCTTGGGTCAAAACCAAACTGGAAATGTGGAATTGAATTATTTTTTTTTTAAATTTTGAATTGAATTTATTTTTTTCCAGGTACTTCAATACAAGTGATAACAACCTGCTGTACTGGGGCCTTGATTACCCACCCCTCACTGCCTATCACAGTTTTGTGTGTGCTTACATGTAAGTTCAGTGTTTTAAATCCTTCTGTGTCACATTTTTCTTCTTGCCATTTAGATTTCTTCCTGTACATTTAGATGTGACTTGGATATTCAGCTTTGCCTGGGAGACACTGCTGGATCTGTGATGCCCAGGGAAAAGGTGGCATTGCCTGGGAAAGCTCTCATGTGTGCAGAGCCCAAGTGACATTTGATGAGTGGATATCATGTCAATTGAATTCTGTTATTGGAATACTTTTTCCACAAGGGCTTTGCTGCTGTTGGAATGAGACTTATGGAATAAGAATGTAGGTTAAAGTGCACAGGCACAGCTATGTGGGGCATCTGTGTGAACTGTAAATGGTTTATATTTAATACTTAAGCATGAAAGGTATTTACAATTATTTTTTTTAAAGTCCCTGGTACCAGACTGGAGGTGGTTATCTTATCCTAATAAATATTGTATTCCACTTTTACTGTTTCCAAAGGTTTGTTGTTTTTTTTTTAATTGTGGAACAGTCTATAGTGTAAACTGATCTAGAGGTGAGAAAAAGCTTTCATTGATCACTATTGCTCTCAGAAATATTTCTGCTCATTCATCTTAATTCTTGGAATCTACTCCTGTGCATGTCATCTTTATTGCTGCGAGGAGTGTAAAGGGAAATGAGAACTGTCTGCATTTTGATGTGTCTGTACTTTGTTTTACAGTGCAAAGTTAATAAATCCTGATTGGGTTGCTCTGCACACATCTCGGGGCTATGAGAGTCAGCCCCATAAGTTATTTATGCGTACAACAGGTAGGAAGATTATATTTCCTTGGGATCATCCTGCACATTTATCTTGCTTACTAATTCAGCTTGTTTGATATGCAGCTTCTCTGTCTTTACTGGTTCGTTCTCACTTTGTTAATTGGATGTTTTTGAAGGTCCATATCTGAGCCAAATTCCTGCATTACTTCCTCTTCTGCCATCATTTGTGAAGTTGACAAATATAAAATATAGAAACAAGTTTTCAAGCCAATTAATTAATTAAAAACTCTAAACCACAACTACTCTTTGTAGCATATACCAATTTTTTAAATTTTGAAACTAACATTCTTGTTTTCCCTTCCATTCTGACAAATACTCTTTATTTTTAGCTTCCCTTGGTTTTTATTGTGACATTATTTTACATGTAGCCTGGCATTTACTCACTTAACAAACTCTGGAGGTGTCAGAGATCTTTGCTAGGAGCTGATCTCAAAGGCAGAGATATTTGATATTATCACTGTGAGCAGCAAAGTAATAATTTATTTTACTGCTTATATTCTAAATTTGTCTTGCACTATTTGATTATTTCGAACTGCAAGCAAATGCAGAAAAAGATTTGCACCATAATTTGGTGGCTGCAGCAGTAGGACAGCCAACAGTGTGCCCAATGAACTCTTGTTTCTTGTTACAATTTCTTTCATTTTAAATGTCTTTTGCTATTTCTAACACAAAATGCTTTCTGATTGCAACAGCAGAATTTGTTATTCATCAATAGCTTTTCTGTACTTTACAAACCTCTCATTCTGCTCTCTGGTAATTGATTGAATTGAAAAAAAAAATAAAAATCACTAGAATTTAATTACCCTTGAAATGGTCTTTATTAATTTTGAAATCAACTCACTTGACACAACGCTGATGGATCTGGAGAGCTGATAAACACTTTTTAACAGGAGCCATTAGAAGAATGCATTAAAATAATTCAGGGTGGTCAATGGCAGCTTTATTTTAAGCATCAGTGTATTTGTTTTGCTAACTCCTTGGGTATATTTGTTTAGTTGTGGCTTAAGTTGGCAAAACAATTTATCCCCTGATAACTGAAATATTTAAACATATCCTTTCCCTCTTGGATCTGCTGCACATTTGCTAAAAGAGGTTTGTAGAAATAATCTGAGGTTTTTCTTGAGGTTTTTAAGACAACACTCCAGAAGAATTCACCTGCTGGACATACCCTGGGCAGGGGAAGCTGCTGGCTCTGTTTTCTTGTCCCCCCTCTTACAAATCCTTGCTGTAGGCAGGTGATCAAAGCCAAATCCCTGCTTTCAGTCTCTTTATCCTCATCACTGGTAACTCACACAGAGATTGGGATAATCTGGAGTTTCTTTATTGTGCCCCAGCCTCTCTGTCCCATCCCACAACCTGGGTCCAGCCAGGGCTGCTTTCTTTGGGGCATTCCCGAATGCCTGCCCTGCTTTTGGCATGTGAGGAACTAAAGTGTGACTGAGGCTGTGCCAGGAGCCAGGACAGCTGAACACGTGGAAGCAGCAGCTTGGGGACATCAGAAATGAGCCTTAGAAACATTAACAAGATCAAATTCTGTAGACCTGTTTCTTTTTGTCCTTTGAAGTGGAACTGCCCAGTTTATTTCTGATATTTTGATGTTTATTTGCCTGTGTTTTTTCCTTGCCTCCTCCTCGTGGGAGGATTCTAATGGAAAGTTAATCTTTATTTTTCAGTGTTCGTTGCTGATTTGCTGGTTTATATCCCTGCAGTTATTTTATATTGTTTTTCCTTGAAAGAAACATCTGCTAAAAAAAAGGCAAGTACCTGATGTGTGTAAATTAAACAAACATTGTTAGAACGGGGTAGAAATGTAACATCTAGAACACCCTGATGGCTTCCATGTAAAACTGATGACAATCACTATAGCTCATATAGGCTTTTCACTTAAAAAGATTTAAAAAGCCTTTATTTTATCTTACAGCAATTATTTTAATGCTTTCAATAACAAAATGCTCTTAAGTGTAGTAGCCATGAACTTCTGAATGATGTTTTTACCTGAATTTATTACTTGAGTAGTAAAAAACCAATTTGTGGTGTGGCAGGAGGGGATCAGGGAACTGCTTTGTCTTGAACACTCTTTACAGTAGCTTTTGGAATAATAAGTCTCCTGATTTTTGGAGTGGTTTAAGGTTTAAGATAGGTGTGGATCGTGATCTTTGAGCTATTGTAAAGGGCAAATATTCAATATTCAATAAATAAATATTCAATATTTTCTCATTTATGGCAAATTTTTATCCTCTTTTACTCCTCAAAATATTACTGACAGATGATTACTTGTTGAGAATAAGATTTGTACATACAGGATGCACCATGGAGGGGCACATTTTTGTCCTGGAGAAGAAGTTCATCTGTCTAATGCTTAATTTTGGACTAATTATTTTTCCCCTCTCTTTTTTGGTCCTTCTTTCCAGGTTTCCAGTGCTCTCTGCATCCTGCTTTATCCAGGCCTCATCCTTATTGACCATGGGCACTTCCAGTATCCTTGTTCTGCATGGAAATGAACTCCTGTTTATGGAATAACTGTTCCTTAGTACTTTGATAGGGTTCTGCCCACCCCAAACAGAGATATCAAAGGAAGCTGTAAGTCTGAAACATATTGGAGATAAAAATTATTGATATTGGCACAAATCAATGCCAACATGAATATCATTCTTCCCATGCCTCCAGCTCACATCCCTGTCAGTCACTTCCCTGCAGCATCAGTGGTGCTGTGACAGGAGCTGTGATGAGTTGTGCTGCTGTGATTTGTGTGTGCAGAGGGAATTCCCTTAGATCTTCCTGAGATGGCAGAGCAGTGTCAGGTGGAGCTGTGTGAAATGTTCAGCTTTATAAAACCTCCCCTTCTGCCTCGGCTTCACAGCTCAGGGAGGGGAGTTCAGGGCTGACTGGTCTCTGCTGGTGGTGGACACCTTCCCAGGTGGGTCTTGATGCCTTAAATGGTTCCCTAGAAACAGAGAGCAGGCAGGAATCAAGGAATCAAGGAGGGATTGATTGGAAAGGCCTTCAGAGGTACACTCTGGGCTCCAGAGGCTCCTGCCTCAGTGCATCCCAACATGGACAAGGACAGCTCCCGAGTTCTTCCCACTTGGATCTCAGCATCAATTCCCCAAGCAGAAGCCAGGCAAGGATGGAATTTGCCCAAGCTTGCCCCCCTGTCCCCAAGCTTGTGGTTTGCAGTTGTTGGGCCTAGGAGGGTCTGGGTGTCCTTGGAGAGCTGGAGAGGCTTTGTTGTGTGTGTGTGAGCATGAGAGAACAGCACTGAACGAGCTCCAGGGAACTGCAGAGTGACACTGGGCAGGGCAGGGCTGGAAACATAGAAAAGTTAAGACCTAAGGCATCATTCTCTGTTAGGAACAATCCTGGTTTTGTACCTGAGCAGGCCTGTGCTGTCAGTTCACCCTGTGCTGGGGTGGTAGAGGTGTAGCTGTGGAGGCAGGGAGTTACTGCAGATTTCTGTGCCAGCCTTGCCACTCTGACATGACCAATGCCACCCTCTGAGCAGCTCCAGGAAGGCAGAGATTTGTTTACCCTCAGCTGCTGCACCTCTGCAAGATCAGGGCCTCTCAGTGTGAGTGTGCTGATGTGAAATCAATGAGGTGTCAAATGTACCTTGTGATGTGGAGTGGGAAATGGGAGTGGGCCGAGAGCTCCGTGGGCAGGCTGGATGTGTTGTCACAGCTACTTAGGCTGACAGAGGGAAAACAAAATATTGTGACATTTCTGACAATACAAGAAATACAAGGGACTGTTTGCAGAGGATGGAGTGACAGGACAGGAGAGAACAGCTTCCCATTGCCAGAGGGTGGGATTGGATTGGGTATTAGGGAGAAAATCCTCCCTGGGAGGGGGGGCAGGCCCTGGCACAGGGTGCCCAGAGAAGCTGTGGCTGCCCCTGGTTCCCTGGCAGTGTCCAAGGCCAGGCTGGAGCACCCTGGGATAGTGAAAGGTGTCCCTGCCCACGGCAGGAGGTGGCACTGGATAGGCTTTAGTGTCCCTTCCAATCCAAACCATTCTGGGATTCCATGTCGTACTGGTTTATCCAGGTTTTTCAAAAACCGAGTAAACCCAAAGCTAATACTTTGTTGCAATTTAATAGTAAGTGTAGCTTAGTCTCTTTTAAATCTCCTGAGCCTGGGAAGCTCTTTTCAAAGTCACAAGGCAGTAATATTGTTTTTAGCAACTATTACTCTTTGTTTGGGCAGAATTAGCAGCTCAGGGAGCTGGTCATGGCTGAGGGTGCCTTGTGAGTGTAACAGAATCACAAACCCCTCAGAAGTCCTTGAACCAAATTATACATAATTTAAACCCTGACATATTTGAGTATTCTGCACATATCTTGTGGGAGCTGGAAGGGGAAGCTTGTGAGAGCTTTATCATTAGTCATGTAAATACCAAGCAGAAAATGTTGCTTGGTGCAGAGAACTGTCACTGCCACCAAAAGCTTAGTTGGCCAAATAGACATTCCATGTGTAATTAACACACACAGAATTTGCCCTCGTATTTGTCTGGGCAAGCTCTGAATCAAACATTGGAAATACAAAAATTAACACTTTCAGTGGAAGTAAAATTTTGTATCTCTGGGGGCAAGGTAGTCACAGCTGGCAATGTGTTCTTAAAACTAACTTAGCAAAACTCATTTTACAAGCTATTTCTGCTTCCCCTCAGGGCATTAAGTGCTGCCTTCCAGAAGTGAGATGTGTATCTTGTCCTTGACATAAAAAACCATATACAACTCAGTGAGCCTTGGCTTGGCCCTGTGGGCTGTCCTTTGTTTGTCCCATGACTGGGACCTCCTGGGCTCCCTGGCGTTTTGTTTGGCCTTAAATTATAAGCAAATGGAGCTCTACCATTCCCTGCCCTTTTTCTGTTATTTACTTGGAAAGTGCTTCAAGAAGGGACTGAAAGGAAAGGGGTAAGTGGCTTTTGAGTGTTTTACCTTCCTCAGGAATCAGCCTGGCATGGGCAGTGGGATTGTCCTTACCTGCATGTGGGCACTCCCAAGTTCATTCCTGTGGGAGATCGCTGGTGTAAAGTGTTCCTGTGCTGCAGGATGAGAGCTGCTGTTGATTCCTGTCCAACATTCCTGATCTCCCTGCTGATGTGCTGTCCCTTGCAGGTTGGTGCTGTTGGCCAAACTGGCAGGGACAGTGCTGTTGTCCTTCGCCGCCTGCTGGCTCCCGTTCGGCACCGACGTGGAACAAATCATGCAAGTACTCAGAAGACTCTTTCCCATTGACAGAGGCTTGTTTGAGGCATGCATGTTTTCTTCTCCCACCCACTGCCCTGTCCTGTATTCTTAGATCCCTGGAGAAACCTTCAGCCTGACCTTTAGGATTTCATGGGGGAGACACAGTGCAGGGCGAGTAACTCGAGATGGCTTCTTCAGCAGTCATTTCTTGCCAGTTATTTAATCCAGCGTTTAACTCCAGCTCAGCTGGCATCTTGCAGGATATTATACCAGTAGACAACACTTATCCCATCATCAAACCCATACTTTAATCCATACATTTTTCCATTGAAATAGATTCCATAGTAATTGACAGTGTCAGAAGATGAAAGTCAACAGCTTCAGCCTCTTGGGTTCTGCTCCCCTCTTTTTCAATGGGATTAATTATTTTGGGAAAAATCATTTTAAAAGAGTGTTTTAGATGCAGCCTAGAACTTCCTTTTTTCCCCACCTTGTGCAGTTTCCACGATATTTTCTAAAAGTTTTAGGCCACTTCTGCTTTTCAGGCTGTGGACATGTCCATGCTGAAGGTGCTGAGCCTTAATCCAGCCACTCAATTGCTCCTTTACCAAATGGCAATGCCACAGGAATTTGGGATAAAAGAAAGGGTTCTCATCTCCCAAGTGCCAGGGAGTTGCTGCTGTTTTAGTTGGGGTACAAGTCAATATTACACTTTTTACAGCAGATTCTCAACTTCAAGCTTAATCCAGAAAATGAAGCTTTGAATTTCCAGGTTGTCGCAGGGGTTAAAGCAAATTCTCATGTAGTTTGATTAATCTTAATTATTCTTTTAATCTTTTTTAGATGTAAATAACATCACAACTGGCACTTATTTCTTCAAAAGTTAATGCTGATGTAAAAGGCAATGGAGATGTTCTTGGTGTATTCTTTGCTGGTTTATTTAAAAAACCCCAAGAGACACCAAACAACCTCCAAAAAAGACACCTCCAAAAAAACCCAATGACCATTTTCCTTGAGAATTATTTGAAATTCGTATAGAAATCATTTTGATCACCACACCTTTTATTCAGTACCAAGTTTAAAAATAAAATCTGTAAATGACAATAACCAATGAGTCTGAAAGAGCAGGAGGATTTTAGTCTAATATTAGCCCAAATATTTTCTGAGCTGCTCAGGGCAGCGACTTGCTGGATGCTGATGGAGATAAAAGGAGAATTTGTCCACGTAAGCAACGCTCAGTAACTTGGCCTGGGGTGTGACAGGTTCTGTGCAGTTCCCATTTGCAGCCCGGGGTGTGACAGCTCCCATTTGCAGCCCCACTTGCTGATGGCTGGAAAATGAGCGTGGCTGTGAGGAGGAGCTCTGCTGCCGCTGCTGCCAGGGCTGTGCTCCCCGGAATCCCCGGCAGATTCCGGGCGCTGCCAGCAGGGACGGAGGGAGCTCAGTTGCTGCTGGGAGTCGCCTCCGTGGGGTTGTGTCTACACAGCTGTGCCCCCAGCAGCTGTCTGGGGATGAGTTTCACCAGCAGGAGAGCTGCAGTTACAAATTTAATTTTGAAAGTGATCCTAGCACAACTGCTAATGTCTTTAGACTTCTTGATTTATTGGAGGTTAACTCTGTCAGTGCTAGTGAGCAGCGAGGGCAGGGATGGGCAGGTGTGGTAGAGGGAGAAAGGATTCACACGTGCCAGGGAAACTCAGGGACACTTCCACAGCCTTAATTCCACAAAATGCCTGTCCCATGGGTTAAGTCATTGTCTCTTGTGCTGAAGAAGTATTTCTCATTTATTTTAGAGCATGTTTTAATTGGGTCTCTTGAAACTTTCTGTTTCTGAGGAGCAGAATCACCTCCAGTACATCTAAGAATGTAACACCTGCAAGTGTTATTTGCACTCTCATGGTAGACACCCAGCAATCCCCACCTCCCAAGCCCCATTGTTCCCACAAACATGAGTGTAATTATATATAATTATCACTGATTGCCTTTTTATTTCCTTCCAGGATAAAGTAGCCAATATTTGGTGCAGTCTAAGTGTCCTTATAAAGATAAAGAATGTAATATCCCCTCGAACTCAGCTAAAACTCAGGTAAGACATCACCAAAGTGCTTTAGGTATTACTTATTTAGGTATTATTTATTTAGGTTTTGTTTAGGTATTATTTAGGTATATTTATTTAGGTATTACTATATTGAGGTGCCCTGCATTGTTTTGCAAGAGGAGTACATTTTCTCAAATTGTATTCTTTCCTATACTGTATTTTTCTCCCAAGTGAGAAATGTTGGGAATATTTATGACTGAAAAATTCCCTGCTTGTTTATATAGTGATTTAATCTGCTTAGCTAAAACTGAATCAAAATTTGCAAATTCAGAGAATTCAAATGCTCTTAAAAGTGAAAGCTTAGAGTTCTCCTTGACTCAGTGAAGAATTCAGGTGTGGCTCTGCAGAGTGAAGTGTTAATGGCTGTAGTCACTCATGTATTAAATCTGTTTTTCTTCCCCAATCCTTTAGTTTTGCTGTAACATTCCTGAGCCTGCTCCCTGCCTGTATCAAGCTCACTGTGCAGCCTTCCCTGCGAGGCTTTAAATTTGCCTTGGTGAGTGTTTGCTTTTCACTGCTCCTTCTTTGATGTCCACCACAAGCACTGGAGTGCAACCAGCAGTGCCCACAGCAGTTGTGCAGGACACAGAGGGTGGGAGCTCTGAAATGCTGAAGGAATTGGTTAAAAAGTGTTTTACTTCCACAAATCCAGGCCTCTGAGCTGTCCTTTAAACCCAGACTTGTTCCTTAAGCTCAGTTTTCTTTATTTAACCCTGTACTTTTATTGTCTTACTCTGAAGAACCTTTAGAAGATGCCACACACATTTAAACCTCATACAGAACTGGGATTTCTCCTCTTTTTGTTTGCCTTCCAAAGTGCCAGTTTTCCTTCCTTCACTGGCTGCAAAATTCAGTTAAAAAGTCCCCAAATGGACATTTTGAGCTCATTAGTGGTTTGAAAATATAATGATCCTATTTTCCAAAATGTTTGCATTCTCTTAGTCACATCATTGAATTGAAGCACATTGCCATGACTCCCATACAAAAACAGTTCTTGAAATCAAAATTATATGGAGCTGGGTCCTAAGTTTCAGACTTACAAATTAATTTCTCTTTTTAATTTTATCACAACATTGCCTAAAACTAACATTTATCCTTTCAAAGAGCTGGTTTTACGTGGTTTGGTTTGGTGGGGGAATGAAAAGTCAATTTGTTTACTTTTTCTATTGGCTGGTCATGATGAGGAGTAAAATTTTCTGTCAAAAATGGAGATAATTCTTACCATGAGTGGGATTTGCCAGTACCTGAGTGTGGGAATGTTGTGATTCCCTGCTGGGAATGTCTTGTCAGGGAAGCTGACCCAGAGGGAGGCTCTGCCTGAAGGACTTTGGGAGTAATCCTTGATAAACTCTCCAGCGAGGTGGGTTTGGTACACGAGGGTGGTTCCAGGAGCTGCTCTGGGTGCCTGGGATTTGCCCTGGAGGAACTGCAGCAGTTAATTAGAAAACTCAGCTCGCTGAGGCTGTGCCAGCAGACACCAAAGCAGAGCTTTGCTCTGCAGTCCCAGACTGACACATCTCTGCTCTCCCTCCTAAGGTCAGCTGTGCCTTGTCATTTTTCTTGTTCTCCTTCCAAGTCCATGAAAAATCTATTCTTCTCGTGGCAGTGTAAGTAAATTATTTTGATCCTTTCCTCATCTTCTTACTGCATGCTGCTTTCACTTAGAAATAGATCAGATTTTAACAACTCTGCACGTTTGCTTTTCTAATCATTTGTGAATGAAGGTGTGCAAGTACAGCCAGGCTGGTCTGTCCTTTCAGTGGGGACAGGCACCAGCACTGCTGTTCCATGGGGGTGTCCTGCAGGGACCTGGGAGTGCTGTTGGATTAGAGAATATTTGATCCCTTTTTCTTCTTTTCATTCCAGCCCAGTCTGCTTAATCATAAATGAAATCCCCTTTATGGCCACGTGGTTTCTACTCGTGTCAACTTTCAGGTGAGTTGGAAACTATTAACAGAGCTGGAGAGGGATTTTGGTTAAGGGATGGAGGGACAGGACACAGGGAATGGCTTCCCAGTGCCACAGGGCAGGGATGGATGGCATACTGGGAAGGAATTGTTCCCTGGGAGGGTGGGGAAGGGCTGGGATGGAACTCCCAGAGCAGCTGTGGCTGCCCCTGGATCCCTGGCAGTGCCCAAGGCCAGGCTGGACGGGGCTTGGAGCCCCTGGGACAGTGGGAGGTGTCCCTGCCCATGGGATGGATGAGCTTTAAGATCTCTTCCAACCCACCCCTGTCTGGGATTCCATGATAACCCTGTTCTTCCCCAGTTTTAGTAGGATAAATATATTTACTGCTTTTCCCTGTTCTCTGTGCATTTCCCTGGATGCCCCTGGAACTCTGCTGGCCCTGGTGATGCCCCCAGCCTGCTGCCCCTGCTGCTGAAGGATGAGCTGCTCCTGGCCTATGCCGTGACCACGCCGGCGTTCCTGGCCGTGTGCCTGGCCTCCTTCTCCATCCTGGAGAAGACTTCAGCAGAGGACCTGCAGCTCAAGGCCTTCTCCCTTTCCCTCAAGGGTTATGTGTCCTGGTTTAAGTCCTTTCCCAGGATTGCCAGGAGCCTGGTAAGCAAATTTTATTCCTTTAGCTCCTCCTTGCAGCTTTTCCCAGCACTGAAGTACCATTGTGGGGGGGCTGTCATTTCTTTGTGCCCTGTGGAAGACTGCAGAGCACCCAAGCAATGAAGTGACAGCTGACCTGTGTGAGCTGTTCCATCATTCCTTGTCTTCCAGTTCCTTGTGTCCCTGTCCCTGATGGGAGTCCTGTCTGTCCTGAGTGCAGCAGCACCTCCTCCCCAGAGCCTGCCTGATTTATTCCCCGTGGCCGTGGCTGTTGTTTCCTGCCTACACTTCCTGCTGTTCCTGGTGTATTTTAATGTTGTGATACTCTGGGACTCCAAGAATAGAGGGCAGAAGAAAATGAGTTAATGAAGCTGAAGCTCCAGGACTGAGTGTGCTCAGTGAGAGGTGCCAGCACTGCAGAGGAACCTGTGTGTGATGGACACAACTGCTGGAACCCCAGGAAAGCCAGGAACCACCTCTTGTTTATTTAAACACAAAACAATCAAAGACTGTTTTAAAGGAGAAATATTTTGAAGAGCATTGGGAATGGGATTTGGTTTGTTTCCTTTGGTTTCTTTTGTTACCATTTGTAAACCTAAACTGCCTAATAAAGGACCAAATTTTGAATTAATGCTAAAGTACTGTATTAGCTAAAGTGGCATTAAGTTTTCCCCTTTCCCAGCATAAAAAGCATAAGAAAGTAGTGCAGGGAAAGTGGAAACTGGTGCCTGGCAGCACTGAAGTTGTGGTGCTGATTTGCTTTATGACACAAACCTGGGTTGTGTCATCAGTCACTGTCCCCCTGTGCTGGGGGTCAGCAGCTCTGATGTGGCTCTAAAGCTGCTGCAACTCTTTAACTTTTCTTTGAAAAGCCAAAACTTTTGCTTCTACTGCAATAAAAGCTGAGGGTGCTGCAGTGCAGTTTGAAAAGAAAATACCCAAACCCCTTATTAAATTGCACAGCAATTTGCAGATGTAAACTGAACTCAACTCTGCAATTTCTCCCTGGGCACAGCTCAGCCTCCAAAGCCAATAATTCAGAGAATACAAATTGATTGAGTAATTATAAACATAACAAAGCATAGAGGAAGAAAATAAATCATAAAGCAATTTAGGGTCGTATAGTTTAATTAGGAGTCAGTCTATCCTTTTTTTTCTGTATCTATATATAAATACAAAAAAAGCTCCCCCTCCTTGTTTAAAGGCTTCCCCTGTCACATTCCAGGCTGTCACTGCCCTCAGCCTCAGTGTGTGAATCAGCTGTTCTGGGAACTTCCAGCTGGGCCAGTCCTGAGCCCTGGCAATGGAGTCCCACAAGCTCTGTGGATTTGTGCAGTTTTTTCCAGGCTTATTTGTTGTGGAAAAAGTGCCCCCAGCCAGCACTGCTCCCTCAGAGGCTCAGGGAGAATGGAAAAGGGGCTCTGGAGTAGGAACTAGAGAGCTCTTGGGGGTGAGCACAGTTCCATATCCCCACACTGTAACAGTTTGCTATAAAACAACAGAATTTCCATCTTTTCACAAGTATTTAGGATTTTCTGTGTGTGACTCTTAACTGTGGCATGCAAGAGCTCTGCCCACAGCATGGCCTTTCTTTGTGCAAGTGTAGGCTGAGTGCACTCATCAGGACACAGAATAGGAATCTTTGTCTCCAGAGGCTGCAAAATCCCAAAGCCACCGTGTTTGCCCCAGGGAATGGCTGCCTGAACCTGCCCAGGGCTGTGGGACAGGAAAATGAGGGTGGATGGGAGCAGAGGGACTCCAGGGTCTCATTAGCCCAGGCTGTGTCCAGCAGAGCCCAGGCCCATCCTTCCCCGTACCCAAACATTAGTTTTGAGTGTATCCCTTTCCTTTGTCCTTGAGGTGGCCTCGGGGGGTGATAAAGTGAGAGTCACCCGATCCACCTTGTGTGGAACTGGAAATGGTTCTTAACAGCCCCAGCTGCTTCAGAGGCAAAAGCCTGGTGCAGCAGGAGCTCAGAGCCACAGGGAGTGCTCCATGGCTGGGGTGTGGATGAGGGGCAGGAGCAGCAGGAGCTCTCCCCAAAAAGGCTCAGTTTAATAATTGCCCTGGGCTGAGCTCTGCTCTGACTCCCTGCTGTCCATCACCACCTTGGCTCTTGGTTCCTGTACAAGTTTGATGCTGTTCTTCAGGAGTGCCCAGATTTAGACCAGCACAGTCAGTTCCAGACTCAGATCAATAATTGTTTCATTTCCAGCTCCAGAGGTTACAGCCAGCTGAGAGACACTGCCTGGTTCAGGTACCCTCAGCCTAACAAAGCCAGTGTTGGGCACCTTACACCCACAGCAACCCCCAGCTCTGACAGCCTGGCAGAGCAAGTGACACAATTGCCTCAAACAGCTCCTGACCTTCCTCCCAGCCTGACTGCACAGGCAGTGAAGTGCAAAACCATTTTGATTAATTAAAAACTCCCAAAGCCTGAGTGTGTGCGTGTTCAGCCACACCCTGAACACATTTATCATGCTGGTGCTCTGAGTTCCAGTTGTAAAAATCAGTTTATTCAAGGATGGGACTTTGCAGTGGTAGAAAGGACATTCAAGTGTTTGTGTTTATGCTGGACTTTGATAAAGAAGTACAAATCATTTTACTGCACTTTTCCAGCCTAATGAAGAGATTTGGGATGCAGGGGATTCACTCAGCTGAAGGGGTGAGGCTGAGGAGAAGGAAAGAGAAAAGCAGCTGCTTTATATGAACCAGCTCTGCTCCTACAGCATTAAATGCCAAAACGAAATTCAAACATTGTCCCAAAAGCCAGTGGTGCTGAGCCTCAGTGCTAATGCTGGGTTAGAAGCTGAGGCCTTTTTATCAAGGGGCTGGGGCTTTCTTTAGAGGAACCCTCGTGTGAATGACAGACCTGTCCCCAGCCATGGCAGCACCTCCAGGGAAAGTGTCTGCAAGCAACTCAAACCCATCCATGGTTGGAATAATGAATTCCTTGCACTGCAGAGCTCCCTCCCCCTCAGAGCCCAGGCAGTGCTGGAGAAGGCCCTCCAGAACCCCCAGTTTATTTCCACCCAGCACCAACCCCACTGCCACAGGGCTGCACAGCCACCCAGGGTGGATTATTTACATTGAGATTATCTGGTTGTGCACATTGTTAAGTTGAAATAGATGCCAGAAATGTTATCTGGACGTGCACCTGCCCGGCACAGCGAGCGCTCCCCAGCTGGGATTTGCTGGGGAGATTGGTTTACACTCAGTTCTTCGCTCCTTTTAAGTCCAGTCCAGCAGATGGAGAAGTTTGGGTTGATGTGGAATGCATTTTTCACATAATGCCTGCGGGGAGATGAGGAATGACTAAAATAAATAGCAATTAGACAGCAGCATCATCGTTCATGGGATGTGTTTGGGGTTGTGGATCTGGTGCCCAGCAAAACACACACACAGAGCCTAAGGCAAGGAGGGCAGCAGCCCTTCTGCCCTGGGCTGCAGGAACATTTTGGGATGTTTTAAAGAACAAGGACAAGTAAGGAGGAACAAACTGGTGAGGAGAAATGTTGCAAACAGGACAAGTAGCCAAAGCAGAAAGAAGATGAGGAGAAGCACCACAGGATGTGTTAGTGGGGGAGCAGAGTTTCTACAGTCACTTTGTCACGGTGCTCAGCAAACCAGGAACAAATCCCTCGTGCAGAGAAACAACTGATTGCCCTCAGGCCCTTGCAGCCTGCAGGACACCCCAGAGCTCTCTGCACGTGGTTCCCATGAGGGACCTCAGTCCTGGTCACTCTGCCTCGGGGCTGCACAGGGCTGGGAGCAGCCCTGGGGGCTCCTTCCTTCTGTCCAGCAGTGAGCTCAGGAATGCATTCCCAGCAGTCTGGATGTGCTCTGTGAACAAGGAAACAACACAGAAATGTGGTACAGGATAAACAACAGTGGTGTGCTGACAGAATTTGTGCAAATCCTGCCTCAAACGCAAGTTAAATAAATTGCTGTGGTGGTTAAAGAACCCAGAACCCCTTTTCCTTCAGATCCCTTCAGCAGGGATTTCAGAGCTTGTCCTGGCGAGTGGCTGCACATGCTACAATCAGCAGGGATGGCAAAGCACAACAGAACATGCTCAGAGTATGAGAGGCTGGCACTGCTTTTTGCTGTCAGTAATAATAAGTATGAATCCCCAAGGGCCACATCAGCAGAACCCAGTCAGGGACTGCACCAGAGGAACAGCCATCCCTGCAGTGACCCACAGCCATCCCTGCAGTGACCCACAGCCATCCCTGCAGTCACCCACAGCCATCCCTGCAGTCACAGCCATCCCTGCAGTGACCCACAGCCATCCCTGCAGTGACCCACAGCCATCCCTGCAGTCTCCCACAGCCATCCCTGCAGTGACCACACCTGAGCCCCAGGCAGGCAGGGTGAGCAGGTGGCTGGGACAAGCCAAGGAGAAGTGTGCAAGGGCACAAAGGAACTCAGGGAATGAGACCATGTGGGAAAGGCTCTGGAAGCAGATGCACGGGAGTGCCAACACTGCCAAATGGTCCCTGCAGCAGATGAGCTGCTCTGTCCCAGCACCCCCAGGGCTGGTGGCTCTGGTGGCTCTGGGGTGTTTGATTGCCCCACCCCAGAGGGGAGAAGGGAGAATTCAGAGTTCTACTGAACATCCAAAGGAGGATTTCCAGCAGCTTGAGCCTCTTGGCTGCAGAGAAACCCAGCTGGGGAGGCACCGACCCCCACGGAGCTGCTGGGGCAGGGCCTCCTCAGTTCTCCTCCCTTGGCTCACTGTGATTCCATGGGGATCTCACACTGCCAGGAGGTGACTCCACACCAGCGCCTGCCCTTGGCCAACATTACCTGGAGCTGACCCAGACCAACTCCAGATTCTGTCCTAAGCCAGGACTCACGAGGTTATTCCAGAAAAAGGAATCTCATCCAACCTGGCCTCAGGTACTACTTTTTAGCTTTATTCCTAATAAACATCATTACTTTACACAAATTGTTGCTCACACCAGGAAACTGTCCAATCTTGTATGGCAAATAAAAGAAAAAAAATTAATTACAAGCTGGTTTACTTGTGCTAAATGTAATTCCTTTATGGATCTGATTTGCCCTTAGGCATGAATTGCAGTATTTGGGCTGCAATTTGTTTGGGTGAGTACAGAACCCAAACACACCAAGACCACTGTGCTGAGCTCTGCCCTGCACTCTGAGCTCTCCTGAGAAATAGAAGCTGCCCAGATTCACAAAAAATATCACAGACTCAGCTTTGTTTTCCAAACAAAGAATCACGGAATGGTTTGGGTTGGAAGAGACCTTAAAGCTCATCCATTCCACCCTAGCCATGGCAGGGACTATGGCTGCCCCGGGCTGCTCCAGCCTGGCCTTGGGCAATGCCAGGGATCCAGGGGCAGCCACAGCTGCTCGGGGCACCCTGTGCCAGGGCCTGCCCTCCCTCCCAGGGAACAATTCCTTCCCAATATCCCATCCATCCCCGCCTTAGCTCCCAGTGAGCTGCTCTTAAAAGCCCCAGCAAAACAGACACAGAAGCCCTGAGAACTCTTCTCTCTCAGGATTTTTCCATGCAGAGCTCCTGAGAAAGTTCAGCTCCATGAAACCAAGGAGAACACTCAGGGAACTCCTGGATGAGGATGGCTGTGAGTGGAGCAGCTGGAAAAGGGATTGAGAGGGGACCAGGGCTGTGGCAGAAGGTGTGGCTGGTGCAGGCCCAGCCTGTTCCCCTCCTCAGCTCCAATTTTAGGGTTTGCAGGTCCAGCAGGGGCTGGAGTCCCCCCAGACCTGCTCCAGAGGGTTGGCAGATCCACCCCTGCCCTTGGGCACAGCCTCTCCCAGCCCTGGCCCATGCAGGCACTAAAAAGGCTGAATGCTCCCAAGTTTCCTTTCCCCTCCATGTTCTCCCACCATCCTCTCCCAACTTTGACTGCTCTAAAACATTTACAGATCTAAAAAGCAGAGAGAAAAAAAATGTTCACCTGTCGGGTGATATAAAACCAATCTTCTACTAAATGTGCCAGAATAATTTTTCTCCACCTCAACCACAGTTAAAACCTTCAGTCTATTCATTACTGTCTTTTTATAGTATTTTTATTTAATAAAACCTATTAAGACTACCATACAAATCTCTTTACTTATGCTTTTATCTTTTAACTGATCAATTTTTATATTGCTGACATCCCTTCTTCACCATTTGCTCATTTAAAAATTCATAGTATATGAGCTATGTCTCTGGAGAAAACGTCTATAAAATTTGTTACAGCTGGCAAATGTGTATGAGTCAGTGATAGCACATGACTAAATGCTTCACAGAAAATAAAATTTGTTTCTGTAGTAAGCAGAACTGTTTAAATGTTATTTATTTTTATGTTTCAAAGAAAATATATTGTGAAGTGCTGCATTGATTTAATACACAGCAATGTCTGTGTACACGCTGTACTGGGGAAATTTATGAAACCTTTGCACAACTCCTTTAATTGAATTTTCCAAATCTCTCACCACACACAAATAATCAATATCTTCTGCAGAGAAAACCAGTCAGAATTATTACAGTCTTTCTTTTCAATTTTGTTGTCATCAGCACATACAGAGCACCTGGATATTTGTAATGTCTGGATAGCAAGTTATTTACACCTCTTAAACATATAATTGCTACTAAGTGAGTCCAAACTAATGTTTCTTTTCTTTTTTATTTAAAATAATTATATTCATGGGAGAAAGCAGTATTTATTCTCATGTAGGAGTTGCTACATGTTGGAAGAACTACAATTCTTCTGAATTTTTCATTAAGCTTAATACTCTAAACTAGATCCACCAGAATTAAAAATTAATAGCTGTTGCATCTCTAAAAAGGTATGTAGGAAAATAGAGTGTAAAAACAAGGGTGAAATTCCTGAATAAATGGGGCTGACACCTAAATCTCCCATGCAGGTTGACAGTTCTCTGTGTACTTGTCTGGGGCCTCCAGTCATATGTCTCATGTGCATTTCTGGATCTGCCACTGCAGTTAATGGCTTAATATTTCATCTACATAGCACAGGCTGTTCAATCACTGCAGAGCCTTGGAGCTGCCCCTTTTCCTTCCTTTCATCCCAAAATCTCCTTGTGCTGCTGGACCCAGAGCCAGAGACTCCTCCAGTCTCAGGCTGTTTGTAAAACACAGGTGTGGGTCCAACCAAACAGCCCCAAATCCTGCTGGGAAGGAGCAGAGGAAAGCTCACCCAGCTCCTGGAGCTCCCAGTGGGCAGAATTCCTCACTTGTGCTGGGAAAAGCAGCTTGGGGGTACTGGGTTGAGTGGGATCTGTTCCTTCTCCTCCACTGGGAGGGACTCCCATGGTCCCAAACTGAAACCAACCCACGTGCACAGAATGAGGAGAATCAATTCAAATTCAGCCTGAGCAAGAACAGCTTTTCATCCCCAGGACACAAACTGGGGCAGAGTTCACTGCTCTGGGGCCATACCCACCCAGAGAGGAACTGAAGCAGCCCTGGCCCAGCTGAGATGGCAGGAAAGCCTCAGGAGCACAACCAGGGATACTCTTTCCCAGGAAGGGCACATGAACAAGGCCAGATCCCTCCAGAATTAGAGTTTCTTTTCCCAGCAAAGGGATAATGACATTTCTTCCCTGCAATTAAATACAAAGTTGGGCTGAGGAAAATTAATGTGGTTTTTAGGTTAGGGTTTTACAATTGGGAAAATCCACTGGTGAATTCCCCTTTTCCTAGGAAGATCTCCAAGGAGGAGGAAGGAAAGGTGGGACAGACACCCAAGTACATCTAAAGGTCAACAGATTTGTTACAATTTATTTGAGAAAGATGTGAAAGTAAACCCCCAGCCACCCATCAGGGCCAAGTGGTTTAGTCTCAGGACACTCAAATTCCAAACTCAAAGTGACACAAAATGGGATAAATGGTGGAATCCTGTATTTTTACTTTTTTACCTGGTTGGAGGAGGAGCTCTGATTATTAAGGAGGTGTTTATATTTTGCAGTGGTTGTGAAATGGCATTTATGCTCTACCATAAATGCAGCCTTCAAAACTGAACTGGCAGGTGGAAATTCAGGATCTTCGGTCCCTAATCTCTCCAGCTTTGCTTTCATCAGTGATTGCAAGTGGCACTAAACAAAATCCATGCAGTTCACCCTGATCCAGTGGTTGGAAAGGCACCACTGCTGTCCCAAGAGCACCAACCTGACACTTGTATTAACCCCAGTGTGAAAGTTGGGAATGTTCAGAACTCGGTGAGGATCAGATCTGCCCTGGGCCTGGCAGGATGAACAGCCCCACAGAACAGAGGAAAGGAAGGGATTTTTATTTCATCAGAGCCTGGAAAGAGTTTTCCTCAACACTGCAAGTATTTGATCTCTGGAACACTCTCCTGGCCAGCAGGCAGCCACAGTTTGTGTCAGGATTTTGGAGAAGCAAAGTGTCCTTTATAAAACCAGCTGGAGCAGCTTCCCCTTTTAGAACCAAATCCCCAAACCTATGAAATTTTCCTTTCAAATATTCCCCCCCAACCTACACATCCATTCCCAGCACACAGAAAGCACATTCTGGACTCCCAGACACCAGCTTGATTCATCTCTTGGCAGTTGTTTTACAATTTGCTTACTTTCTATTCAAAAACATTTTGTTTACTGTAAATTCGAGTCATGGCCAAACAATGATGCCCTTTTTTCCATGCTGCTCCCCCAAAATGATAAACTGAGCTCTGCACAACACTGCCCATTGAGCCAGGAATGTTTTGTATGAAGTTGTTTTAAGAGGAGGTTGATTATGTAAAGTAAATAAATTTCATGCCTCACCATGTGATGATAATGTGACATTCCATCTGGACCAAGCCACAGAACAGTCATAAGTTTTAAGCCCTGCCATAACTAATTAAAAATAATTAGGAAAAACCCACATCTGAAACTAAAAGGCAAAGTAAAACATCTCCAGATGCTTCTCTTTGATGACAAACTTCTCTGCTTCTCCTGCTACTGCGTTTTCAAGACTGCAAAATTGAATTTATTCTTTGTGAAAGCAAGACTGACATTGGAACTTCATCAAAAATAAACTCAGAATTCTTTTTTTCCACCCTACCTTTACAAAATATTTCTCATCTAAGCAGCCTGGCTGTGTGTTGGGTGGTAGGGGCTGGCTCCTGGGGCAAAGATGGAACTCGAAATGTGTGTGTGGTGAGCAGCACAGGGCAGAGCACAGAGCAGTGACTGCTCCAGTCTGTGCCAGGAGCTGGGATTGCTGCAGCAGGAGGGCACAGGGAGCTGTAAATCACAAACTGCACAAATCAGCCCAATTCCTTCCAAAGTGCTGGCACTCCTTTTCATTTGCAGCTAATCTGCTGCAGCCCAGCAAATCCAAGCTTGATCAATTTTCTGTCCTCTAAGAGAATTCCCCACAGCAGAGATGCCACCACTGCTCCTGATTCTGGGCTTGCTCTGCTCCAGGATAGAAAGTGTGAAGATAACAGAAATATCAGAGTACCCCTGGGGAATGGTTGTTGATTTTACTGTGGGTGAGGGAATTAAACAATTCTCTGTGTGTCCCCTTCCTTCCTGCCAAGGCACTGAAGCAGCTGTGGATGAAATGCCACCAGCTTCAGATATTTTCACAGCATTGGTTATGGAGAAACCTCAGAGCTGGGATTTCACAGCCCCCTGGAGTGGGTGAAATACTCCACAAATATACACAGAGTGGAAAAGGTTTGGCTGCAAGGTTGTGATACTGAAAAAACAGCAGGAGGGAGGAGGATGAGGAAGAACAAGGATAATTGGGATACTTAAAAAGTCTGGGAAAAAAATTGGGATAATAATTGGGATACATAAAAAGTGTGGGAAAAGTATCTTCTGGACCACAGCACCAGTGCAAGGCCATGAATGATTCCTCCTCCTTGCACATTTTCATGGGGAAATACCCAATACAATGAAAATAGCAGCAAATATTCAATTTACAACTGCACAGTATTTCAAAGAAACACATTTGATTATCATCATTTTCATATCCTAAAGGTTACCCAACTTATTTCAAGTGAAAAGAACTAAAAAGAAATCAAGCAAAAGGAATCAAAACATCTGTTACACAGGAGTTATGAAGAGTTTCTTACCTCGGGCAGGGACTTCTCCATGGTTTGCTTTCAACAGCTGCAGTTTTTCTGCTTGACTCACTAGTGAAGAAATAAATCCAAAATCAACAAATGTTGCCCCAGAGCTTTCAAAGAAAATAATACCTCTGCTGCCTCCTTCACTTTCAAAGCATTTCAAGGAAAAAAACCCTCTTGCCTATGTAACTGTGCTCAAAAAAATTAACAAAACTTTTCAAAATTCAGATAATTCTGACAAATTGTGCTTCCAAGCCTCAGATCAGATTTTGTTCCCATTTTTCTTTCTAGTGCTGATGTGGTTCCTAGTTCAGAAATGAGGGAAAGATGCTTCTTTCCCAAGGAACTGAGGGAAAGAGTGGACACAGGAGTGTCAGCAAGAGCTGTCCTTTGGGCTGGCTGTCTGTCTGTCTGTCTGTCCCAGCCAGATGGAAACACAGACTATTCCCAGGTAACCTCATCCCACCTGAGAGAGGATCTGGTGTTACAGTGGGAGCAGTGCAGTGCATGCCAAAGGAAAATGGAATGAGCTTTGGAATACAATTGTGGCAGGGAAGAAATTGTAATTTAAATAACAGCATGTGATGCATGAATTCCACTGCTTGGGAAGGAAAACTCTCTAGTACCTGTGGATTTAGTGTCCACCTGCTTCCAACTACAAAAAGCAGCAGTCCAGACACTTCAGGTTTGCTTTCTGGGTTCCTTTGGAAAAATATTCCAGATGTGGCAGCTGTGAAGTGCCCTTATCCCAACACAGTAAGCATCTGGAATGTCCATCATTCCAAGGCACATGAATAGCAATTTTTAAAGCCTGGAAATTGATATTCAGCCTAATCCTGCTGAGAGGCAAACAAACAAACCAACTTCCTCGGAAGGGGAGAAGAAAGGCCAAGCAATCCAAGTGCAAACGTTTAGCCTAATCCCCACCTAACTACCCACTAAGTATCTAACTATTTACCGACCATTTCCACAAGAAAAGGTGTTGCTTTTCCAGGTTTTCCCTCCCCACTGTGCCTGGCTTTTATGTCCCTGCTTGGATGCACGGGCACACTTGAGGTGCATTTTTCCTGAGGCAAACTCGAGTCCCGGGGAGCAGCAGAGGGAACAGCTGGGGTGATCCTAGGTGGATGTTGTAAAGGGATGGATGAGCTGAGCCCCCTCCTCACCCAGCGCTTGGGTTTTCTGCAGTTCTGCACTCAGGACACAGGACGAGTGCGAGACTCCGATGATATTTTCCAGCTCTCTACTGCCCTCCAAAGCCTGGAAAATGACAATGAAAATCATTGTTAAATCCCATTCCCGGTACCTACTCCATGTTTGCAACATACCAAAACCAATTTGGAAATTGTTCATAAGCTCTAAATTCTTCCTTTTCTAAATAAACATTTCAATTAAAATATTTTCAATTAGCATCAGCTCTTTTTTTTCTTTTTGTAAATAAAAACGTGTCCACATAAAATAAATCAACGCAGTCCTCTGAGTACACTGAATTATTTTGCAACTATTGATGTACAGCAATGAACCTCGTGCTAAATGTAGTCAGGAAACAAAATGGGAATAAAACAGAGCAATGATTTGTATTTTAACATGGACTGGACTATTAAATAACGATACATTAGTGGTAAATTAAATGGGGCAATCACTTGAACACAAAGGGATCTTTAATCTTCAGAGACATAAAAATCTATGCAGTTAATTCATATTTCGAGTTATAAATAATAATTGAGAACTACTTCATACGGTTTTGTGTACAAATTAAAAACAGAGGACTTGGAAGAGCAACTCTTCTCATTTGAAAAATCCAATGGGTTTTGAGGTTTTTTGCATTTTCTGCATTTCCAAGTCAAACTTGCCTGGTTTCAAGTCTTTTATTTGCTTCCCTGCCCCTTAAAACTCAAATGTTGCAAATAAAATCTTAATCTTGCTTTCAAATCCCATATTAGAAGTAGTTAAAAAAAAACCAAAAAAACCCCAAAACAGTGTAAACCAGACCTTAAGGTTTGTCAGATTTGCTCTTATTTTCAGGATTCTGGGCAAGGAATTTCTTACTTGGGACTGCAGTTCCAGGAACCTGTGTAAAAAAGGTCAAACAATTCCAATTATCCATGTTCCCACTCACTGAAAATCCATGTTTGTAATGTTTCCCAGAGTTTTTTCCCATTGCAATGGGGATGGATCCAGCTCAGCTGGGAGGATTTCTATCTGTGTACTGCACAATGTATTCTCCATCTGTAAAATTAAGTGTATGGAAGTTCACATGAATACGAAGTGTAGGTGTTGGTTTATACATGTTTTTATTTGAATGTCACTGCTGGTCTCCTGCAAACCTTTTCAAAACATTCTGAATTATTGAATGCAAACATTTCCATGTCAATGAGGCCTCTAATTACTCCAATTGTTCTCTAATTCCGGGTTCCTGTCACTAAGAAATGAGGCTGGATGTGTTGACCAAGGGATTTACTGAGCCACAAAAAAACCCCCAATTAATCAATTTAGAGTTTTACACAGTTAATATTTTATTTTTCACAGTTTAAATGCCATCCAAACATGGCATTGGAAGCCACTGTCCTACACTGAAGGAACTTCAGCCTAACAATGTGGGAAAACATCCAGCAGAGGGAAAAACTCCTGGAAACAAATTGTGAGTTCAAGTGCAATAATAAAAGGGAAGAGCTACAACTGCAAACATAATTATTTAGTTGAATAAATGTCACAATGATTGTCTGGTGATGAAAAAGAGATGCAAGCACAGCACTGCACCCTTAAATTGAGAATTGAATGCACTTACACATCGTGCTCTGTTTGAGGCTGCCCTCTCCTGGAGAATCCTCTCTCAGAATCTCTCTGCTCCTTCCCATCTCCTCAGAGGGCCACAAAGATGAAGAGACACAATAAAGATAAAAAATAAGATTTGGAGTATTTGAAGCACCTGAAGAAGGTGTTAGTGTGAACCTTGAGGGCTGAATGATCTTTCAGGAAGAGGAAAAACCCCAAAGCTCACTTGGAAAGCAGGACCTGGATTGAACTACACTAAATTACTTATAATTTACACTGCTGGAATTTGACCTCTCCTCAATTGCTGGAAACTCTGGGATTACAGCATTAATAACTGGAAGATAGAATCATCCTGGCAGATATTTACTGTGCTCTTCTCATGAGCTTTTAATCCTATTAACTGTCTAAATACAGCAGATTAACATGGAGCATTATCCTAAAAATGCTGGAATGACTGAGCAATGGAACTCCCATTTCTCTTTATAAAACCTGCCTGGCCCCAAATCCATTTTGTAAACAACCACAGAGATACTGGAAATTGCTTCCAAAGGCTCCAAATGTGCTCCAGTGACAATATAATATTCCAGCTTGGCATATGATGGATGGTGCAGGATAAATGTGACCTCTGACCACAAAAGATTTTCTGAATTTACATGACTTATCCAACTCGCACAGGAATCAGATCAGAATAAAACCAGATTAAAATTTGATCTTGTTTATCAACACTTGTTCCAGCAATAAAAAAGTCACATGTGACTATCAGAAATAATTTAATTTGGTGACCTGAGGGGTCCTTAACACTTAAAGAGGCCACAGCCACAATTTTTTTATACAGCCATAAAAGCAGCTCAGTCTACTGAAAATCTATTTCTTAAGCAATCAGAGTTTGCATCAAGAATTGGGACTGTGTAACTAAGTGGATGTCTATCTTAAAGTGAACTGGAAATAATATAATTATTATAATCATACAAATGTGCATTTTCTGAGAGGTAATGACATTCAGTGTTGTGTTAATTAAAAATTGCCTCACTCAGTTGTTCATAAACACCCCCAAGATTTACACTGAAAAAATTCAAGCTTTAAAACCCAACATAGGCTTTTTTCCAGAAGAGATCAACATTCTTGAAGAGGAGAAAGAAATGAAACATAGATGAGAGAGAAGTCCCTAAATCCAGCCAATAAGCAGGAAAATGTTGTAAGAAAGATGGAATGTTCAGCTCACCCTCTGCTGGAGTATTCCTGGGATTTTGGGCACTCGTGGGAGAGGAAAAGGGACTCATCTGGCGTGTGCCTGTGGTTGGGGAGTAGGAGCTCAGATTGCTCCTTTTGGCCCTCTGAGGGGTTGCATCAGGTGGCTGAAATGGAGAAAAAATACAAAAAAAATAAAAATCCAGGTGAATATTGACAAAACCTCTCTGGATTTTTACTACCTGGTAGGATTTTCCTAATTGCTGACTTTATGTGATCTCAGTATGGAAAGCTCATGTTAAATGTCGTGACTGTGCTCATCAAACTTCTCTGTCACTGTCTCTCAACAAGATTAGTTTGACTCCAAAAAAATAAAATATCCTTTCAAACACTTTGTCTCCCAGTTTCCATAAAGAAAAAGTATGTGTTTTCCATGGATTTAGGTATTCTGGTATGATCACCTGGATGCTTGGGGTTTTTTTAAAGCAGCCAAAGCCTGGTATTATTTTCCCTGCAGTAATAAGAATTTGAGACACAAATATTTTCAGATTTTAATTGTATCAAAAGTTATTTCCCAATGATTTTTTTTAAACAAATATTAATTGAAAAAACCCAAACTAAGTCACTTAAATCCAAAATTTTGTCTCTGGTTCAGGGTTTCAATGTCTAATGATACAAGAGGAGTTATTTAATGATGTTAAAGGATTTGTGCAGAGAAGTTTTCAGAAGAACAAGTCTGCAATGCTGGAATATGAACTGGGATTATCTGGGACATGCTCTAGCATGGATGCTGAATAGCAAGGATGAGAAACTGGGATTTCATTGCATTCCTCATGGACAGAAATTTAAAAAAACCCCCAAAACTTTACAACCCACCAGTGCTAGTGCTGGTCATCAGTGGTGGTATATGGAGCAGATTTTAAAGGATTTCATTTGCTGCCCACTTGCCTCTGCCTTGTTTTAGTCTCAAATACCCTAAATAATTTCACACCACTCATTTATACTCTCGTTGCAGCCTATCAGTGTTTCAACTGCACCCAGTGGAAATCCTCAGTCTGTTTTGCCACATTCAAGCAGGTTAAAGAAATGTTTCAAATCATCTTGAAATGAAATATTAACTGAAGTATGGATGGCAATTTAGGGATTTAGATGTCATCAAATCTCCTTTGTAATAGGGAGAATCTCCAAACATTTCAGGCTATTTTTCCTGTGTGAACAGCACACACCTCACCCATTTGTGGATATGGATAAGGTTATTTTAAATAATGACCTGGAGAAAATTCCTGTAACACTTACAAGAACAGTATTTATTTGTCAACTTTTGTCTTGCAGGAAGAAGAGTTTTACTCCAGTTATGCAATTCTTTTTAACAATACCACGCTAACATTCCAAAAATCTAAAAATACTCATTCCTGGTCTGGTTAGTTCATGAATATTTTGATCCATGGAATGAAGCATTCTTAATAAACAGGGAAAGAATGATAGAAACAGCAAAGACAAGACATACTTCACCCAAAGCATGTGTGTTTACTACTTTCTGTTCCTTCTTACCTCCTAGAAAGTTATTTAATTTAAATCTTTGATGTGTATCTATTAGAGACCATTGTGTGAATTAAAAATCAGTGTAAAGCCACATCACTGAGCCTCCACTAAAAGCTTCTATCATTCAAATTTCTATCATTCTTCAGCTTTTTGGTGCACAAGAACTTGACTTCAGGTAAGCATCAACTAACTCTTTTTATCTCAGGGGAAGGAATGGCTTTAGGGCAGGAAAAGCATTCCATGGAATTTCAGCTGGACCACTCATCTACAAAAATGTTACCACAGCCCAAGAAACAGATGCAAAATTACAGTTGCAGCTGCATTCTGAGCAGAACAAGTTGGGTAATGGTACACTAAGCTGCTAATTAAACTGCTAATGATTTTTTTTTTTTTAGTGCCACTGTGGTGTTTTTCCACCTCTCTTTAAATTAAAAAAAAAATTAAAAGTATCTAGAAAATTTTGAAATGGTGAATTTCGACCTTCCTCAATACCAGTGAGGCCTCCAAAGATGTGCTGCATATAAAAAAAATCCTCTTGGAAATCCCACAGGCATGGAGATTTATTGGGAGCTCATTTGCTGACCAGCTCTTTCTCTCTGTACTCTTCCAAAATTTCCCTTCCTTTCCACCCCAGCATCCTCCCAAGCTCCTGTGCACTGCTGTGTGCAGCAACACCCACTGTGGAGAGATAATAAACTGACATATGTCACGACATGCTGGTGGCTGGGAGGATGCTGGAGGTGCATTTACAAAAAATAATAGCAACAGTACAATTTTATTTTTATTGTGATAACTGTGGTGAAATTTATGGCAGCGTTAGTAGTTTATTGTTTCATTATGCCAGATTAGCTGAGGGAGGTAATTACAGCCCTGACATGAAAATGCCTTTAATGTTTTCATTTCAATTTTGCAGTTTATAATATGCAGATTACAGCATTATCATAATTCCATATTGTCACATGTACAATTACATGGCAGAACATTTGCTTCCCAGGATAATGGAGCTAATTTCTAATAAATGATTTCACCAAGGATCTTAACTCATTCAGCTCTTGGGTAAATAGTGATGGCAATAACAATATGCACATTTTTCAAGTGATTCATGCAGATGTACATTACTTAACGCCAGGCAGTTCTGTGACAAATGAAATACAATAAATTTTATACTAATATTTGCAGCAGTAATTTTGTGCTTTAAGGTTTGCCCACACAACATCCAATCTGTAACAATATAAAGGCAGCTAAAATGAAATAGATTGTTTATATGCACATTTATTTTTGCACACAGATATAGATACACACAAATACATATATATTTATACAGCCCAGCAAGTGTATTTGTGTATTTGGCTCCATACACCAAAAAATACTTACATTATCTTTTTTAACAGTGTCCAAATTTAATGCTCTCTTAACCCTGCAAGAGAAAAATATGGACAGGTTTTATGGTCATCTAGGCACAAAGATTTCTGTGAATAAGGTCTATCATTGATAATGTTGAAGACAGTTTCCTTTTTTGGTTTCACATTTGCACAGGAAAACTGATGGCATCCAAAGCAAACCCATCCACTGTACCAGGAATGTTGCTTGTTTAGAAGGATAAAGTGATTTCCTAAGAAAATCTGATTCTCCATTTTATACCAGAGATAAAATCAAGGCACTGAAGTGAAACCATGCTGAGTATTTATCTTTTTCTCCAAGGCTATAAACAAAAAATGCCCCCCAAAAGCATTTTCATTTACATACCTTCTGAGCAAGGCTTGAAATTATTTTGCCTTTAGTCGAAATAATGTTTAAGACATTTAAGACACAGCTACAGCCAAGGTGAAAAAAGTAGTTTTTCCCATCATTTTAGCTCTTAACATGATTCAGTGCTACCAGACTATGACTTAACTGGGGAACAGATGCTCTATGTCTTTACAGGTCCCCAAACCATAAGAAACTGTTTGCTTCCCTTCTTGCCTCTCCTGATTCAGGAACATGCCAAGCTCTCTCTGCAAAATCTGCTCCTCTGAACTGGATGCCCAGCTGTTAATGGCAACACTGGAAGAGGAAAGCTGAATATTTATAATACTTTATATGGTACAGCTGTCTTCTAAAGAGCAGTCATCAAAATTTTATTGAATGCAGGCTAAATGCTCCAAGGAAAGAAAGGTCAACATAAATTAAGACTATTTTTCCCAGAGACAACTGAAACTTTTTAAGCACGTTCCTAAATCTTAACAATAGTTTAAAGCATGATATAAAACGATGAGAAAAAAAAAATCTGTGTAAGAACAGTCCCCAAGAAACATATATATTACATTGAATTAAACATGGTTTGGAATATACATCATATTTCAAGAACTTAGCTCAGTTTTCATCTTGGAAAAAGAATGTTTTGCCTTGTAAGGAATTTAGATGACCTCATTCCAAACATATCCTTTTAAAATTTATGTTGCTATTCCAAAACTGTAAATTAAAGGATTGGGAAAATAGAATGGAAATGCATCTTTGATATGTAACTCAGGCAAGGGTCTTATATGAAAAGTGTTTTACAGCTATCTCTATTACCAAATAGAGAAAAGAAATATCCTATCTTAAAAAAGCCAAGTAAACAGGAAACATTTAAATTAAAAAAGCCTCTGAAATTCTGGCCAAAGGGCAGCCAAAGCTGTAACAGTTTGATGGAATTCTTTACAATGTATTTCTTTTTTAAAGAGAACCAGATATTGCTCAAGGAATCTGGACTCCATTACACATTCCAGCTCATGGCAGCAGAGAAATATTCCATTTATTAATGCATCCACACTGCAAGGATGCTCTGGGGGCCAATGCATTTGCATGTTACACTAAGGCATGTTCTGATGGAAGTTTTTATGGCAGACTTCAAAAGAAGCTGAAAGCCAAAGGAAAGCAGCATCAGGACTCGGCACAGCTGTAGGATGAAATAAATGAGAAACTCCATGAAAATCCCACTAAGTTCTAAACACCGAGAACATTTCTTAGGGGGAAAGTTGTGCACTGATCAAAGCTGTGTTCCTTGAAGTCTGTCAATTATTGTGTACAGCTACAGAGCAGCACACAGCCCAGTCTGCTCTCTGCAAGCACCCTGATCTAAGGGAGCACAGATGGATCCTCATTCCAAACACTTCAGTGTTGGGAAGAACTGGAATATTGTATGGGAAGATAGAATTTTAGCTTTAGAACATCAACCTTGCCTCGTGTCACCCAACAGCCTCGCTTGCTTAGGGGCTCGTTTTTAATGATTGTCTTTTCAATGCCATAAAGTGAGAAGTTAAATCAAAAGAATTTAAAATTTGTGCTCCAAGTCTACACACAGACCCCTGAAACCAAATTCATCCCAACATGGAAACCCCACTGGCTGAACTATCTTCAGTCAGATCTTCCAGAAGAAGAATGTGGGGGAAAAAAACAATACATGCAAACAAAATCCCTCAAGTATTTTAGGAAACAACATGAAGAACACCACTTTTAGTTTGGTTTATTTTTTTTTTTTTTATATGGCTCACTTTGACTATGGTGTAGAGCCAAATGTCGGAGTGGAACAAGAAAAGGAGACAGAAAGATGAGGCACATGTGGTGAGAGTATTTCACCAGAGTTTCCTACCCCTGAATTAGCCTGACAAGGCTTAATTTATTTTCTTAACCATGCAGAGTACGATGGCACATCTTTACAGCCAGCTGTGCAACCTGCAGTGATTATTTTGTTAATAAGGTTAAAGAACTTTCTTTATTAATCTCCAGAAGCCCATGATGACCAGAATACACAAGAGCAGCACCAGACTTATATGAATTGATTAATCATTTACTGCTTGATAAATTGCAAAATATAGGAGAAAAACGAGGAGGATTTATTCCCATTGGAGACAATATGAAGAGATACAGCCTGGTGGAAAATGGGCACGGGGGGTGTCATGCCCTGATCTCCACAGGCCTGCAATTCCTTCCCACATCTCTGCACCTGAGTGTGTGTGTGAATCTATAATTTAGTCACTGCTGTAATTGTAGTAAATCCTGTTGAATCACTTTATAAATATTAAATCAGTCAGTGATTAAGTGCTGTTAAACTCTTTTGCACCTGTATCTTTTGTATCCATATCCTTGTCTCTGTGACCCTTTTGCCTTCCTGGTCTCTGTGTAAATCATTCTAAATCGATTCTGATCCCATTTTCCTGTGTATGCTTCATCTGTGTAGCAAGCAACAGCATGAACCTTGCCATCAAACTCTGCTGAAGCCACTCTTTCCCAAATTCATATCAAAACCTGCTTTTTTTTGCCAATCCCTTGAAGGGAGGGGTCGGAGAATGGACCAGGCTCTGCGTGGTCGTGCCCAGCAAAGGGACAAGATGCAACGGGCAGAAAATGATGCCCAGGAAGTTCCACCTGGATATAAGGAAAAACTCCTCTCCCATGCAGTGACAGAGCACTGGAACAGATTGCCCAGAGAGGATGTGGACTCTCCCTCAGCAGAGATATTCCAGAACTGCCTGGATGCAATCCTGCCCCATGTGCTCTCGGATGACCCCACCGGAGGATGTTGGACTGGATGACCCACTGACCCTTCCAAGCTGAACCACCCCTGTGATCCTTCTTCTTGCCCCTCTCCCACACAGCCCCACAGGTCTTATCCACGGGATGCACAGAGATACAGAATCACTGAATAATTGGGGTTGGAAGCGATCTCCAGAGATCATCCAGTCCAAACCCCCTTGCCAAGGCAGGGTGACCCGGAGCAGGTGACACAGGGTTTGGAATGTCTCCAGAGAGGGAAACTCCACGCCCTCCCTGGGCAGCTGTTCCAGAGCTCATCCTCAGTGTACAGAAGTTGTTCTTGATGTCGAGGTGGAACTCGTTGTGTTTTAGTTTACAGCCATTGATCCTCGTCTTGTCGCTGGGCGCCTCTGAACAGAATTGCCCGCGATCCCTCAGAAATGCAGAATACGAGAGCATCACCCACAGCAGCACGGCCCACCCAGCCGCGCTGCCCCAGGAACCACCATGGCGAGCATTTCCCGGTCTCTGTTTTCATTCGGAAACAAATCCCGCCCCTCGCTGGCCGCTCCTCCCTTCCCCGGGCCGACTCTGGGCGCACTTTTCCCCTCACGGAACGCGCTCCGGAGCCGCAGCTCGCCGGGGGAAGCGCTCCCCTCACGGCGTCCCGCCGAGCCCGCGGGAACCGCCCCGCTGCCGTGAGGGGAGGGGTGGGAGAGGAGAGAGGAGACGAGAAGGAAGAGAACAGGGGAAGGGAGAAGAGGAAGGAGAGGGGAAAGGGAGTAGAGGAAGGAGAGGGAGAAGAGGAAGAGGAGAGAAAGCGGACAGAGAGGAAGAAAGGAGAGGGAGAGCAGCGCTGCCCCGCTCCCCAGACACCTACGACATCCCGGAGCCGTTCCCGCCGCCTCTCCTTCGGAGCTCCCGCCGTGTGCCCGCCAAACGCCGCCGGGGGCGGGCCGGGCCGGGGCGGGGCTGAGGAGCCCGGCAGGGCTGCGGGGCCGAGACCGAGACCGAGATCCCCGGGACCGAGACCGAGACCACGACCGAGACCACGACCGGTGTCGGTGTGCGCGGTAGGAGCCGGGCCGGGGCCTGGGGTTTGGGGGCGGCGGGTTCGGGGCGGCCAGACGCGCCTCAGGAGTCCCTCAGGGATCTCCGATCAGCGCTGAGGGAGGAAGGGAGGGAGGGAAAGCTGATTCCCTTCAGGGCCGGGGGAAGGGGATTGTAATTCTATTTTTTTCACGGTGCGTGGCAAATTTAGCCCTTGAAGCTCCCTGCACCCACCGGGGAGGGAGGTGGTGAGATCCATGTGGGACAAGTTTCGTCGTTTCATGTGAACGAGGCCGGAGCAGGGCGAAGCTTCCCTGTGGCGATGTGGATTCTGTGTGGATAAGCCTCGAACATGAAGGTCAGTGGTGCCATGGAGAGTCTGACTTTGGGCATCAGGAAGAATTTCTTCACAGAAAGGGTGGTTAGGCATTGGCAGGGGCTGCCCAGGGAGGGATGGAGTCCCCATCCCTGGAGGTGTCCAAGGAAGGAGTGGAGGTGGCACGCAGTGCTCTGGGCTGAGAATACGACACTGGTTTGGGTTGGAAGGCACCTTAAAGGCCATCCACTTCCCCTCCTGCCATGGGCAGGGACACCTTCCACTGTCCCAGGTTGTTCCAAGCCCCATCCAACCTGGCCTCTGACATTTCCAGGGATCCAGGGGCAGCCACAGCTTCTCTGGGCATCCTGTGCCAGGGCCTGCCCACCCTCACAGGAAAGAGTTCCTTCCCAATCTCTAATCTAAACTTACTCTCTCCCTGTTTGGAAGCCTGGGCCGAATTGCTCCCCTCTGTCTATTTTTCTAAAATGTCATTTATCCAGTGAAATGTCCCAGCCTAAGCTGTGGGGCTGCTGGCAGTGTTGTCACTAAGCCATTGCTCACTGGATTTCCCAGCGATGGATTGGCAGCACTTCCTGGCCCACGTACGAAATATCTCAGTAATGGGAAGTCCAAGGAGTACAAACAAGAGTTCACATTTTATAAACTGGAAAATTAACATTTCTTCTTCTTCTCCTCCTTGCCTTTACTCCCAGTTCCATTCCGTGTGTGTAACACTGGTGCTTAATTATAGTGACACCCATTTGCAGGAGCCAGACTGTGTCAGGGGGTCCCTGTGGGGTCCTTCTGGTGCCTGTGTAATATTAAATTGTCAGGATGTTACAAATTGGGTACTTCATCCTTGATAAGCAATTATTATCTGCCTTTCCCAAGTGTGCAAGACCTGTATAACTCAACAAGGTGCCAGTGCTTGAAGCCTCCTGAGTAAAAATCCAATGAGTCCTAAAAGGGACCCTGGGATGGCATTGTCTTGCTGCTGAACTTGAGATATTCCATTTTTTATACTGGAATATATTTCCTGAAGTCAACATTGGGTAAAATAATACAAGAGGCTGTTAAAGCAACAGCAGAACAGGATTTAGTGTCCCTCTGTGATGGCCTTCTAAAAACCTTAATCACCCCTGGTGGAAGCAGAAAGCTGCTGTCAGAGTTTGCTGACCAATGCTGAGCAAACAGCATTAGTTACTGCTTTGAGTGGTTTTAATAATTGAGAAAAAGATGTGTTTCTGGTTTTTTCCATTCATTTGTAATTGTATGGGCTTTGGACTTTAAAGGCCTGAGTTGCTCAAAGTTTTATGCACTCTTCTTTTTAAAATTTTATGCACATTTATTTATATTATTTATATTTGGGTAACTCTTAGAAATAGAATTCTGTGCTTAACCTGGCATTTTTTAAGGATTAAGGGTTATAATTTTGACCAGTTTTATTCTTATCCATATGTTTTGTTGAGTTATAAGTGTAAAAAGAGAAAATATGGATGGCAAAGCCTTGTTTCACATATAACCTGAAAATGTGGTTTTATGCTTTCAGAAATCAAGGCTACATAATATTTATATAATTGTAATATCAAATGTCTGAAACGAAATAAAATACAGTGAAATTAAACTTTTTACTGCCACTGAAGGATAAATTGTGAATTATAAGTGGAGCTCAAGCTCATTTCTGTTTGTGGATCTCGTGGTTGTTACCTAGATAATTATTTCCATCCCAGATTTAGAAGATAGAAAGGATATTACCTAGATGTTTGGATAATTGGGGCTAGTCTGTGTTTCAGAGGACAAATAGAGTAATTATTAAGACACTTACAAATTCTAATTGGAATTGTATCCCTCACAGGATGGCTGGCACTCCAGGGAATCAGAAAGCCACACACTCAGAAAATTCCCAAGGGAAGAAGTCCCAGCATGCAGAAGAAGCCATCTTTTACATGAACTGCAGAGCAGCTTATCTGACTGTCTTAAAAAGCAGCTTAGAAAATATTAAATCAAAGGAACAACTCCGTTTGGGTAATGATTTGATCTTTTCCCCTTTAAGTCTTACATGGGATGATTAGAGTGAGAGTATCCCAGTGCAGAAACTCAGTGTTTTAAGGAATTGAGAGTAGTTTTGGATGCCTGCTGGAAGTGGGAATACCAGACAGAGCTTTTTATCTGTAAATCACCAGTATGAAGGGTCTCAGTTCACTTTAGAGTGGGCCCTGGCACAGAAAATCACCATAACTGGTGTTCCATAAGAATTCTTACTCTTTACTTCAAGTAGTGAATTGCATAGACTGAAATCAAAAGTTCTCATTTTTCATCCAGATTATATTTTTGTATAAGTGGTGGAAAAAAATACCACTGACTGCTTCAGGTGCACTAAATAAGTCTGTTGGTAGATACTAAAAGCTGTGGGGCTTAACATTTGTTTTGAAAACTGTAAGAAATTTCAAAGGAAAGTGAGAAAAATTTACCTGAAAAATGGAAGTTGGTTTCTTAATAATGTATCTTAATGTCGAGGTAAGATAAGGAAGGAGTAAGGTAAGACTGAGTAATAAATAACCTGTTTGAGTTTTGAAAGAGGTTTCACTACCCCAGATAAAATTTCTCAAGCAAATGCAATTCCAACTTTGCAGTTTCTTGGAGTTGTAGGATTGTGTGCTCTGTTTGGGTGGTGATTTTATTTTTCTCAGAACATTTTTGTTCTTTGTTGAAAGGTTTTTTGTGGGAAGAAGCACTGTAAAAGCTGAGTGCACTTCTCTGTTATGCTGATTGCAGCTTCTTTCCCTACACCAGAACATGAAATTCTACCCATGAGCAGAACATTCCTACAGCTTGTGACTTGGTGCTCTGCAGGCTTCCTCAGCTGCAATAAAAGGGCCTTTATGACATCCTAATGATACTTTGGGATAATCTGGATTTTAAAGAGGGGTGGTGTGAACAAATGTCATCTCTTTAATAAATGCTTTGGCTTTCTCCTCTATCCATATGCCACTTGGCTACACAGCAAGTGTTTGGGCAATTTGCTTTCAAGGTCATCTTAGAGAGGGCAGTTAGTTGTTTAGACTCCCAATCTTTTCAGAGATATTTAAGAATTTATTGTAGAATTTGTAAGCATCGAGAATTAGAGATTTATATTTCATCTTAGGTCAATTTTGGCATTTCTCAAATGAGTGGTGCCAATGTTTAAGCATCTCTTGCTTCATCAAGTTTGGCTGATATTCTAAACTAAAATCTCACTGAGAGATTGGCCCTGGGAAATTTTATTTGTAGGAGTTTTGCTTATCCAGTAGTTTCATTTCCTGTCTGTTGTAATATTACTGAAGTGATTGAGCTGAATCAGACCATAAAGAAATACAAATGAAAGGTGCAAACTTTCACAAACTCAAATTGGGAAGCACGTAGGGAATGGCAAATGCTGATGTCCCTGGAGATACAAAAATCCAGGATTGTGTATTTGAAGGATATCTGTTAAATACAGTCATGATGCACTGACATTCCAGGGAACTCAGCTATCCATGGAAACAATCCCCCAGAGTCACTGCCCTTGAAATCCCCAAAGCATTGCTCCGTGCCCAGGCGTGGCTTGGATAAAGATGTGAGCCCTGCTCTGTTCTGGTTCCTCCAGCAGAGGTGACAGGGCACAAATCTTTATTTAGTGCTTGGCACTGAGGCAGGGATTAACAACAAAGGTTCCTGGTTTGTTTGTTTGGTTTGCTGGTGACACAGTTCCCCCTGAGCACTGTAACGATGCCACTGCCTCATTTCACAGATGCTCCTGAGCAGTTCCCAGCACAGGCTTGGTCTTTGCTCAGCTGGCTCAAAATCAAATGCCAGCCCAGGTAGAGATGGAGGATCTCCTGTGCTTCCTTAAAAGACTTGATGATTTGGGAAGATGTAAACACATCCCTCTCATTTTAGATAGGCTGTAATTTGAATTTAATTTCCATTTAACATAATACCTTCATCACGGTGAAAACTGGTGAAAGGATGTTTTCAGTAAAGACCTTGAAGAGGCAAATGGATGCAGCAAATTCATATTGGAGAATGCCAGGTGTAACATCCATGGCATGGTTGCATGTGTGGCATTGCCTGCCTGGTATCATTTTTCCTTTAAAATTCATATTGTGCAATTTGAATTGATACATTCAAATGTACAGGCATGGCATAAAATATTGTCTTGGATAAATTCTACTCTAGATTTCAGCTCTTGGCAAAGGAAGTGCAAAGATAATGTTGATCTTTGTAGAAATATGATCTAATAATGTGCAGGTTTAAAAATAATACCTTCTTGATATTAAAGCACTGGACTTAGACTGAATTTTACACTCGAGGCTGTCTGAGTTCATGGATCTTTTGATTATCACAACCAAAACTGTTCTTCAGACACACTTTTCTCTTAGATTGATTTGGCTTTAAATAATCTGAACATGGAAAGTGACTCGAGGATGTTTTGGGGAAAACTCCTATTTAAATATTAAATATTTAATATTGTGTTTTGTTGTGCAGTACTTCAACAGGCTGGAAGAAATCCTTCTCAGGCAACCATTAATAAATACTGGACTTCACAAACAACTTCACTGAATTTTGATGATTTTTGTGCTATTTTAAAAAAAGAGAAGCCAGCTACAAAAAAAGAGCTGCTTGAAGCATTTGGAAAAATAGACACAGATAAGGCTGGATATATTTTACATGATGAACTTCATAAAATTCTTACAACAGTAAGTGTCACTAAGAATGTAATTATCCATCTTTAATTAGTAGAGATTTTGGAAGTTGGATGGTAAAATGAGATAAGCAAGAATGACTGAAAGCTGGGATTCCCCATTTTATGGAAGATTTTTCCAGAAGACACCACAGAATTACACAGACTGATCCAATTTATCTCTTCAGTGTTTAGCAGCATTGTAAGGACATAATTTTTAATGATTTGACCTCTGTTTTGATGATTCAAATCGAAATCCATTGAAACCTATTGCAAGATAAGATTCTCTGAAAGAATATGAAAAGACTCTTGGTTTGTTTATTAAATTTCACTGTGGATGAATGAGATTCTTGGTTAGGAACCCAAACTGAGCTGTTTTATTTTCTTGCAGAGAGGTGATAAAATGACCTGGGAGGAAGTGGCCACCATTACTAAACAAGCTGATTTTAACTGGAATGGCAAACTTGACTACAACAAGGTAAGGCCTAGAGTGAAATTTGTTCTTGTTTTATTGACAATATGAGCATTGGTGATGACCTTACCCCAGGATTCTAAATTTTGGAGTGAATTAACAGCCCACAAAGATTTGTACATAAATGTGGTTTCATTGGAGGAAAGCTGCTAAGGGTCCTCTGTTAAAAATCAGTCTTCAAATATCTAGAAAGAAAGAGTTAAAAGTCACACTTAATATTTATTCAATATTTGGACCTACTTGTTAAATCATGACTGCATTTTACTGTGATATTTGAGTGGTTGTTCTGATTCATGAAAATTTAAATTAATGCTGGTCTCGAAGAGAAAATTCTGCTGGCCTGTCCTTTCCTTTCCAATGCTACCTTTTACTCCTTAAAACCATGAGAAAGGTAACCCTGGTGAGTGAAATATTCCTTTTTTATCTCAAGTTCTGTGAGCTGTACCTGACCACCAGTGAGCAGTGCTGCAAGGCTGCAAGGGACAGGCTGGAAGTTGACCCTCGATTGAAGCACCAGCAGTTTGGGAATCAAACTGAAAATTCCTCTGAAGGGATCACACTGCCAGTGTCAAAACCATCCCCAAGGATCTCCAGGAAAACTGAGCACAGACTGGCTAAAGGTATTTCTATTTCTTATATTTTATGTTTTTGTTGTTGGAGATGAAGCTCTGGCTCAATGAGCAGTTGAGTTTTTGTTTTATTTTTCTCAGATTAGTAAGGATTTTATTGATTAATATAATTTCTATTGTGGCAATCACATCAATGTGTCAGCAAAATATGTTCAAATAGCTGCATGTCTGAAGCTCTCAGATTCCTAAGGGTAGATTTGATTGATTGTCATGTGCCACAGTCCAAAGGAAAGAGAGAAGGTGAATGTGAGAAGGTGAGAGAAGTTGTTTTAACATAGGCATTATTTATTCCCTTCCCAGAGATGAAATCCTAACCATTTCTCAATAAGCTGTGTGTTTGTTTCAATTCTTGAGGCTGCTTTTCAAGCACAAATAATAAGCTGTGCATGGTTTAAAGTCACAAAGATGCTTCAAAACCTTCCCAAACTGGAAAAAAGTCCACAGGGAGCAGATTGCAGAGGCACCAAGGATGAAATATTGGGATGTAATTTGTGCTGTTCCAAGTTCTTCAAATCTGGGGAATAGCAAAGAGCTGCAAAAGGCACTCAACAGTGATGAAGGGAAGTTCTCTGACTGAGTTCTTGTCATCCAATTTTCTTTGTGCTTCTAAATGCAAGGATTATGATAAACAGCTACTACTGTAATTGTAATTAAATATCTCTGTTTATAGGTGACAGCAGAGCTCCTTCAAGACCTTCATCAGCTCAAAGTGGCAAAGCTTCCACCTCCACCACTGTCACTGTGGGTGCCAGCAGCAGCAGGAACACAAAGCTAATTATTGAGCCTGACACAATGAAGGTATCCCACTGAAATGATGTTTTCCTCCAGGCACCTGTGTTATTGCATTTTAAATAAGCTAAAAATCAGAGAAAAATAGTGTCTTATGTTTTATTAATAGTTTGTCAAGGGCAGCTATAAACTACTGAGAGCTTTCCTGATACGTATTATTATTATTATTAACATTTTTATATACTGTTGGTTTTGCTGACAACAAGTTATTGGAAATAATTTTTCAGGTGTGAAGGTTTAATAGAACAAAATGTGTTTTTTATAAATGAAACCACTGTTGGAGAAAACATGTAATGACTTCTTGAGAAATTTAAAATTTAATAATTTATTAGGTTGGTGAGAACTTTAAATGCTTAAGTAGTCTGAAAGATGGTGTATCATAAACCTTTGCATGAAAGGTAATTGGAAATAAATAACAGATCTGTGAGCATATTCAGTTTCTTGGGCAATGCTTGGTAAATATATGCTGTAACCTGAAAATATTGATTTTTAGTTAGACTAATATGTTCTATCAGTATTTTCTTTTAAATAAATCACTCATTCAATATAAATTCCTGGGGGAGAGAGACAACAAAGTCACTTTGCTAAGTCAATATTTGTGGAGTGTTAATATTGATCTTTTTCCCTTTGTTTTCCCTTTCTTGACTGAACCTTTACTAGTTTTCTTTCAACAGAAAATAATAGCTGTAGAAATATAAAACATGAACTGGAAACTGCTGGGATACATTAAAAATGTGCACCTGGAGACTCCTGTATAAAAGGGAAAAAATGGTTATGACCACACAATGTAACTGCTGCTGGAAAACTGAACTGATTGTCCTCAGGAGCTGCATTTTTGTTTCAAATAACAACTCTGGATTTGTTATTGAACTCTGAAGTCCTTTATATCTTCCCCATTGCTATACAGTGACATTTGTTCTATATTAAAATTTCCAAACATCATCTCCCAGGGATTTTTTTGCAGTCTGTTTAGGTATCTGGACCTCCATGCAATTTAACCTGCAATGTCACCTTGTTCAAACATGATGTGGTGTGTATAAAATCAGCACACAAACCCAAGATTGGGTTGTTATTTTCTTTGTACAAAAAGCCAGTAAGAACTATTGATTAGTATTGATCTGCATCATCCAAAAACTGAGATCAG
>VZTN01021063.1:10984-22235 GCA_013400515.1 Erpornis zantholeuca
TTCACCCCACACCTGCCTTCACCCCACACCTGCCTGCACCCCACACCTGCCTTCCCCTCCCACCTCCCTTCCCCCACCCCTGGCCTCACCCCACACCTGGCACCACCCCAAACCCACCTTCACCCCCCGCCTGTGTCCCCCCCAGCTCCGCCTTCCCCCCGGGCGGGTTCCCCCATTTCCCCATCGCCCGCTGGGCACGGGGATGTTCTCCCTGTCCCAGGGGTGCCAGGACGGTGTCCCCTGTCCCCGGGGGGGTGCTGCAGAAACCCGGGAGAGGCCCGGGAGAGGCGGGCAGGGTGCGGAGGGAGCCGAGCCATCAAAGAGCCATCAAAGCTGCCGCTGTTTGCTTTGGCTCCGCATTAACTTTGAACCGCGCTCGTTTTTCCCTCCCCTCCGAGGAGCTCCGAACCTCGGGGGTGCTGCTGCTGCTGCTGCTCGGCCCCCCCCGCTCACATCCACGGGGTGGGGGCTGCAGAGACACCCCCAACCCTCTGCCCGCTGGCAACCGAGCTGGGCTCATGGTGAGGGGGGCACGGCAGCACCTCGGGGTGGCCAATGCCAGCCTGGAGCTCGCCCACCTTCCAGCCCAGCCCCCGCGTTCGGCAGCAAAGCAGCGGAGCTGGAGCAGAGCCTGCGGCGCTGGAGTGACCCAGTAACCTTCTTCTGCTGAAAAATGCATGAAATGCAGGCTGCTGCTGCCGCCGCCGCGGGGACTCGCACATGCACCGGGGCTGCACGGGGGGAGCTCGCTGTGGGCACCGCGGTGGGCACGGGGGGACCCCCACAGGAGGAGGGGGTGGGGGGGATAAGCGCTGTGCTCCCTGCCCCGATCTGGGGGGGCTGGCGGTGTTCGGATCGCTGCTGAAGGGTGGCACAGCTGGCACCGGGATGTGGGAAAGCCGCGGCGGAGGGAATTCCACACCTTGGAAGGGTGGCAAGGAAGGAGCTGGGGCTCAAGGACACCCCCAAAGAGCCACCCCCGCCCCGCTGGTGGCACGGGAGGCTGGCAGGGTCCGCCAGCTCCGGCGCTGCCATCGCGGCCCTGACCTCGTTTCTCTGCAGCTCCTCCACGCCTTTAATACACGCGGAGCAGATGGCAGCGAGCCGGGGAGGGGCTGGGCAGCGAGGGGGGGGCTCGGCCTCGCCGGGGGGCACGGAGCCCCCTCCCCACCCTCCGAGCAGCCTCTGGGGACCGCGGCGGTGCCAGGGGTGGGACAGGTCCCCGCGCTGGCAGGGGTTAAGAGCTCCTGATTTAATTTGGGTCTCGTTTGCGTGGCTGATTGCGGCTGCAACACCTCCGAGAGCGCACGGGGATATTTTTAGCTGCTCTGAGCCCCCCCCGGGCAGCCCCCGGGCAGTGTCCGACCCCAGCGTCCCTCGGAGGGGGACAAACACCCGCGGCCTTCGGTGGGAGAGAGAGGAGGATTTGCAGGATTAAAGTTTTGCCTTTGTTTTCTCGCGCTCACGGCTCCGTCTGGAGAAGAAGAAACAACCCCCGGGAAGCAGCAGCAGCTCAAGCTGGATCGAGTAAACAACGGAGCTGCTCCATCCCAGCCCGGGGAAGGGCTCTGTCTTTGCCTGGATCCACCTTTCCCATCCTTTTCCCTCCCGAATTCCCAGCCTGGTGCTGCTGCCCTCGCGGCTCCGTCACCCCAGCAGCCTCAGGGACAGGGAGGAAATCACACCCGGGGGGAGTTTCCAAGGCGTTTTGGAAACCCCTGGGGTTTCCTCGGGGGTCTCAGCGCTGACTCACCGGGCAGGGAAGGCGAGGAAGGGCTGGGAGCACCCACGGGGAGCTCATCTGTCCTGCCCTGACACCTTCAGCTCCACGCGTGTCCCCCCCGCGCCCCCCCCTGTGCCGGCCAGGTGGCAGAGCCATCAGCACTCCAACCCCCCCCGGCTAATTAACATAAATTGACACTGACTAATTAACCGTCCCCCCTCATTAGAGCCCGGATGCCGCATCCCTGGGAACAGCAGGCAGCCGAGCCCGGGCTATCAACGCATGGTGGCCACATTCCACCCCACGCTAGCCACGGGCCACCCCTGTACCCACCCCCCACAATGGAAACCTTTCCTGGTGCTCAGGGGGGTCTGGGACCACTCCCCTGACATCCCAGGGGGACACAGCCTTGGATCTGTGCCCCTGGAAAAAGCTCCCAACACTCCAGGATGAGCTGCAAGCATGGAGAGTGTGAGGCAGATTGGAGTTAGTTTATCCCAGGGTGAAAAATCAGAGTTTTGGGGTTTGTAGTGTGGAGGTGAATGGGGACAAACATGGAGGGTTCAGGGTGGGGGCCCTGGGGCTTTCCTTCTCCTCCTTCTCCTCCATCCCTGCTGTGCTGGTGGCACTGAGGGATTGCTAGGATGGGTTTGAGGTAGAAGAAATGTGTTAACTAGGATTCATAGTTATTGGGACACTGTTGAAAATATCTTAGGTTGGAACTGGTAATTGGGTAAAAAGTCTTTAAAACATTCTGTGCTCAAGGCCTTGTGACCATTGTGCAGTGATTCTGGCAGTGCTGAGCTCAGGCAGGAGCAGCACAGAGAAACTGAGATAAGAACTTAATAAACAACACAAAAAACAGAAGCTGCACTTGTGACTCCTTTCTTTTCCTGGTATGGAGGCTGGAAAAAGAAGAAAAAACAGCCCAGCCAGGGGCGGCAGGCACCTTCAGTCCCCATCGCTGTCCCCATCGCTGTCCCCATCGCTGTCCCCATCCCGCGGCCCTCGCCAGGCTGCCAGCAGCGATAACGAGATTGGTTCCTAATCCACTTATTCCTGGCTGGAGCAGAGAGCTGGCAGCCTGCTCCCAACACCCGCAGGGCACCGAAACCCTCCCGGGGGGCACAGAACCCTCCCGGGGGCACCGAACCCTCCCGGCCCCGGGGCCAGCCGCCAAACCCGCGCTGATCTCGGCCCCGGGGCAGGGAATGGTGCCCAGGGAGGAGAGGTTGGGGGTGGTGAAACGCTTGGAAAGCCCAGGGAGAGTTGAACCCTGGCCGAGAAGGTGACACCATCGGCAGCGCGGCCTTGGGGGAGCAGCAGGATGAGCAAACCTTGCATCAGCCTGGAAGGGAGATAAGGAGCCCTTCCCAACCCTCACCCGGAGCCGGCAGGGAGCGGCGGCAGGGGAGGGGAGGGGGTGCGGGGGGAGGTCACCCCGGCGCGGTGACACCCAGCTCGGCGCGAGGAAGGAAAAGGAGAATTTTTCACTTCCCTGTTTGCTCAGGGCTGCCTGAGGCACAGCCCGGGGGGGGAGGGAAGCCGCGCAGGTCCCGTCCTGCCCCCGCCGCTCCCGGGCTGAGTCACGGCCCCCGCGAGTCCGACCGGTTCTGGGGGGGGACACCCTTGGGCTCGGCGTGGGAATGTCGTGCCCTCAGCAGCAACCCCGAGATGGGAGCAGCCCCGGAACTCTCAGCCCTCCCCCAAAAAAAACCCAGGAGCTGAGGTGATGCCTTAGGTTTTAACTTTTATATCTAATCCTGTACTGCTAGCGTGACTCTGAAGTTTTCTTGTTCAGTGCTGTTCTCTGTGCTGAGATAGACACAACAGAACCTCTGACTCGCTCTCCAAGGACAAGAAATGGAAACCACAATCTTGAAAAAAAAGGGGCAAGCTTGGGCAAATTCCATCCTTGCCTGGCTTCTGCTTGGGGAATTGATGCTGAGATCCAAGTGGGAAGAACTCGGGAGCTGTCCTTGTCCATGTTGGGATGCACTGAGGCAGGAGCCTCTGGAGCCCAGAGTGTACCTCTGAAGGCCTTTCCAACCAATCCCTCCTTGATTCCTTTATCCCTGCCTGCTCTCTGTTTCTAGGGAGCCATTTAAGCCATCAGAGGGGCTGTGGGTGCTCCTGGAAGTCTCCTGCTCGTCCCCAGTGCCCTGCGTGCCATCGCCGCCGCCCTGAGCGCTGCATTATAAACCAGGTCAGCGGCAGATCCCCAAAAGTGATTGGAATCGGGGAATCGCCGTTCCCAGGGAGCAGACTTGCTCCGTTCCATGCTTTTCCCGCTGAGCTGGAAGGGAGGCGCGGGTGCAGCAGGCACCCCTGGAATCCCTCGGCAGCGCCTCGGGGACAAATCCCACGTGGAGCTTCGGGGAGGTCCTGGGGACAGAGGTTGGGGACATCCATGAAGGCCAGGGCGGCCTGTGGGGAGCTCGGGAAGGAGCCCCGGGGAGGATGGAGGGCGCTGGCAGGGCTGGGACAGTGCCGGGAATGCCGGCAGAGGAGGAGGAGGAGGCAGCGCAGAGGGCAGGAAGCGCGGCCGGGGCAGGAAGGCAGCCACGGCTCCGGGCTGGGAGGAAGAGCGGAGGAAGAGCGGAGGAAAGGCTCGAGGCCACCGCGGTGGCTTCGGGAGGAAGCGTGGCCCCGGCCAGGAGCTGTCGCCGCGCACGTTGTCCCCGCGGGGAGGGGATGGGACACGGCGGGACCGAAACTCGCCCCTCGTGGGGCTGCAGGACCTGGCGTGTGCCGGATCAGTCACACCTCGGGGCTCGCAGCCCCGGGGGATGCGGACAGGATCGGCTCTGGGATGTTCTTCCCTCCCCTGATCTCACCCCAAGTCTGCTGAGGTGTGAGGTGACAGCGAGCAAAGGAATCCTTAATAAACCACTTTGGGGGTTGGGCTTTATTAATGTAAAAAAATATTGATTAGGGAGGAATTACAGCTGCTGGTCTCTGGATGTAGGATGGAACATCCCAGGTGGGATCACCTTTGGTTTTGGAGGATGTTCCTGTCCCTTCTCACCTTCTTGTCTCACACCAGGAGCTGCTGGATTTGGCTGTGAACAAGCCGGGGGTGGGCTGGGGGTGTGGGGAGGCTGAGGAGGAGCTGGGAGGTGTCTGACAGATCTCCAGTGAGGAGGCTGAGCTGCAGGATCGCCCAGGAATGTGGGAGCCAGAAATCGGGGATCCAGAAATCCAGGAAAACACAGGAATCCGGGATCCAGAAACCCAGGAAAACACAGAAATCCGGGATCCAGAAACCCAGGAAAACACAGAAATCCGGGATCCAGCAATCCGTGATCCCCCAGAAATCGGGGATCCAGCAATCCGTGATCCTCCGGAAATTTGGGATCCCCCAGAAACCCAGGATCCCCCAGAAATCCGGGATCCCCCAGAAATCCGGGATCCGGCAATCCTTCTGTGTGCCGAGCTGGGCTGGGAGCAGGCAGGATGTGGCTGCTTGGAGGTCCCAGGAACTGGGATAAGGGTGGGAGCCTCCCAGGAATGCTGGGCAGGGCTTTTAGGGGAAATCAGGCACTTCCCATCAGCTGCATCCGCTGGGAAGCGCGCGGGGATTCCCGGCGGGCAGCAGCAGCAGCAGCAGGAGGAGGAGGAGGAGGAGGAGGATGAAGCTTTCTCCCAGTTTTGGGTGTGCACAGGGCGATGCTGAGCCCACGGAGGGAATTCCTGCCGGGAATTCTGCTCCAGCGTGGTGTCTATCCCGGGATTCTGTGCTTGGGGACAGCCCAGGATGTGTCCCGGCAGATGTGAGCTCCGGGACCCCTCAGGCTCGGGTGGGATTGGCCATAATTCCTGCACTTTGATGTCCCTCACCTCCTCCCGAGGGATCCTCGGGTACCTGCGGCCAACCTGCCCCTGGCATCTGGCTGCTAATCCCGGGATTAGGAGGGCGGCAGATGGAGCCCGGGACCCCCAGGGTGCAGCCTGTGCCTTTGAGTTGCCCGGGACCCCCGGGGTCACCAAGCTGAGTCTCCAGCGGTGCCACCTCCACCCTAGTGGTGCTCCCTAGGGAATTCCCACCGGGATCTCCCCCGGGACATCAGCCCTGCCCTGGGAAAGGCCCTGGTGGAGGGAAGAGGAAAGTGTCACCGCTCCCAGCCGCGGGAACAGCGCTTCTGGGAAGCCAAAATTCCCCGCGTCCACCCCGAAATATCCGCGGCGCTCTCGGGGTGGGAAAAAAGGAAAGGAGAGGAGGAAATGGCCGCGCGTCTCCATCCTGTGCACCCCCAAATGCATCTCCCTCATTCCCGGCCGGGCAGGAGGGGAAGAAGGGAGATGCCCCCCCCAGGGCTGTGTGGGTCGGGGGGGCTCTGCCCCCCAATTCTCAGCCAAGCCCCCCCCGTCCTGTGGCCGAGTGCCCCACGGCTGCGTGCTAACCCCAGGGTCCCCGCTCAATGGGAGGAAGGAAATCCTCATCCTCGGGAAAGGCTGGACGCGGCCGTTTCCTCCCGCCGGGGCCCCGACATCTCCCCCCGCCCCATCCCGCCTGGAATCCCCGGCCGGAGGTTGGATCTGGTCCTGCTGGGGTCACACGGGAAACAGGGGCAGGCTGGGGGGGCTCTCTGTGCCCCCCAAACCCGGGGGGTCCCGCAGCCGCTCCGAGCAGAGGAGCCCCTCGGTGGTCCCGGGATGGGTCGATCCCAGCTCCGTGCCGGTGCCGGGGTGGGGTGGGCACAATCCCGCGGGCTCGGCCGCGTCTGGCTCCCCTCCAGCCCTCGCTGCTCCTTCCTCTTCCTCGCCCTTCGCCCCCTCGCTGAGGCAGCGCTGAGAAGCGGCGGCGGCTCCGCTCCCGGTGGCCTGCATGGTCCCCGCCATGTCCCCATGTCCCTCGGGGCTCTGCCGGGCACCGACGCCCCCTTTTCCCTCCCCGGTGCCACGGACGGTGCTGCTGCCGGTGCCGGTCCTGGTCCCTGTCCTGGTCCCGATCCAGATCCCACTCCCGGTCCTCCTCCCGGTCCCGGTTCGTCCCGGACCAGCTCCGGTGCTTCATCTCCGCTTTCAGTGGCGATAATTCCCCGGCGCGGCCGGGGCTGAATCGGGAGCGGTGCCGAGACCGGGATCAGAATCGGGACCCTTATCAGAACCGGGACCGAGACCGGGATCAGAATCGGGATCAGGACCGGGATCGGGATCGGGATCAGGACCGGGATCGGGATCGGGATCGGGATCGGGATCGGGATCGGGACCGGGATCAGAATCGGGATCGGGATCGGGACCGGGACCGGGATCGGGATCGGGATCGGGACCGCGCGCGCCGGGCGCCCCCTGGCGGCCACGTGTCCCCACCGGAACAAAGGCCGGACCCGGGACCCCCCCCGAACCCCCCGGGACCCCAATTAAGACTCCCGGAACCACTTCTGGGACACCCCTGGACCCTCCTGCGGGCAGGGGGAGCCCGGAGCCCCCGCACGGGCCGGGCCGGGCACTCGGGGGATGCGCTGTGCCCCTTNNTCAAGCAATTTAAAAATAAAGATTTTCTTTTTGAAGAGAAATAACATTGCCTTTCCCTACCCAGAGCACGGGCGCAGGACCCCAAACAAGGACAGGCTGAGGGTTCACCCCTCCCAAAGGAACCCAGCTCAGAGCTTTAACTCACCTGCACCTCTCACCTTCCTCCTCCTACTCCATCCCCATCAAACCTCAGCACCAAATCCCTCCCCACACCCGAAGAGCCCCAAACCTCTTTGGGCGGAGGTGAATCCGAACAACAAACACACAAACAACTTGTTGGGAGTAAAAAAATATGTTTTGTTTTTGTTTTTGTTTTTTTTTTTCCTTTTAATTACATCAATTATCAAAGAAAACGACAACAAAAAAAAAAAAAACAAACCAAAACAACAACAAAAAAAAAAGCAGTGGTAACAAAAATACAAAGCTCTGAGGGTTTCTCGTTTTTTGTTTGTTCTGTAACAAGCTGAGAGCGTCAGTGCAATTGTTTTAATTTAACTTCTGCTCTGAGTCCCTGCTGGCAGCATAGGAGTAGGCTTTGCCCAGCACCAGGCGGTCCCGCAGCAGCTTGAAGAAGGCATAGTAATTGCTGAAGAGGATCAGAGCCAGGGAGATTGTCTGGTGCCACTTCTCCGAGGAGATCAGCGAGTAGAGCTGGTAGAAGATGACTGCTCCTTCCAGCAGGATCAGGATGTTGAGGATTCGCAGTGGTTTGCTGAAAAAGAACTGTGGGAGAGCACAGTTAGAGTATCTGGAGTCTCGATAAGGTAGAGGCCTTGTGAAGCCTCTAAAGGGGAGAATGATGCCTTAGGTTTTAACTTTTATGCTTTTCAAATCCTGTACTGCCCAGTGTGACTGAAGTTTTCTGTAGCTGTTCAGTGCTGTTCTCTGTGCTGAGATAGACATAACAAAACCTCTGACTTGCTCTCCAAGGACACCCAAACCAATAACTGCAAACCACAATCTTGGCAAGAGGGGGGCAAGCTTGGGCAAATTCCATCCTTGCCTGGCTTCTGCTTGGGGAATTGATGCTGAGATCCAAGTGGGAAGAACTCGGGAGCTGTCCTTGTCCATGTTGGGATGCACTGAGGCAGGAGCCTCTGGAGCCCAGAGTGTACCTCTGAAGGCCTTTCCAATCAATCCCTCCTTTATTCCTTTATCCCTGCCTGCTCTCTGTTTCTAGGGAGCCATTTTAGGCATCAGTTTGGGAGCTGAAACCTTTGGGTGACGCAGAGGACAGCAAGGATTCCTTTGGGGACACAATGTGAGACAGATTGGAGTTAGTTTATCCCAGGGTGAAAAATCAGAGTTTTGGGGTTTGTAGTGTGGAGGTGAATGGGGACAAACATGGAGGGTTCAGGGTGGGGACCCTGGGGCTTTCCTTCTCCTCCTTCTCCTCCATTCCTGCTGTGAGGTGAGCACAGGGTGATTGGTGAAAGGGATTTGAGGTAGAAGAATTAGCAAGAATTAATAGTCATTGGTACATTATTGAAAATAGTATACATTGTAACTGATTATTGGGTAAAAAGTCTTTAAAACATCCTGTGCTCAAGGCCTTGTGACCATTCTGCAGTGATTCTGGCAGTGCTGAGCTCAGGCAGGAGCAGCACACAGAAACTGAGATAAGAACTTAATAAATAAATGAAAAACAGAAGCTGCACTTGTGACTCCTTTCTTTTCCTTGTATTGGACTTTGAAAAAGAAGAAAAAACAACCCAGCCAGGAACCACAGGCTCCTTCAAACAGAGCTTACGTGGAATCTGAAGTGAGAGACGTCTGAGGGCACAGCCACGTTGTAGTGGCCCACAGCCTTGTAGACATTCTTGCTGTGCTTCACCAGGACCCCCTGAGGCCACATGCACTCCTCAGTCCACCTGCAGGGAACAAGAGAATCCTCAATCCCACCTGCAGGGAACAAGAGAATCCTCAATCCCACCTGCAGGGAGCAAGAGAATCCTCAATCCCACCTGCAGGGAGCAAGAGAATCCTCAATCCCACCTGCAGGGAACAAGAGAATCCTCAATCCCACCTGCAGGGAGCAAGAGAATCCTCAATCCCACCTGCAGGGAGCAAGAGAATCCTCAATCCCACCTGCAGGGAGCAAGGGCTGATCCTCAATCCCACCCAGGCCAAGGTGACACCAGCACCAGGGTGGCTTTCTGTGGAATCTGGGCTCTCCAAAATCTCTGGGATCTGGGGCACTGGGCTCTGCTGCCTCCCCACCAGCACGGGGATTCTGCTCCCAGGTTGGAATTGTCACCGTGGCAGTGACAAACTGCAGGTAGCTGTGGCCAGGAGCAGCAGGCAGCTGGCCAAAAACCAGCTCTGCCTGGCAGAGGACAGTGCCCAGAGCGTTTGTGCTGTTGGATGTGCCAGCCAACAACTCCACTCTCACTTTTCTCTTTTATTTTGAGCTCCCCACCCAGCCATGGGAAAACTCCAGCCCTAAGGCCAGGAGAGAATTCCTTACTGATGCTGCAGCACGTTGGAGCAGAGGGCTGGATCCACCTTCTGCCAGCAGCCCAGGTGTGCTGCAGCTTTGTGGAGCAGGTCACAGTAGCGGGCAGGGAGCAGGTACTGCATGAGGATCACCGAGGTGCTGATGGAAACCAGCAGGAAGAGCTCGCAGGACCAGCGTTTGTCGTAGTACTGAGTGTTCTGGGGGGGACAGGAAGGGGTCACAGGGTTGGGATGGACCTGGACAGCTTCACCTGCCTAAGGTATCACAGCACAAAGCACTCGGGCAGGTAAAACGAGGGCTCTGCGTGGAGCTGCTGATTCTGCCTGAAAGAAGAGCCCACGTGGGATGAAGAATGGAGAATTCCTTCAAAATATTTGGGCCACCATCACCAAAAGCAGGGAGACAGCTCCTGATGCTCCCCACTGATGGAGCAGGGGACAGCCTCACCCCTGAGGTCTGTTCAGTGCCAGACATTTGGAATTCAAGGACCACAAGGTAAGGACTGTCCTCTGTGGTGGTGACTTGGTAGTGAGTGTTTGAGAAATTTCAGAGAAAGGCTGCAGAAATCCAAGTTGTTTTTAACTTGTTCTGAAATCCATTGCTAAGAGAACTTTTGGTAGCTTCCCAGGAGAAAGCTTTGATGGAAAAAACGTAAATAAAAGAAATGTTGATAGTGAAGTGATTGCCTTGACCAAGGAAATGTCTTCCTCTCTGTCTTGTTGTGCATTGTTCTGATGCTGTGAGACACAGACACACAGACACACAGACAGAGGATCTCTCCAACCTAACGTGGCTGGAGGGAGAAAGATTTGTTCTGTTTCCTTCATATTACCAATAATATGAGAAAATCCATGGACACGAGTGGTGTGTAGAGAAACCAGGGCTGCCTCCTTTCTACAGTCCTCCCCCACTGTGCCACCACAGCTCGGTGCCACCTCCCAGCCTGGCCTCACCTTGACAAACCACACTGGCACGAAGGCCACGTAGTAGGCACTGAGCATGGAGCTCACCAGCACCTCCTTCATGCGCCAGTTGAAGTCCATTTTGAGGAACTCCACCTCGTTGCGGATGAGGTCCGGGGACAGGCAGCAGGCGTGGCTGGGCATGGCCTCCATGCCGTACATCTGCCTCGTGTGCTGCTTCCAGGTCTCCTTGAGCACCGTCAGGTAGTCCCTGCCGCGGGCTGTCACCTCCCCCGTGTCCCTGGGGCCGATGTTGGCCACCTGGGAGAAGAGCCCTGCCTTCCGGAAGTCACAGTTGAGCTGCAGGAAGGGGATGTACATCCCGAACCTGGAAAAGCACATATACGCCTTGGGAGGTGTATCCCATCCCAGCTGCAGCCTGTCCCACATTTCCCCGTGGGGTTCTGGGCTCTGGGAGTTCAAGGCTTGCAGCGATTTTGTCTAATAGAAGGTGTCCCTGCTCCTTCTGGATGGGCTTTAAGGTCCTCCTAGAACCCAACCCAACCCAATCCAACTCAACTCAATCCAACCCTACCCAACTCAACTCAACCCAACCCAACCCAACCCAACCCAACCCAACCCAACTTAACTCAACTCAACTCAACTCAACTCAACTCAACTCAACCCAAC
>VZTN01021063.1:40096-50928 GCA_013400515.1 Erpornis zantholeuca
CTGTTTTCAAGATTTATATATATATTTATATATATATATATATATGTATGTATTTACAGAGCAACAGAGCTCCTCACACCAGGGCCCCCTGAGGAAGAAGGGAAGGACCAACCCCATGGCCTCTGGAAAGGAGAAGGAAAGGTTTGTGTTCATGGAGACCCTGAGGGGTGTGGGGATTTTCTGTCTATTTTACACACACATATATATATAAAATATATAGGTGGGGTTAAATCAGCCAATTTTGGCTCAGCCCAGCCTAAGTTGGGAGTTGCACACGATTCAGATTAGCTAAGCTTTGCCTACTGAGTCACACAGAGCCCAGCTGGCAGCACACAGCCAAGGAGAGGCCTCCTCATGACATTCAAATCCCATTTTTGAGCAGCCCAGAGCAAGGATCAGGGTTTTGGGGATAAAGGAAGCTGCAAGCAGAAAAGAAATAAATCTGATACAGAACTTTGGGCAGGGAATTTCATTTTAAAGGACCCTCTCCCACCTATTTGGGATCACTCCCAGCTCTCCAGATCCCTCAGGATGACAGAGGACACAGGCAGGGACCCTGCAGGGAGAAGGAAAAGCAGCACCCCATGGGTGAGGGAGTGAGGCAAGGCCTGAAGGAACAGTTTTATTGCCAATTTATCCCCCCAGCCTCAACAGCCACCCCAGAGCTCTGCAAGGATGGCACCAACAGTTCCTTTATGATTGATCCCAGCCATCCCAAATCACCCCCGGGCTGGATTACATCCCAAACATTGTGCTCTGAGCCAGCTGGAAAACCTCGGCCCAATTCCAAGGTCAGGCCCAGCTGCTGATGTGCAAGAAGAAGGAGCTTAACCTCCTCTGACAGCACCACTGTGAGAGAATTCCAGCATTCCCAGGGCTGGGGATTTTGGGAATACCTTGGAACAGGTGGAGGGGGGGCTGCTCCCCGGCCCCGCCCGGGCAGGCCTCGGCCACGGTTGGGGTCTGGGACCCCATTGAGATAGGAGAGCTCCAGGAACTGCTCCTGGCAGATATCATCCATCATATCCTAAAGACAATAAAAAGGGGAGAGAGTCAGCTCCAGGGGAATGGCTCCAGTTGATGCCTTAGGGTTTAACTTTTCTATGTTCCCAGCCCTGCCCTGCCCAGTGTCACTCTGCAGTTCCCTGGAGCTCGTTCAGTGCTGTTCTCTCATGCTCACACACACACAACAAAGCCTCTCCAGCTCTCCAAGGACACCCAGACCCTCCTAGGCCCAACAACTGCAAACCACAATCTTGGCAAGAGGGGGGCAAGCTTGGGCAAATTCCATCCTTGCCTGGCTTCTGCTTGGGGAATTGATGCTGAGATCCAAGTGGGAAGAACTCGGGAGCTGTCCTTGTCCATGTTGGGATGCACTGAGGCAGGAGCCTCTGGAGCCCAGAGTGTACCTCTGAAGGCCTTTCCAATCAATCCCTCCTTGATTCCTTCATTCCTGCCTGCTCTCTGTTCCTAGGGAGCCATTTAAGGCATCTGGAAGTGAAAAATCCCTGTTTCTCTGGGTATGAGGTTTTCCTTCTGTTATCAGCCCCATACCAGGAAAAGAAAGGAGTCACAAGTGCAGCTTCTGCTTTTTGTGTTGTTTATTAAGTTCTTATCTCAGTTTCTCTGTGCTGCTCCTGCCTGAGCTCAGCACTGCCAGAATCACTGCAGAATGGTCACAAGGCCTTGAGCACAGAATGTTTTAAAGACTTTTTACCCAATTAACAGTTTCAATGTAAGATATTTTCAACAGTGTCCCAATAATTATTAATCCTAGTCCACACATTTCTTCTACCTCAAACCCATCCTGCCAATCCCTCAGTGCCACCAGCACAGCAGCAATGGAGGAGAAGGAGGAGAAGGAAAGACCCAGGGCCCCCACCCTGAACCCTCCATGTTTGTCCCCATTCACCTCCACACTACAAACCCCAAAACTCTGATTTTTCACCCTGGGATAAACTAACTCCAATCTGCCTCACACTCTCCATGCTTGCAGCTCATCCTGGAGTGTTGGGAGCTTTTTCCAGGGGCACAGATCCAAGGCTGGGATGTCAGGGGTGGAGATCCCAGACTCTCCTGAGCACCATGAAAAGCTTCCCAGCTTTCCTGGACTCCCAACAGGAACGGAGGCTGCACCTTCCATTCCCACTTAGGCTCCCTCAGCACACACCAGACCTTCAACCCAACACTTTGCCCCAACTCCAGCTCTCCTCAACCACAACAGGAAGAGCAAACCTCACCCATCACTAAGAATAAAAAAGAGGAGAGGGACACCCACCGGGACCAGGAACTTCTTGACCTCCTCCATGGCGTGGGCCATGAGGGCGTAGGCCTCGCAGGGGGGCCCGAACACCTCGATGAACACGTGCAGGTCCATGTTGAGGTGAGCGTACTTGGGGTCCCCTCCTTTGCGCAGCTCCTCCTCCTGCAGGAGAGCACAGCACGGGGGTTCACAGGGGAGGGGGAAAAGATCTGCCACAAAAACCTCTTTTTTTCACAATTTTTGCCCCTTTTTACCTGTTTTCTAAGACTTAAAAGGGTTAAAAATGAAGGCGTAAAAGGTCTGTTTAACAGGCAGAAAAACCTCATTTTTTCACTTTTTTTACCTCTTTTTGCCTCTTTTCTTAGCCTTAACAGGGTAAAAAATCTGTTTAACAGGCAGAAAAACCTCATTCTTTCACCTTTTTTTACCTCTTTTCTAAGCCTTAACAGAGTTAAAAATGAAGGGTTAAAGTTCTGTTTAACAGACAGAAAAACCTCCTTTTTTCACCTTTTTTTACCTCTTTTCTAAGCCTTAATGGGGTTAAAAATGAAGGGGTAAAAGTCTGTTTAACAGGCAGAAAAAACTCATTTTTTCACCTTTTTTTACCTCTTTTCTAAGCCTTAATGGAGTTAAAAATGAAGGGGTAAACGTCTGTTTAACAGGCAGAAAAACCTCATTTCTTCATGTTTTTTTTAACTCTTTTCTAAGTCTTAACAGGGTAAAAATTGAAGGGGTAAAAGATCTGTTTAACAGGCAGAAAAACCTTCTTTTTTCACCTTTTTTACCTCTTTTTGCCTTTTTTCTAAGCCCTAATGGGGTTAAAAATGAAGGGTTAAAAATTTGTTTAACAGGCAGAAAAACCTCATTTTTTCACTTTTTTTACCTCTTTTTGCCTCTTTTCTTAGCCTTAACGGGGTTAAAAATCTGTTTAACAGGCAGAAAAACCTCATTTTTTCACCTTTTTTTCACCTTTTTGCCTCTTTTCTAAGCCTTAACAGGGTTAAAAATGAAGGGGTAAAAGATCTGTTTAACAGGCAGAAAAACCTCATTTTTTCACCTTTTTTTTCACCTTTTTGCCTCTTCTCTAAGCCTTAACAGGGTTAAAAATGAAGGGTTAAAAATTTGTTTAACAGGCAGAGAAACCTCTTTTTTTCATGTTTTTTTGCCTCTTTTTGCCTCTTTTCTTAGCCTTAACGGGGTTAAAAATCTGTTTAACAGGCAGAAAAACCTCATTTTTTCACCTTTTTTTCACCTTTTTACCTCTTCTAAGCCTTAACAGGGTAAAAAATAAAGGGTTAAAAGTCTTTTTAACATGCAGAAAAACCTTCTTTTTTCACCTTTTTTTACCTCTTTTCTCAGCCTTAACAGGGTTAAAAATGAAGGGGTAAAAGTCTGTTTAACAGGCAGAAAAACCTCATTTCTTCATGTTTTTTTACCTCTTTTCTAAGTCTTAACAGGGTAAAAAATCTATTTAACAGGCAGAAAAACCTCATTTTTTCATGTTTTTTTACCTCTTTTTGCCTCTTTTCTAAGCCTTAACAGGGTTAAAAATCTGTTTAACAGGCAGAAAAACCTCATTTTTTCACCTCTTTTTACCTCTTTTCTAAGCCTCAACAGGGTCTGTAAGGGTATTTTGGACAGAATTTGACAAGAAAAACCTTCCTGCATTTTATTGCTGCCTCTTCCAGAAGCTTTTTTTTTTTTGGGGGAGAGTTTTTGGGAAGACATTTTGGGCACAGAGCATGGATGGGAAGAAAAAAAAACCTTTATAGGAAAAAAAACCTTCCCCCTTTTTTTTTTTGCTGGATGGCTTTTTTTTTTTTTTGCTAAATCATTTTTTAATTATTTTTTAATGGGTGCCAGCCAACTTTGATTGCCTCAGAATATTGAAATATCCTTTTTTACACCATTTTTTTTTGGAGTCCAACACCTCCTCTACCTCTGCCCTAAGATGTCTCGAAGGTAGCTCTGGTTTTGGGGTGGTTTTCCAATTATTTAAGAAGTTACAAACCAAAGCATCAAACCTTTTGTGAAATTCAAAGCAGAATTAATTTTGCTTTGCTGATTTTTAAGCTCTGTTTTGAAAATAAACAGGAAGAAATTTTTTTTTTTTAAAAATAAATATTTTTCCCCATTCTTTTTGTATTTTTTTTTTTTTTGGTGTTAAAAAGATCCCTCCTGGCACTGTGTGATTCACCAAAGATTATCAGGAACATGCTGCTCCAACATCTCCACTGAGGCACAAGAATTTAAGGATTTGAGGCAGAAGAATTTAAGGATTTCAGAGGGAGCAGCTAGAAAAAAAGATTTTTATCTTTTTATGGAAAGGGGAAAAAAATATTCTTTTAATGAATGGCTCTTCAGGGAGGGGCTGGGATTAATCCTTATTTTATCAGCTTTGGAGTTTGTCTTTTAGTGAAGCTTTTTCTGGTTTAATTTTTAATAAAATGCCTGGAGAGCCTTTAATTCTCCCACCATAAAAAAGGAATTTTGGAGGTGTTTTTTCCCCCTTACCTTGGCTTTATCTCTCATTGAGCCCTTCCCCAGCACGGAGATTTTAGCACCAGTTTCTTCCTGAAGTCTCTTAATGGTGTTGCCTTGAGGTCCCAAAATCTTCCCAACGAAGTTGAACTGGAAATGAAGAAGAAATAAACAAAAAAAAACCCAAAAACCAAAAAAACAACAACAAAAAAATCAGGTGCAGAGCTCAAAAGCTTCAAGAAAAATGTTTCTGAATGTTCTGTTGGCTTACAAAAAAAAAATCACCCTCAGTTTTCTCCTCACCAGAAAAAAAAGCACAAATTTTTGCTTTTTTCCTTTAAAAAGGTAAAGAAAATTTAAGTTTCTAAAGGAAAATTTAAAGTTTCAAACCCTTCTTTTCATGAAAAAAAAACCCAAAAATGCTCCAGCAGAAAAATCAAGCTCAATTAACAGCCCTGAACTGTTTAATTCCAACATCTACTCTGCAGCAGCTTTAGAGCAAATCTTTAAATGAGTCAATAAATATAAAATACAAAATTCATGGAAGTGTCCATTCCAGGAATTTTACTCCACTTATGCACCAGCATTTATCCCAAGACACTCTAGAAAAATTCAATATATTAGAAATAAAAAAATCCCTGCAGGCCTGAGAAGGAAAAACAAATAAATAAAAATCCCACAGGAGAACTCTGGATTAACTCCTGCCACAAAATCCCATGGAAAATGAGCAAAACCCCACAGAAAATCAGCAAAACCTCACAGAAAATCAGCAAAATCCGACAGAAAATCAGGAAAACCCCACGGAAAATCAGGAAAATCCCAGGAAAAATCAGCAAAATCCCACAGAAAATCAACAAAATCCCACGGAAAATGAGCAAAACCCCACAGAAAATGAGCAAAATCCCATAGAAAATCAGCAAAATCCCATGGAAAATCAGCAAAACTCCACGGAAAATGAGCAAAACTCCACGGAAAATCAACAAAACCCCACAGATTTGGCTCTTTCCTGGCCCTCACCTTGGGGTATTGCTTGACAGGGATCAGAACTCGTTCTTTCAGTTTCATATTCTTGTGGGAAAATAAATCCAGGTAGTTCTCTTCCTCCTCCTTCTTTGTGGGCTCCCCCTTCTGAATTTTTTCAATCTCTAAACAAGATAAAAATAGGGAAGTTTTATATTCCTCGAATATTCAAGAGATGGAGTCATGAGGAGGACAGGATCCTACAAATACCACGAGGAAATTCCTCTGCCAGCCCCCGAACGCAGCCCCCACCCTAAATCTACACAGAAACCAGCTCCAAACTCCATTCAAATAATCAATTTTTTGCTATAATGTGACAGAAATCATCAAGTTTTTAGCATCCAACTCGATTTATTTGAAATTAAAAATCCTTTAATTACTGGTGTCAACAGCTCCTGGCACGACAAATTTTGGTTAAATTGAAAATATTCCCAACAAACACCAGTGTGGTCTGGGTTAGGAAATTTTCTTGGCTTCATTTCATGAAATAAATTCAGATTTAAGCACCCAAATAATTCCCAAGTGGGTTTTTAAACCCTCAGGTGTGCAGCCATAGAAGCATCCCAAGTTCTTGGCAATGCACCACGGAGTTTTTTTGGCCCTCAAAATAAGATTTTTTGGGGTTTTCATTGCCTGTGGTGAATGAAAAATGAGTTTTAAAACCCTGGCTGTAGAGGAGGAATGCTGCAGCCTGAGGGGAGCTGGGACAGTCCCAATAACCTGCTGGAAATTAGTCGTTAATGAGATGTTAATTAGGGCCTGGTACACAAACACCTCCTCAGAGCTGCCTGGAAATTCATCTTTCACTGAGAGATGACCCACACGGAGATTGAGAAGTTATTAATCTGAGTAATTAATGGATTTTCCTCGTGCTGGAATAATCCCCAGCATCCTCCAGAAGAAATGGAAGCTGCCTGGATTTCCCTTTCCAGAGGTGTCACACACAATTTTTATTTAAAGGCCAACAACTCCACGATAAATTCCCCCAAAATTGGGAGCCAGCTCGTTGTTAATAACCCCAAATTCCTCATGAACCTTTGGTCCAACAGGAGAAAAATCCCAAAATTGGTCACATCTTTCATATCCATCCCAAATCCTGATTTTCAGGCCGTTCCTCGGGAGAGGAGCACAACCCTTGGTGAAAAACCAAACTGTGCCATTTCACCAGCAAACCCCCGGCCTGGAAATTGAATTTTTGAGCATTTTCCAGGGGAAAATAAACATTTCCAAGATTATCCATGGCACTGGGATTGAGCTGCTGGAGCAAACCACAGCCTGCTTAGTCATGAGTGGGATTTACAGCACAGGGCAGGTGGAATATTTTGTATTTCCTGGGATTTTTGGCCACATCAAATGATCTGTTTGAGCCTGAAACGCTCCTGCTCGCAGCTCCACCAGCCTGCCACGTGGATTTGATGATCCTGGAGGTCTTTTCCAACCTTAATGTGTTGGATTTTTGGGGTATTATCCATGGAACGGGAATGGGCAAAGCAATGGGAATGGGAACAGGAATGGGAATGGGAACGGGAATGGGGATGGGAATGGGAACGGGAGTGGGAATGGGAACAGGAATGGGCACAGCAATGGGAATGGGAACAGGAATGGGAATGGGCACAGCAATGGGAATGGGAACAGGAATGGGAACGGGAATGGGCACAGCAATGGGAATGGGAATGGCCACGGGAATGGGAACAGGAGTGGGAACGGGAGTGGGCAAGGCAATGGGAATGGGCACAGCAATGGGAATGGGAGTGACCACAGCAATGGGAAAGGGAATGGGAATGGCCACAGCAAAGGGAATGGGAATGGCCCCAGCAATGGGAATGGGAATGGGCACAGCAATGGGAATGGGAATGGCCACAGCAGCAGGAATGGGAATGGCCACAGCAATGGGAATGGCCACAGCAATGGGAATGGCCACAGCAGCAGGAATGGGAATGGCCACAGCAGCAGGAATGGGAATGGCCACAGTAGCTGAGAACCTTGCCAGGGTTGAACAAAACAGAAACTGCAAAGTGCAACAGTGAAATGGTTTTGGAATAACCTGGCCCGAGGCAGCTGGGGACAATTTCAGGTGGCAGTTTGGGGGCAGGATTTCCATTCGGAAAGACGGGAATTGAGAGAATCTCCATTTCAGGAGAGCCTGGACTCCGTGGGAACGAGCTCCATGGAGACAGCTTCCCACCCCCAGTGAGCTCAGCCCTCTCTAATCCCTCTGCTTGGTTCCCAGGAGCCACCACCCATCCCTCTGACATTCCCACCCAGCCCTTTCCCATTCCCACGAATGCACAGCCTGGATCTGCCCCGAGAGCCCAGCAGGGAATTCCATGTGGGAGCTCCCAGCACTTCCAGCTGCTCCCAGCTTTGCCAGGTATTGCTCCAATTCCAATTGCTCCTTCCCACTGTGAATCCAGCCCTCCCCACCCATTCCCATCCCCATCCCATCTGGCCAACCCACATGGAATGACACAGCTCACACATCCGTGGGAAGCTCAGAGGTAACCCTTGGAGTCTCTGCATGGAATAAAAGCAGCTAAAATTCCCCCCAAAAAAACCCCAACCCCACACCTGGCTAACACACAGGTGGGATATCTCCCTTCTTCCCAAAGGAGGGAAGCAGAGAGGGCTCTGCCTTTCACACCACCAGCAGCTCCCCCTGCTCTCTCCACAGCATGAATCCAAAGGGAAAAAAAAAAGGATTTGCATATTCCTGTGGAAGAGGAAGGTCAGGCAGACCCCAAATCCCAGGAGGGAAACGTGGATTGTATCTGAAAATGCAAGAAATCCCAGTTTTCAGTTTCTCTTTAGGATAACAGAACCCTGAACATAGCCACTTTCATCCCACAGTCTGTGGAATCAATAAGAATCCCATCACTTCCATGCCCTTGCTCCCAAAAAAAGCCAATTCTCTCTAAAAATGAAGCTGAGGCAGCACCACAGTATTTCAGACAACTCCAACACGTTGTTTTAAAAGAAACAAATGCACAATTCCTGCAGGGCTCCCTCCCTGAGGCAGGCAGGCAGAGCAACTTCCACTCCTGGAAAAAAAAAGGGCTGGAATAGGAATTCTGCTGACACTGGGATCATTTCTGTGTCTGGAAGTGATTTTGCTGGAGTTGTGCTGACTCTGGGCAGCACAGCTTTGGCCCAGACTGAAATTCCAAGGCACAGCAGCCTCTCCAACACGACAGCCCCGAAGGGTGCCACAGCAGTCAGGAATTCCCAGGAATCCAGAGCACTTTGGAGGTCATCCAGGCAAAAATTAAAAAAAAAAAATTGACCTAAATCCACCATTTTACCTCAAATTCTTCCTCATCGTTTTCCTGTTCGCCTCACCAAGAATTGGGACTGTGAATGCTTCTCCCCCCAAAAAAAGTGATTTTTCAAATATCCACAGCTGGAGCTGTTCCAAATTTAAATCTCCCAGAGCTGCAATCAGCAATTTTTAAAGGAATAAAAAAAAAACACCTCCTAAATCCTCGTTGCGCCCCTCAAGTGAAGGAGGCTTTGCAGGACGCTGCTCTTTGTGTGTGGGGGAATTTGTGAACTCCTTGGATTTCCCCTGGCTGGGAGGCATCACCGCCGAGCTGCCTGAAGAATTTTATTCATCAAAACCACGAAAGCGACGGAAAAATCGGATTATAAAACTCATTAATCTACATGGAGACGCCGGCGGGTGACGCCGTGACGATCTCCCCTAGTTGTTTGCACAACGGGGGAGAGAGAGAGAGAGAGAGAGACAGCAATTCCCAATTATCACTCCCCGCATTAAACGAGCTCACAAAACCTCCAGAGCTGCACCCAAACTCTGCATTTTTAAACCTCGACAGAATAAATAATGTAAAAGCGGGAGGCGAAGCTCGCTCGGAGATTAAATCCGAACGGATCCTTGCCCCTGGGAGCCTCGGAAAGCTGAAAGGGGCAGGGAATATTTGAAGTCATTCCCGTTTTTAAGCTGAATGGAGCTGCATGGAGGCCCCGAAGGCGGTGCGGCAGCTGCACCGGGTTGCGATCCAGGGAAATCCGAGCTGCCAGGCGATTGGACAGCGAGGATGGGGAAGGAGAAGGCTCGGGCTGGGCACAGAACAAAGACTGCCATTTCCAGTCCTTCCTCGGGCTCGGGAGAAGCACGAGAACAGCTTTGACATGGGGGGAAAAAAAATAACCATCCCAGGAACGGCTCCGTGGGAATCCCGCCCCGGTTTTTAAGGCTCATTTTTGGTCTCTCTCTCTGTCTCCCCAGGGATCAAAGGGCTGGCCTGATTTTGGCTGGATCGGAGCTAATTTTATCCGTAACAGCTGGTTTTTTTTTTATTTTGGGGGGAGGGGGATTTTTATGGGAATTACGTTATCAACATCTCGGTATTTTGGCTGTTCCCGAGAAGCGTTCACCCCGAGACTTCTGTCCCCAAACCGTGGGCAGGACAGGTCACCTGAGCCGTCCCAAGGGACATTCCATGCCCCGGACTGTCATTCCCATCCTACAAACTGCGGGAGACACTTGGGAGGAGCTCGGGGATGGGGTGGGCATCGCTCAGTGGGTGCTGAGGAATCGGGCATCGCTCGTTTCTACTCCCCTCTCAACGCAACGATTATTATTATGGGCTTATTTACTGTTATCGTCCCATTTTAATTCAATCATTAAACGGTTATCTCGATCCGCAAGGGTTTTGATTCTCTTGATCCTGCCCGGCTGAGGTTACACCGCAAGCGCCAACACAATATAACATCGCATAACCGCCAATACAACACGCAGAAAACTCGCGGCTCTGCGCGTTAAACCGAGATTACACAAGGAAATATCTGATTTTAACCGCCGCTCGCACGGGAGCCGGAACGGCCACCAGGACCCGCTGCCCCCTCCCTTCTCCCGGCGCTGTCCCGGTACCTGCGGTGAGGAGCTGCATGGCGTGCGTGAAGGACGGGTCCAGGCTGTCCTTCTCGGCCATCAGCTCGGGTAAGTACTTGTTCTCGGGCTCCATCTTGCCCTGAGCTCCGGAGCTCCCCTGTCCTGAGGCCCCACCGGCCGCGGCCCCACCGGGCGGTGGCTGCGCCCCGCTGGCGGCCC
>VZTN01021065.1:9162-49191 GCA_013400515.1 Erpornis zantholeuca
GGAGGAGCAGCGGGGCTCCGCTCTCCACCTCGCCCTGCCCCCGCCGGGGATAACCCCGCGGCTGCCGGGAGCTGTCCGCTGTCGCCCCGGGCTCGCTCCGCCGCCGGGGTGTGGGGCTGGGAGCAGGGCACCGAAAGTTACCTCCCGCCGAGGTGGAGCGGTAGCAGCGTTTCACTTGATGTGCGGGTTTAAGGTTTGTTTCAGTCCCGCCGAACGCGAAGCACCTTCAGAGTGCGTTTGAGCGAGCTCATCGCGCTTTAAGGGGAATTGCTGCCGGTGAGCGAACTGTTCAAAGGTGCCTGGCTGTCCTTGGCAGCTAATTCTGGGTACTACGGGCTGATTGTCGGAAAAAAAAAACCCATTTAAAATCTTTGTAACAGGTGCATGCTCGTCAGGTCTCACTGAAGACGGTATTTTAATTCTTCGGGTTGTAAAATGTGCGTTTAAGAAAGTACCTCTGGATTAAGAGGAGAATCATCCTGTTATAGAAATGGAAATGCATAGCACGCCCGGAGGATATAACACTTTGTTAGGAAGAACCAACAAAAGGAGCCCAGACCTGATTATGAAACATCATGTTACGTGTTATCAAACATCTGGATAGAGCAGAGAATTTCCTGAACTGCTTGTTTTATGTACATTTCTTTATTTAAGTTGTAGAGGATGCATCTGCTCCTAAAGTATGAGTCTTCTGTACCTTTAACAGTATATTTGTACAGTTTGGTTTTGGAGGGGGGTTATTTTCATGTGATTGAAAATACAGGAACTGAAGGGTAGCTCCAAATGTTGCTGCCGACAGAGATTTTTTTTACCTGCTCTTTTGAATGGAACATTGAAATTGACATTGGTGGAGAGTAACGGGGAAAGAAAACAAACTGGGTTTAGTCGTGGAGTACTACCAAATATACAGTTGAGTGTATTTTCACAGTTTTGTTCTGCAGTTTGTTTTCAGTGCTCTTTGTATCCACCTCAGTAATAGTAAAATCAGAGCATAAGCTCTCTAGAAAACAGGGAAGAGCCTTAGTATGGCCACAAAGCCCCTGTGCCATCAGGCTGAGTTACAGCAAGGACATTCCAAGTTAGTACGATTCCTTTACCTCTCCCATGCTGTGATGAATAATTCCAGGTTGTAATTGAAGAGCATACAATCACATCAGGGCTGATTTTTGCCCTTAGTCTTGGAAGACGTCAGACTCTCACGGTGGCACAACCCAGTTTTCCTTTGATGTCACAGGCTTTAGTGCCTGCTAATGTCTGCTGCCTTACCACAAGGCCTAAAACAACACATGAATGTGATTTAAAAATATATATATATTCTTGGTGTTGTAGAATAGCTAAGGCAGCACAATAGCATCAAAGGCAAAGAATTTTTAGCAAGTAACACAACTTAGATTAGGTTTCCAAATATTTGGTATTCTGGGATTAAATTAGTAGTGTTTAAATAGGCAAGTAAAGGATAGGGAAGAGTTACCAAAAGTCTGTCGGGGCTGAAGTGATATCTTGGTGTTGATGTAACTTCTCCTAGCAAGGCCAGGTGTTGTGGTGTTGGCTGCAGAGTGGTGCTGAATTTCCTAACTTCTGAGTTAGGAAACATTGCTTCCAAGATTCCTTGCTTGGAACAAGGAGCCTCTTACCTTTGGTACTGCCATTTCTACCACCATAGAAATCAAATAATAAACATAACTCAACAAAACCCAAGTGAACTGAAAATGGACTGAATTAATACAGGTGCTGTGATACACACACCCCCACCTGGTTAAAAAAGTGCTAGCAAAAAGAGTCTGCTTTTAATGATAACTTTCTCTAAATCCAGGAATTGAAGGAATGGAAATTACTACAATAAAAAAGTTGCCCGTTGTGGAAGCACTCAAATGAGGAAGGTTAAAATGCTGGTTTACTAACACTTGGAATCCCAGCTGCAAAGAACTTTTTAAAATCTTGTGAGGAAACATAATTTCTTTAAATCTTCAGAAGTTTTTCAGAAATTTTTTTAAGTGATATTTTCAGCATGCAAGTCCTGGCAACATCTTGGCAATAATTGCTGTTGGGTTTTCACTAACAGTTGTGATAATGGTAGATTAACTTTGCTGTCTGGTATATTATGTCTTCTATTTTGTGTTTAGAAACATACCAGCATTAACACTAAATTGCCACGGAATGTTTTGTTTGGGTCTGGTTATTGTTTGGATGAAAAGGATGGAAGGGAAATAGGTTTATTAGTTTGGCTTGGTAAACAGACAGCCCTTCCACTTCATTCTTACTGGTTTGTTTCCTGTTATTAAAGAGGGATTTTCAGAAAAATAATATACTCTGGTCTTACAAATTGTTACTATAACCATGTTGGGATTAATCTTTTTTTGTTCTTGTCAAACAGAAAGAACTACATATATTTTTGTATAGCTCTGAGGCTCTTAGGTTGTCATTCTTCACCTAGTAAATCAATGCGTGGTGTCTCAGAGAATCTGTAGCGAGGCAGGCACAAACAACACTATTGACAGAGAGGAGAACTTACTCATTCATCTTCATGGAGTGGTCAGTTCAAAAACGTATCATGACCATGGCAAGGGCTGATTTTTACTGCTCAGAAAAACCCTGTAGGTGGGCAGGGCCGTGGAATTGCATAGGAGCAGTGAGCACAGCAGTGTGTGCAGAGCTGCCTGGAACAGAGGGCACAGTTAATGGTGGAGGTTGAGTGAATGCTCCTACCAATTCCCAGTGGTTGTCTGTGACATCCACTGTGAGCAGCTCACTGTGCAAGGTTTCAGCGTGCTGGGATGTACCTTTGTTCTTTGCTTGCCAGGACACAATGAATTGGGCAATTGCTGTCGGAGCTAAAATTGCAGATGAATGGCATCTGACCTGTGCAGTTCCTTGTGCAAAACACGTGGCAGCTTTTAAGATAAAGGTCACACCAGGTGACAGCTCCACAGCTTCCTGTGCTAAGAGTGCCCACGTGAATGTTTCTACACACATACAAATCAGAAAACATATTTGTTTCTACATGTATGTAAACCAGAAAGAGTTTTTGTGCCCTGGCTCCTTTCAGGTTGTATTTGCCATTATGCATCACCAGACAATTAATTCCTGAAGCCAACCATAGGACTTGCAGTGTTTATAATGAGTCACGGCTACCAGTGAAGTGTGAAAAAGCTGTTGCTTCTTCTCAGATTATGCAAGGTTGGTCTTTATATTCACACCTCTAAAAGGCACCTGCATTCATTTTTCTCCTCTTAGAAAAAAAAGTGGAGGTAAGGAACAGTGTCAAATTTCAGTTCTGAAATTCATATAGCCTTTACTTTCACAATGATTACACTTGATGGAAATTGGGTGGCTCAAAGTAGGTAATAAGGCTTTTTGATTCTGGTAGTAAAATATCAGGTAGATTACTAATGACCTTGAGGTATTCATCAGTTCAAAGAAGTTGTCTCATTTTTATTCACATATTTATTTTTACAGAAGTGCAATCCACCACATATAGGCACTCCTTCTGAATACAGAACTCAGAATTCTTTTCTGTAGGAATAAAGAGACCCAGGACTAAGTGTGGAGAGGCTGAACTTGTCCCTGTATGAAACTAATGTTTTGCTGCTAGAAGATACCTCTTACTTTGAGGACTTAAATGCTGCAGAAAGGCTATGCTGCTGCCTGTGTTGAGCTAGCCCTGGTGAATTCTGCTGTTCAGTTGTCCAGCTCATACTTCAATAAGCTTTTACATCTTTACAGAAACATGAGAAAATTAAATAAACAAAGCCATTGCGGTAAATGTGTGTCATTCTCTTTTCAGCATGTAGATAAAACCATGAGCAAAATCATACTTTAGTTTCAAGTTCTTAAGAAACTTCTAAAAATATATTTTTCCCCACGTGTAAAATCCCACATCCATATGGACTTGTGTGCTAATGAAGACTTGGGAACCTCTGCAGTTGTAGACATGACTTGTTATCCAAAAGCCTCCATTTGTACACCCTGAAATGAACAGATTTGCAATTAATGGTTCAGGATACATTCCTGGTGTTGTATTTGGCAGCACTGAGTGCTGTCTGGATATTTTGTTAAATTTTTTTTGGACAAATGAGCATGGTTGGTATGAAAATATTAACTATTAATAAATGCATAGCTTAAGTAGATACAGTTTAAAAACCAAATCAGTACAGTAATGTAATTTACAGTAGTGAAAACACCGCAGAGGAACCAAAGTGTTTCCTGAAGTTTACAAATTTAACTCTCTGGTCAGACATCACTCCCTCTGGGAGGTCAAAAAGTTTACCAAGGAAAAAGAGAGAAGGAAAAAGCCTGTAGGAAATTAAGCTTTCTGTATTAAAATCTCCTGTGTGTTTCCAGATAGTTATTTTTAGATATTAATGCTGGTTGAGGATTTGTTTAGGATATCTGATGTTAGAATTTTCACTTGAGAATTTTAGAAAAGCCTAAAAGTTCAGTAAGTTGTTTGTCAGTAAGATACAAGGTAAGTCAATATCCATTTTGTTGGTGGTTGTTTTGTTTTTTGTTTTTTTTTAATGAAAAGTCTAATGTTTATAAATCTCATTTAACTGATTAGGGATTTGGAGAAGATTATGCATGTGTACAATATGGGAAGCATTTTTTTTGTTCTTATATCCCAATATAGCATAGCTGCTTGAGGATATATTCCTATTCCAGCTGTGTGTGTCAGCTGGAATATTTCATTAGGATCCTTGGATTTCCCCAAGTTGACATTGACAGAAAGATGAGGCTGGCCTTGTGTTTGATATGCCCGTTAACATGCTGAACTCTGCGACAGGGAGAATGATAAAATGGATGGAAATAGACAAGTTTGGATAAATTATTTACCCAAAATCTATCCTGACCTCCAGAAGCCACGTTACACTGCAGGAGAGGTCAACAAAAAGCTGTCTGCTGTGAACAATACTCCTGCAGAAGCTGGCTTTTAACTTGTAAATGATATGTCAGTCTCATGGTGAGGTGCTAGAAGTGAGAATTACTGCTGAAAAGATGCCTCTCACGTGATAAAAACGTGGAATTTTTTTCAGGATTTCTTTCTGGACCATACAAAAGTGATTTAAATTCAATGGTGAAATTACCTTTAGCTTGTTCATGTCTCATAATCCCCTTAGTCTTCCTAGCACTTATTCCAGCTATCCTTATTTTAGTTCCAAGAATGCTTTCGTTATCAATACTGCAGCACCTTTTGTGTAGGTCAGCTATTGATCACTCCCACATCTGAGAACCAGCCTGTTCAAAACAATCATTGAAGAGAAGTCTCTTCAGTTAATCCAGCAGCCATTTGTGACCCCAGTGCTAATTTTAATGTGTTACAGAGCAAAGTTTAAGAGACTTTAAATGGCTTTAAATAAACTGCATGTTTTATATCAGAAACTGGCTAATCCATTGTATTAAAAAAATCCCAAAAAATCAAACCAAAACAAAACCCAAAACTCTCTTAGCAAAACCCAAACCCCCTGAGGGTTTTCCTGGTCAGGAGGAAAGTTCTGCTGATTTGTCTCACCCACACAACATAACACTTCTTGAAGTTAGAATTTCTCTCACTTTACTGTCTTGGGTATCTATGTTTGGACAAAATTCTACCATCCTGTAAAAAAAAAAAAAAAGATGCTGAATACCTTGATAATGGTGTGAATTTCTAATTTGTTAATTTTAATAAATAAAAGTATTTTTGTAGATAGTTTTGTGGATAATAAAAAAAGTCCTGCCCAAACAATGCATGGGTGTTTCCCCCCAGCTCTGGTTTATGATACTGTACGTATCTAAACAAGTTGTTTTCTGCTCTCTAAACAATTGTTTTACAGTAGGTCATAGAACTCCTCCACCTTCAAGCCAGCAGCTACTATTACTTTCTTTTATGGATCTATTCCCATTCTAAATATATAAAGCATCCTGTATTTTTAAAAAAAAGTTAGGGGTACTTTGATCTTTAAATCAAGACTAGATGAAAAAAAAAAATGCTGTAATATTATTGACTGACATGTCTTTTGACAGCCAAGTAGGGCCAGGTCTTTAAAATTCAAAAGCACTTATTTCATGAGGAGATTATATTAGATTGAAATAGATTGAAAATAAAATTTCCTTTCTGTAGAACAGTCGGAAGTATTAAAACAGATTTTGTCTCTAAATAGAAATTCCTGGTTTGTGTTTAGGTAGATTTCCAAGAAGCTGACAGATTTTTTTTTGGCTCCTGAGAGGTGGTTTTATCTGCTGTGAGTCCCAGACACTGTTTGAAGGTGTCAGATTCTCCAAGAGGAGCAGTATCCCATGGACGAGGGGAAATGGGACAGCACAAGCAATACTTGGGTGAGAAGCAGTGACATAAACCCAGCAATCCAGGGGGAACATTTTAATATTTGGCTATGTTAACTGCATTGATAACACAGCTTTCCTTCACACCAACATGGTTTTTTTTTGCCATTAGACAGGTTTTAAATGAAAATAGTCAGTGCTGTGGCCCTTCAGTGCAGAAGGAAGGTGGGCAGCAGGCACCGTGTGTAACAACCTCTTGTGGAGCTGCACACACACAGTGAGAACACAGTTAAAAGGTGAATTTGCAGGGAGCTCCACTGCCTCAATCCATTTAATGGCTTCTGCACCTAGAACAAAAGGGGAAAAGTCACATACAGCAAACAGTATCATTGATGCATGTAATGAGTGATTTGTTTTGGCTGGGGACCCTTGGTTAGAGTGCACTTGCTGCTGTAATTTGTATTCTCTGGGTGCTGGTTGCTTCATGCTTAAAATAAAGGAATAAAAGAACAAATTGGAAAGCATTCCATAAGATAATGCAGTAGCATTTTAATCTGGGTGAAAGTGGTTATCTTTCTGAATGTTCCCAGGCTAATTTGCTCAGTGGGTTTCACCTGCTGGTTTAAAATCAAATTTTATAGAAGAAAATTCTGCTAAAATTTAGAATTGTTTGAATATATTTTGGACATACTAAAAAATTTCAAGGGAGACCTCACCATTTTCTTCTGTGGTGCTTCTAGTGTTTGTGGCTGGAAATTGATTGCATGGAAAGCATTTGGATGAAGGATTCCTATTTCAAAATGTGGTTTGAATTCAGCACTTCCTGCCAAACAAAGTGGGACTATATAAAATTGCACAGTCCTTTATTCTGTGTTGTGTGTGGCTGCTGAAGACCTTTGAAAAGGAAAGCAAGGGAAATGTAAAACCTTTGTCTCTGGTAGATTGCTTTTGTTTGTATTGCAGAAGTTGCTAAACACTCCCACGCCAGAATGATACACTAGAAACCCCCACTTAGAGGGTTGTTTTAGATTTAATAATTTAGTTGAGTGGACTTTATTTTTCAGAGGAGCATTTAATTTAGGTAGATATGAATACTGTTAGCATTTAGGAATGGAGAAACATGATGAGAGCTGTGGCACACAAGAGCTTCTCAGCCAAACTCTCACTCAGCTTCCATCAGCTGCAGTGGGAACCCAAAATCTATTGTGAAGAGACAAAACTAGGAATGCTTACCCTGTGGTTTTGGGATGTGGTAAAAAGCCATTAAATAACAGATTTACATGGAATTTCAGAAAGAGTTACCCCAATTCTCTTAAGAAATACAGAGACACATCTCACTCTAAGGGTAAGAATTTGCTTTTCTAAGATGCTGTTGTATTCAAAGGCAGAGGAGTGATGCTACAGGAGGAAAAATGTTCCACTGGAGACAGGTATCCTGTAAAAAGCTGCATCCGAAGAAATCTCTGACTGCGACAGGCAACCAGGAAATCAGATGGAAACCATGTCATTTTAATGGTTCCTCTTGATGTCGATGAATATAATGATGTTATCATATACTCCAGTTTTTCTACTGACTGTCTAAAGGGCATCTCATCTGATGTAGAAGGATGAGTGCTGGTGGTTGGAAGGAATCCAGCGTTTTTTGTCTCTCTTTAATCCAAGGCTCTGTGCAAACTTCAGGCTGCATGGAGAGTTCTTTTTTCAGCGTCAGATCCCTCCAAAACTTCTCCTTTCACAATATTCTTTGGAGTAAGCCTTTGTGTCTTTATAGCGCTGCTCTGAGGAGAAGAGTTAAAGGCCAGAGCTTTCCAAGTTCAGGTGACCAGTGTGTGACACCCAGTGCAAATTCCAAGGAATTAGTTTTCAATGTGCTCACAATGTGCAGAGGGAGATGCAACACCTTGGCTTTCAGTGTAGTCTTCAGTGAAACTCACTGTTATTTTCCTTCCTGTCCATAACTAAGTTGTTCTCTGCTAGGAAAACTGTGTTCCTGTTTTAAAAATCCATCATAAATCAAAGCTCGGTTTCCCAAAATGCCGACTCCAGATGAAGGAGATTTGTACCACACAAATTAAAGACCTGAAGCCTCCTTGCCATTTGGTGTACCTGGTTTCTTGAGAGCCTTCCTGAGGGCAGGAACCTTGGCCAGCTGGCCCAGGGAGCTGTTTGACTCTCCCACTCCCAGCTCTCTGTGGTGGAGACTCTGAGCCTCAGGGACTGTTTCACCTCTGGCTTTTCCTGACTTTTGCCTGTGGGACTTGCTAATCCCATTTCATGTAAAAATGTAGGTAATGCAAACTTTCCTACTGCAAATTCTATATTTTGAAAGCTTCGGGGTTTTCTTTCTCTCCCTCTTCACATACCATTCACGTAGGGTGCTTTGTTTGGACTGACAGTGCAATCCTCTAGTAAATGATCTGAATTACTGAAGGCAAGAGAGCTGCCATCTTCCAGGGTGTAAGCATTAGATGATGATGAAAACATGCACCTTGCCAGTAGTTTACATTAAGCAGCAAAGGAATTTTGAAACTTGGGTGCTCCATGTTTAAACTCCATGCTTAGATGGCAAAAAACTCTGTTGGAGGTTCACAGAATTAATTAGCAAGAGTGAAAAACAGAGGAGGTTGATGGAGGTCACACTTGTAGGGAGTTTGCCACTCTGTTCCTTCCTCCTGGCATCCCTTCAGTATCACTGAGTACATTAGAAGTTCCAGTAGTGCTTATCCCATTCACTTCACCACTAATAATTTTCCTTACAAATTTTGTAATAAGCAGTTTGGATTCTAAGTAATGTCCTGAGGCCTTAGCATTGGTAGGTTTCCATTACTTTAAAGCAAATTAGGAAATTATTTTCAATAGCTCTAGTTCGACAGATGCATTTTATACTTGAGAGATGTGCCTGAAGAAATAAAAGCTGATGGAAATTTGTGTTGTAGATTAATATTTTGAAAACAAAAAAGGAGCTCAGTAATAGATTAGGCTTGATTAGATGTTGGCATTAGGAACTGCACGTAGATTATGTTAAATGTAGTGACAGCAGACAGTGTTCTTGATTTGCATTTGTCCCTGCATTTGTGGCTTAGGTGGATCATGGGACACACATAGTAAAGGTGAATGGGTAAATGACCACAGAGCTCATCTGATTGTTCAGGCTTCAGCCTGGAGGGCTGGATGGTTTATAATCTAGTCTGTTTTATGTGGAACATAAATTGTTTAATTCTTTTTCTGTGAAATTCTGAACTGCTTGAATGTTTAGATGAGGTCCAAAATACCCCTACAGCTTCTGAGTGTTGATAAAATCACCAAATCATGGCGTGCTTGCAGTGACAGAGATCCTGGTCTGGTTCTTTGTGTTCTCTCCAGAACTGTCAGTGTTATTTCCCTGTTATTTGAGTAAATGCGAAATTTACTTTGATAGGTAATTCTTTGATAGCCCTTTGATAGGTAATTCTAAAAACCCTGTGAAGATGTTTGGCCTAAGTATCTTCTTCACATGTACAGATACCTCAAAACAGGAGTTTTCAATATGCTCTACTGGCAGATAATTTATATTAGTGTTCCCAACACTCAGTATGGTTAGTAACTGCATGCATCAGTGTTGGTGGAATCAAATTACTTCATTTTTGTAAGGGACTCACCCTGTTACATTGGAAGGTTCCAGTAATTTACCTGAAATTCCAGAAGTGGGAATGAATGAGTGAAAAAATCCCCAAATAGCCAAATGTTTTCCCTGCACAAAGGTAATTCACTATTTGTCCATTTGCAGTCATGGATGGATGGCTGAGTCATCTGGAACTGCACTCAGTTGTGTAAATAAAATCAAGGATTTGTAATTCAAAGGTGCAGTGATTGGTTTATATAAAATAACACCTTTCAGTTAAGCACTGCTTAGTTAAGGGTCTGCTTTTCTGTAGTGTCTGTAGGAAAGCAAAAACTTACTGAGCTGAGGTTCAGTCTCTGGAAGGATTGAAGAACTGTTCAGTCTTTTGCACTGATATATTTTACCTTTAATTGTCATTTTGTGGGCTTGAGCCTCTCTCTGACCCAAGTGATTCTGGTATCTGGTATTCTTATCTCCAGAGGGGATGTGGTTGCCCCAAATTCAGTGAATGCACCATCCACATTTTTCCTGATTATTTGAGCTGCCAGGTAGCAGCTCAGGTTGACTTCACAGTTATTCAGCATGGACAAAAAAAAATTACTTTGAATGTTCTGGTTTCAGGGCCTTCACTGCATGGGACATATGTTAATTTTGATCTGGTTTAAATGAAGAGAAGACTGTGGAAGGAAATTAAGAAATAGTCTTGCTATGAAATGCTTTATGAATAAAGGAAAATTCTTTTTGGTGAGCTTCATGGAGGTAGTGCTCTTTGAGCAGAGAAACAATTATGCAGTTGTGAGGCACAGCAGTATGATTTTCATTACACTGAAGTAATGAATTTTTATGACTAAAGCTAAAATAGCAGTGAGATATCCTTTATTCAGAGAGTGAGATGGAACAGTACATTTTTGATAAGGGATAGGAGGGAAAGAAAATAGAAAGAAGGAAGAGAAGGTAAAAAATAATCTAATTTGCCTGACTTTCTTAGGTGAATATTGTAATTTACAAAATTTTGAGTCTAGTCTGGTGGTAAAAAAAAAGTTTACATAACAATATGTCATTTATAGCTGTAAGCATAGAGATTTGTAGACTCCAAACAGATTCCAGTGCTTTTAAAAATGTACATAATTTTAAAAACATAAAAATTAAATTAATTCCAATGAGAGGTAGGAAAGAAATGTTATCAACTTGAGTCCATTGATTCTATTTTTATTGCTGAAAGCTGCTACAGTTCATAAAATGCAGTTTAACAGGCTATTAGTCCATAATGTGGATTATGCCCTTTGGACACTTATGTTAAAGATAAATGCAGTAGTTTGGAGAGATCTACATTGAAATGCTGTGAAGAGGATTCAGTTATTATTTAAGTTCTTGTTACTGTGAACCAAAAGCAAATGAGTTGGAGGGAGAGGTGACCCTTGGCTTCCAAGACAGGAAATGAAATTAGCAGTGGGAGGGTCACTTTATCATTCAGCAAGTGGCTTCATTTCTGTGGAGATGTGGAAAATATGGCCCTGTTACATTACTGGCACTGAAAGCATTTTTAATTATTCTTGAGAGAAAGAATTGTATTTGTGTTGTGGTAGTACCTGCAAGGTTATTTACACTGCATTGATTAGGGGCTCTGCAACCAGGGGTTGGGAAAGAGCTTTGTTACCACAATCAAATGCCTCCTGTGATGCTGTATAAAATTAGGAATTTTCATCTTAAATCTATTTAAGCCAAGTTCCCTCATTGCTCCTGTTGGAAGCTTGGTCTGAACTTCAGTGCTGTGAAATTCAAATACATTCATGGGCTGCATTTATTAGTGAATGGTGATTATTCATTTATGCTCGTGCTGGCATTGTCCCAAAGCTTAAGAACATCTTTCCATTCTCCATTTCCATTTTTTATCCAGCTTGCTATTGTACAAGGAGTCACATCTCTTCTTTTGGGTTTTGCTGCATGGTTTCCATCTTTCACTCAAGAGATTTCTGATCTCTGTGACTGTTACAGTTTCCTTTGCTTATTCTTCATCTTTTTTAATTCATTCTTTCTTGAAAAAAAGGTGGCCAGAACCACATACAGCTCTGCTGGTGACATTTGACTGGTACTTTGTGCAATAGTAGTATTTTTATTATTAGACATTTTCTGTGAGTTTTGTCTCCTTCATTCCCTTATTGTTGGATTGGTGCTTGGTTGGCTTCTCAGCAGTTAATATGCAGGTGTCTTATCTTCTCTGGCTGCTGCTGGGCTCCCATTTCATAAAGCAAGTTCTGCTTGACTCCCTTTGGATTGTCTGACATTTCATATTTAATGTCCTTCCTTCTTTATTATCCCAGATAAGAAGAATTTTCCCTTTTCTTCCCATAGCACCTCCCTCCTTGACTTTCAGCCTTTAGTTGAGTTGGCAATTCCTCCCAACTTCTCCATGAAAAAAAATCCCATTAGACCAAGCCTATCCTGGTCAAGGACATTACTTAAATAAAAAATAAGATCAGTCTTGTGGCTTACTTTTGAGGAACTGCAGCAGGAATTGCACAGTTAAATCTGTTGCTAAACCATGCCTTTTATGAACTCCCTCACATCTTTAGCTCTGTATTTAAAGCAGCTAAAAACTCTTTTACGACTTTAGTTGCCTAACCCAGTCTTATTTCTGAGATTTACACAATGAAATGTACATGATAAGCTAAAACGTTCACTCCCAGTATGGTGTTGTCACACAAACAGCAATTTAATGATATCTTAAAACGTAAATAATTTTTATAGATTCAAAATACTTTTTGGTTTGCGTAATACTGAATTAATGCTCAAAGAAGTATTGCTTTCTTGAAGTCAAATTGAATGAAATTATCCTCAAATTCAGCTGTAATTTTACCTTAATGCATTATAATTCAGATGTCAGCCTTTTCTTCCTTAATTTGATTCTGCTTGGCTATTAGGATCGCTCAGTGCTCACTGTGTTTTATTGCTCTTAGATGAAATAAATTAAGCTGTGTAGCAATATAAAAGATAATATTCATTGTTATAAATCTGGTATTTACACGAATGAAACATCTTAAATTCCCCCTTCATCTGTTTTAAATTAAGTATGAGATTTAAATCACTAGATCTGACTGAGAGCAAGCTCTGGAAATGAAGGGACTGTGGGCAATCAAAAAAAAGCAAACTGCGATTCTGATCAAGGCATTCATTATTAGTGGTGGGAAACAGCACTAAACAATAATTGATTGCATTTGTGGAGAGTGTAGAGAAACCTGCCATGAGAAAACACTCTGTTCGTAGGCTGAGGATGATTTTGAACAGGTGGGAAGGTGAGAGGAGTAAGAATTTCCAATTGCTCAGGTTTGGTGGCTGCTAGCTCTAGGAATAAAGGAGGCTTTAGAGCAGCATGGGTTTATGAACTTGGTGTGATAAATTTGTGTTCAATTTTAAATGCTATCCCCCTTTATATTAGCTCCTCAAATTAGGAATTTAATAATATGCTTAATTTTAACCATTAAATATTTCCTTAACCCTCATTTTCTCCATCTGACTCTTTATAATCTTCAATAATTCTTTTTATAGGCAAAAAAAACCCCAAACCAAACCATACTTGAGGTAAAAAAATGCTTGGCCTGAAACTATTCATAGATCCAACAGTCTCAATTGAATGTATACTAACCCTATCAAGGATATTGTTTACTCCAGAATAACTGTCATTAATGAAAATGAAACCTTGCTTCTTGCAGTCTGAAATGAGAAGTGAAGACAGCTTCAGTTGTCATAGTTTTAGTGTGTCTTGTTTGGAAAGACAGTGATGGAGAGTTTTACACAAATCAGTTACTAATGGCGATTCAGCATTTCACACCAGTCAGTTACTGCTGATACATTTTGGATTCCAGCTACAGTTTGTGGTGACAAGTTGTTTTAATGGAGGCAAATATGTGCAAATCCTGTTAGCTGTGTCCACTTTCCAACTCCTGCCTCATTCCTGATGTGTGAGGAATAATAATGTTTCTTCTTAACTCTCAGTGTTCATTGTCTGCCCTTAGATGTTATTGTTCTGTACCTCTCCTGACTGTGTAGCATTCTCCAGTCCTTCAGCTCCAGTTCTGTCTTCTCTTCTGATTTTTTTTTTTTTCTGTCCCATCCTTGGAAGTGTTCAAGGCCAGGTTGGATGGGGCTTGGAGCAATCCAAGTGGAAGATGTCCCTGTCCATGCAGCTCAACTAGATCATCTGTAGAGGACCCTCCTCTGATCTGAACTATTCTAAAATTCTATGATTCTGTGGTATTCTGGATATCCTTCCCAGACAAATGGAGCATTTTCATTATATTGTAGTCTTCAGATAGCACTTAAGAATATTTTTTAAAATATTGGCTGTTTTTCCCTTAATAGAGTAACTCATCTCCACAGTCGTGGTGCTCTTTGTCTCCTTCTCATGTTTTTTGTGCTCAGACATTTCAGGCAGAATGGCAAAAGAGAGAGGGGGGAAAAAAGTTTCAAAGAAAAATGTCATAAGGCACTTTTTAATTCAAATATTTCCTTCGTGGTAATGGTTCAAACATAAAGGTTCCTGTCTTTTTCACTAGCAGTGTGTGTATTATTACACAGCCTATATTTGGCATTGCCTGCAGAGTCCCTGGGCAGTGCTCCAGCCATCCTCAGTGGCACTGCTCCTGCATCACTGGCTTGTGTAACAGGCACTTAAGTCTCAAGTAGCCTTTGAAGTGGTGCTTTGAGCAGAGTCCCTGAGAGCTGCTGCCTTTCCAGCACTTGCCTTTACTGATGCAATGCTGGACCTGCTTAAATCACTTCCTGCAATACAGAAAATTAGAAAAATAAATTTTAAAAAGGTGAAAAAGCGGTCTTTTTACTTTCACTTCTTGATGTGAAATCGGAAAAATTAGTTTATTTTCTCGAATTAGATTATTATACAGTCACAAAAGGAAAAAAAGGGTAACTATACACTATGGAATACTAGACCAGTTACTCAACAGTTCATGAATGATGGCATTCTCAGATCTATTTAATGCTCTTCACTTATCTTTGAAATTTACATCTCCATGAATGTGCATTAAAAGTATATCATTCAAAGCTCAAAGTCTGTGCATAGCAGAGGTGAGTACTCCATGCTGTCCAATATTTTAAAGTAATTTGATCTTTGGTTAGATAGTCAAACTTATTTCCTGTCGAGTAAGTGACAAGATGCTGTACATTTATTTGATGATAATGTTAAAAGTATTGCAAACCTGATTAATTGATAAAAACAGTTGAGCCTTCGTGCTGGTGTTCCACTGTACATAAAGAGACAAAGATTTTTCAAAGCTGCTGGTTATTAGCATGTACTTCAGCTTGACAGCCTGACCTAGCACCTGTGAAATGTTCATGCTGTGAAAACTTGGTGCTTGACACCAGAAATTATAAATGAAGAGCTGGTGGAAAAAGTGACAGACTAACAGAGTGAAGAATTACAAAGCTCAAAAACATAGACTGGCGGTGTGGATATTTAATCAAAGGAGATAAGAAACATTTTAATACCATGAATATAAACCTAGGAGATATCTCTGGGAGTATTTGTCATGAGTATTAGAACTCTGCCTTCTAAGAAGTTGAGTTTATTTTGGTATACTTTTGAAGTTCTGCATTAAAATAAAAGAAAATATTATATGTAGCCAAATGTTAAGCCCATTCTGAATTGCCTTTATGCTCCATCCTGGAAGGTTTATTTTTCATATGACTTCTGCTAAACCACTTCTCTGTACATCATGGTCACTTTCAGAGTACAGCAGCAAGGCCAACTGTATTAAATATTCCACTTCTCAGGCAGATAACTTATCAAACAAACGAGATACCACTTCAAGAAGCAAAGGAGAAAAACTGATCAATTTGTTTGAGAGCATTTTACACATTTGAAAGTCATGATTGCTTCTGCTTTGTTATGCCCAGAGCTTGTGGCTCTACTGATGACTTGCCTTATCTGCTGACAGCTGAAGTCATTACTGACCACATTAGCTCTAACCAGCAGAAAAACCTCAAATGTAGCCTTAACAGTCCTTCTCTATCCTTTGCATGTCACTTGCTTTCTTTGGTGTCACTGTTGGCACATGGCAAGTACAAGGCAGCCACTTGGTCAATCCCTCAACCCTCCCTGGTGGGATGGAGGAGGAGCATCAAAAAAAAAAAAGGTAAAACCTTGTTGGTTGAAGTAAGAACAGTTTAACAGTAGAAACAGTAAAATGTAATAGAATAATAATGATGATGAAGAACAACAACAGTTGGAACGGAGCAGAGCAATAAATAAAAGCTAAGAAAAGCAAGTGATGCGCAACACAATTGCTCATCTCTCACTGTCCAATGCTCTGCCTGTTCGTGAGCAATCATCAACCTTTTCCAGCCAACACCCTTCAGTTTATATGCTGATCATGATCTTCTGGGGTGTGGAATATCCCTGTGGCCAGTTTGGTTTAGTTGTCTTGGCTGTGCTGCCTCCCAGCTTTCTGTGCACCTGCTCACTGGCAGAGCATGAGACTCTGAAAAGTCCTTAACTTGTGGTGAGTATCACCCAGCAACAACCAAAACATTGCTGTGTTACCCTCGTTATTCCTGTGCTGAATCCGAAACACAGCACTGCAGCAGCTACTAAGAAGAAAATGACCTCTGTCCCAGCCAAAAGCAGGACACAGTGTGCACGGGGAGATCAGGGAGCGTGCCGTTTTATTTCAGGAGGAAATACTAACTCCATCCTGTGTGTGTGGCATTGCCATAGGCCTGGAGTGGATGATAATAAATGTCCTGTCACTTCTGGAGGCCCATTTGTATGTGTTGTGGATGAATTCTGAGTGGTAGTTCAGACTCTGCAACAGATGGGGACTGAACAGCTGTGCTTTTCCAGCCTCTGCACTGCTCTGTACAGACAAGCTTAACACTCCTGTTGGCTGGCAAAAGCAGGCGAGTCAGGACCTGCCATTTCTGGGCTGTTTGTCTGCTTTGCTTTCTGTACTGTAACTTTTCTGCCTGCATAATAGGAATGACCCCATTTCGTTTTTTATGACGTAAAAATATGGGCTGGATGTAGGTAAATTCTGGCGTAGCTGCCTGGAGTTTAAAAGTTAGGGTGAACTACAGAAGTAGTAGAAGATGGTGAGAGAGTAGCAAAGAGTCTTTGGCTTCGGAGTGTGGGTCTGGGCACTGCAGAAGAACCCTCTGTGGTGTTTCATGTCTGGAACTTCCCTGACTGTTGTTCCCATGTCTGATTTGCCTGTATGTCAGAGTGTCAGACTCCCAGTTCTTGCTCTCAGCCTGTCTGACAGAGCTCTGCAGCTCTGAACACACCTGGACTGGTCCCTTGTCTTAGTCCTTGAGGCAGGGATTCTCAAACAGCTCTTCTGTGCTGCCAGTCAAGCACAAACTCTGTTTAGCTGCTTTAGCCTTTGTCCCTCTCCTAACATTTGTGTATTCTGTTCCTCCAAGTCACCAAACTGCTAATTTTTCATTATGGTTATTAAGTGACCACTTGAGTAAGCAGTGGCCATCTGTCCTCCCAGTCCCTACTTGTGACATTATCAGCTGTTCTCTTCAAAACTTCTTTCTCTAAGGGGGCTGCTGTGGAAAACTCCACACTTCTCACTCCAGTTAGAAAGAGGCAGATGATTTGGTTGAAAGGTACTTCTGTATCAACGCATTGGGAAATGGCAACAAACCTTTGCAATACCATTTCATTCTTTCCTGTTTCCTAAAGAGGCTGTGGCTTCGGATCAGAGCAGGGCAAGGAAGAATGGATGCCTAGGGTGGGTTTGATTATGCCCTTGAACTCCAGTGGGAAGTTTCTATCCCCCTTGAATAGAAGTTCCCAAAAAGTATAGAGTATAGGAGCAGTAGGCATGGAGTTATTAGCATCATAATTAGTCTGGCTGACAGTTATGGATAGGTGTTGTAATTTTCCAAGAGTTTTTTATGTTAGTTTTTCTTTTTTTTCCACTCATGGATGTTGTGACATTAACCTTTTGTTCATTTTATCACCACTCAATACAAATATTACAGTAAAAGTCATAGTAAAGTCAGTAAAAGTAGAAGAAATTGTGTGCTTGTGCTGATGAGTAAAAAGGTTAACAGCAAGGCGAAGAATATAAAATTCAGCATTAGTCCCAACCTAAGAGAATTGGCTTCAACACACAAGTCATTTACCACTGCAAGGAAAGATAAATCCATTTGTCTGAATTTCGGTTGTTTCTAATTTCCCTAATGAAGATATACTCAGGTTAATAAACAGGGCTGACAAAACTGTCAGGTATTCGTGTTCATTTAGGAAACGCTGCCCAGTAATCTACTGTTGACATGAACATGATGGTGAATTGAATATCAATTAGTATTTTCAAGGCAGAATGAAAATTATTACGTAGGGCAGCTGGGCTCCTATCATCATTTTGTGACCCCTGTTTTTAGCAGGGTTGCTGTTGAGCTCCCTGTATCCCACATGTGAAACCAGAAGCTTAGAAAAATAATACAGCTCTGGTGTTGTTTTCTGGAGCTGTGAGCAGCATTCATTTATCTCACTTCATTTTAACAGCAATCTCTGCTGTAAGGGAGTATGTTAGGAGGGAAAGCTGAGGCAATGGTGAGAACACATTGTTTCCCTGGTACCTAAACCCCCTTTATCTCAATCTTTGTGAGGAGCACATTAAAGTAGAGCAATCTGCCTGTGCCTACCAGGACTTCCTCGGTTCTGTGTTCGCTGCCTGTCGTGCAGGGCTGGCACTGCAGAGCTCAGCCCCCTCTGGTGCATTACAAACACAGGAGTTCATCCCTCCTGGCTGAGCTATGGATTCCACAACCCTCTCCTGCCTTACTTTCCTGTCAGAAAGTGCATTGATCAACAAAATCACTTTAAAATCACTTTGACACTGCTCTTGGGGATAAAGCTCTGTCACAGGCTAGGAGAGGTAGGACACTGCCTACTCATTTTCCATTCCACAATTACCTGAGGAAAACTTGGGGCCTCATCTTTTTCTGAGCTAAGCCCATTTATTTTAGATGTGAGTGTGCTTTCTTCTTGCCTCAGTAGTTCTGTTTTTTTCTTGTGCTGATGAGTAAGACTCACATGGGAGAAGCAAGTGCCTGTGTGAGACCTCAAAATACAAAATGTTTACAGCTGTCTTGGAACAAAATAACCTGCTGGGTGGAAGGATAAGTAGTTAAGATCTAATCATGTACAGTTTGGAATTGTCACTGTTCCCCAGAAAGATTTCAGTGTGGAAATTGTCATGTGCTGCTGTGCTGACAGATAGATTTTCCCTATGCATTTGGTACCACAGAATGTACCAAGTGGATTTCCAAGGTTCCACTTGGCATTCATGAAATAAAATATGGAATCCACCTTACTGGGAAAGACTGTATCTTTAATTGGCTCATATTGCATGCTTTTGACTGATAAATTTTTTAATGTTTCCCCCTCCTTTGATGTATTTGTCTGTGTTACAGACAGAGATGAAAATAATGGAAAGAAACAGGACACAAAATTCTATTGTTATTTCTTTTGGGTGCAAGGATTCATGTTTATTGAAAATAACTCTGTCCCTCTCAGGTATTTATAAATTGTAACTTACAATAATTGATTATAAGAGATTTTGATAGGTTTTTAAAGTATTGCAACTGCTTATTTTATAGTGAAATAGCATTGGTAAGGGAGGAAAAATGCTCTTGTTAAAGTAGGTTTGTGTTTGGAAGCTTTAAACCCTGAAGTTAACTTAGAGCTTGCCATTTTTTTAAAAAAAATCTGGTTTTAAATCCTGCTTTCAGAAAGATAGGTATAACTGATGTAACTGAGGGGTCTGCAGTGGTTGGCAATGCTAATAATGATACAACATGAAAATAAAGGGGTTCATGTTCCTTTTTAGAGTGAGAGTGAAAGAAAGGCAGTGTGAAAAAAGGGTGTTGTAAAACTGAAACATTGGGTGTGAAAATGTTGGTTTCCATTCCAGAGAGAGATTCCAGTGGGAATCAGCAGCCTTCTCCTCCGAGGAGAGCATGCATCTTTGCATGTAAGGGATGGAAAGAATAATTGTATTGGCTCTGAAGTATGATAAATTTTAATTTCATTTAAAAAGTTACCTTTCTAAGAAATAAGAGGGTGTTCTAGGAAAAAAGTTTGAAAATAAAAGGTGGGTGGTGGCTTTTTTTGTTTGCAAAAGAACCATTGCTTGCTTTATTCTTGCTTTCTCAGAGACACAGGATTTCGAATTACATCTCTCCAGGAAGTCATAGGAAACACTAAGACTGAAACATGTAACTGAATCAAATGAGAAAACAGGGGAAATTATTCCTTAAGCATCTGTGTGTAATGTATGGAAAGAAAAATGGTGCTGTGGGGGAATTAGTTTTTGAAGATTCTCACTGGAGACCTCGAGTGATGGAGTAAAACAGTTCCAAGACAAAGACAGGCATTTATCCAATATAATCCCATCTAATAACGTTGCAGACTCCTTAGCACTGACAAGATAAATGTATCTTGAATGGCATGTTGGGATTAGTGCATGAAATATTATTCTGGCCAGTTCTCATTCATTAGATGAGAATTTTCGAAGTGTTTGTGTGAGTGTGCAAGTATGAGAATAGAAAAGGTGAAAGGGGAAATTCATTTTGAAGGTTCTTGATTAGGAAATCATTGATCAGTAAATAAAGGCCAGTTTTGGATAACAACCTACACTGGAGGTGACATGAAAGCAGAAAGTAGAAATATAAATATTTCTCGTAATTAATGCAAAAGAGAAGATACATGTGGAAATTAGTACATATTAGAAAATAGGAAGTGTGGAAAACTGAAAATAAAAAGTAAGTGCATTAGGTAAAAGCCCAAGTCTCACAACACTCAGGATAATGGGAATTTCTCTATTGCATTATGAATAAAAATGTTTGTGTGAATGGTATTGAACTATTTTTAGAAAGAGGCAGAAAATAATGCATCTGAAATTGGGAAAAATCAGAAATCAGTGATTTATTCATATTAGAAGCAGAATATGAAGTACTCACTCCCCATCTGGCATAAATAGTTCTCTTCCAAGAATCCTGAAAGAATTGGCCGAGGACATCTCTGGGCTATTGATGGTAAATTTAATGAGTTCAGGGACTCGGGGAGTTCAGGAATATTGGAAAAGCAGAGGTGTTAAGAGTTGTGGTTTGCAAAGAGAAGGGAAGCACCATTAACCAGGTAGCTAGATTTTTATAAAACTCACACTGGGAGAGGATTGGAGAAGTCATTTATCTCCCCCTCTCTGCCCCAGGGCAGCAGGAGATTAGGCAGGAACCAGGCCTGGCGGGGTTCAAGGTGCCTTAAAAGCTCCTGCAGCAGAGATTCCCCAGCTTCCCAATTAGCCACAGCTCTCCCTCTCCTTTACAGCCACGGGGTAGCAAGGATTTTCCTGGAGTCTTAACATAAAACTCTTGGAAATGTGGAGGGGAGTGGAAGGATTACTGTCAGTGTTTTGCTGGCTCTAATCCCGCTTATCTCGGGCAAACAGCGTTGTCAGTGCTTTGTTTACTCTCTGGTTTGCTGTGGCTCCCGTGCTCTTCCCTGGCAGGATTCCTATCCAGACAGGTGCCCCTCATACTTTATTACTGCATCTCATTAAGCTTGCCCAAACCAGGTTAGCTGTTGCATGCAAAATCATGGAAATTACGGAAAAGGATTCGATTGATACGTGCATAATGAATGCTGGTTTATTTGGTTTGTGGAAAACAGGCCTGTGTGTAAAACCAAGCATTTCAATAATTCTTGCCAGTTGATTGCACCTTAATTGCCAAGGTAACTTAGTTAATGCATATCCCCTTCTTCCTTCTGTCTTCCTCAGGCAGGCAAGTCACAACAGTAATATTTTGAGATTTTTTTATATTGTAACAAATTACGACAGAGCCTTCTGACATTAAAAAGCAAAACTGAGCTCTAAGAGACCTTAAAGTAATTTTAGTGACTGTTAAATCACAGAATTAGAGATATTTGTTATACACCATTTAATATTCTAACATTTTCCATTAGTAGCATGAAAATAAACATAAATTCAGTATCTTACAAAAGAGAAGTAGGTAAAGAAAGGGAATGTGCAGACAAGGGAGGAGCCTTTATTACTTAGTAAAGGTCATCCCCTGCAAATGAAACTTGTTTTAATATAAACAAATGGATCTTTGTACATCCAAGAGCACAAATATAACCCAAACTGAAAAAAATTAATGATTAAAAGGATTGAACCTTTATAGAACAGTGATGTTGTAGAGCAATAACAGCCTATGAGTGCAGTGCTGCAGCAAAAAATGGGCTAATGTCACCTTGGATATATAAACAGGATATAAAAATATCCAGGGCTCTTAATACATTTTGTTAAAAGGAATGATTTCAGAATACTCCATGTGATCCTCTTTTTAAAACTGAAAAAACCCCATAAAACCTGAAAGAAAGCACAGACACTTCAGAAGAAGAGCAATCCTCTTGAGGGCTGGAAGTGAGAGACTTCAAAAGTTCCGTGTGTTTGTCTTATAAATATAAGCTCTGCCGTCAATAATAAAGTTCTCAGGGACAAAAAGAAGTGCCAGTTTTGCCCATTTCTGGGGGTCACCTGTAATGCCTCCCTACCCTGCTGGAAGATACTGAAACTTCCCTGGGGTTTTTTTGGGTATCTTTCACACAGTACAGATGAGATGTTCCTGAGTTATTAGTGCTATCTTTAGAAATTCCATGTCCACGTGTTGCTGTTTTCCTTGCACATCTTAAGCCCACCCAGCACAGAGGGAACAGTGAAATGTCCACAAGGAGCAGCTCAAACTGGGTGATGCAGTATCAGACTGTGATTCCATGAAGTTGGCCAAAATCCTTCATTAATTGTGTTAATTTGCACATGCCCTGTCTGGAAATGTGTAAAAAAAGAAGAAAGGAACTGATAAAATGAACATTGGGAAGGCTTTTCTCCGTGGCTGTACAGACACAATTGCAGGGTTCATCTTTAGAAGAGTATTTTGGAATTAGAATTAAAATTCCACACTCTCAGTCCTCAGAGCTCTGCTCATCATAATTTCAGGTAAAACAGTTTCCTTGGGACCAGGTAAAACCTCTGAAAAGATTAATTTCAGTTGTAAAGTCTAATAATAGCAGTGTAAGATCTGTCCAGAAAAAAGGAAACTGAAGCTCAATATGACATAATGAGTAATAATAATGTAATATATATTAAAGTATGTGCTGGAAAACAAAGCTGAACACTTCTAAGTATGAACTGTGCATGTAATTAAACAATAGGGTTACAGGTGTATGCTTAAGTCTGTATATTATTGTTGGGCAACTGTTAGTATCCCGAGTTCAGTTGTTTAAGGAAGGACATTCGAGTGCTAAATCTGAGTTCTTTTTATCCAAAGAGGTTTTTTTTAAAAGGTCTTTGAGTTCATTTTGAATCGTGGCATGACTTTGTGATGGCAGACCTGAACTCTTGTTCACTGTGCAAGTTTTAGAGTCTGCATCACCTCAGAAAAGTGCCTGCTAAAAGTGGGGGTTGGATGTCACAAGTGTCAATAACATTGCTTAGTTTCAACCAATGTACTCAGAGCTTTTCCCATAAAATATTCACTGCAGTAGTTCCAGACACACTTTTGTTTATGCTGGCAGCTAATGGCTTGTCCATAATGGCCACTTTTCATTTTTTTAAGAAAAATTGAGCTTTTTAGGGCATATAAAGGAGCATAAATAAGTAAATGTAGGGGCAAGGGTCAATAAATACGACTTTCTGATGCCATTAACTTTTCAGGGAGTTTTCTCATTATAAGCATCATAGGTGTAGTGCCCACCATCTCTTTTTAGTCTCTTTGCATGTGAATTTTCAGTTCTTTTGGAACTTGCCCTATCCTGCAGGCAGAGGGGAAGCCTTCCCTCCTGTGTGTAATTCAGATGTTTACGTGCTGGCATTCCTCTTGGCCTGGAGCTCTTTGGCAGAGGGAATTTTCTGCCATAAGAGCTGTGAGCTGGAAGCTTCTTGGCAGTGCAGATTCGTCTGCCATCAGGTCTGTGCTGCTGGGGAAAGGCTGCTTCTTAATTACCTCACTTAAAGATAGCTGGGGTGTCCCTGTCCCACGCTCAAGTCTAGCATGTAGATCTCTCCAAACCACTGAAGTGTGTCAGGATTTTATTGCTTTATCCGTGTCCTCATTTGTATGGCAGGCCCTGCTGAATCCACAGCTTCACTGGAGTTCGTGTTTCTCTGGCATAAAAATAAGGTTTACTTGATCTTTGAGTATTTGCACATTTTGGATTGATCATGATTTTATGTCTTGTAATACAAGTGTTGTTGGAGGGACAGTCTTTTCATTTTTTATCATTTTCTTTTCTGACCCTGGAGGTGATCCCATTCTAGTTCTGGTTAGCAGTTGTTTGGTGGTTTGAATTCTCCAGATGGAGGATTCTCCAGTTGGTTTGAATGTTCCAGTTCTTAAAGATTTGGTAGCTCTAGGGTGAGAATATGTGAGCATTCAAGAGTCTTGGTATGTTAAATGTATCAAAAATTGTATTTTAACAAAACTCAATTACTCATTGGGGATCATTTAGGAAATGTATACCAGGAATATTATTAGATCATGGCTCAACTAAATCTAAACTTAATGCACTTTTCAGTGATGAATTTACTCTACTTTTTAATTTTTTTAATGCATAGCTTTGAGCCTTCAAGTAGTACATGATTAATTCAGGCAAGGAATTAATTAATTCCGACTCCCCTATAGAAATGAATTAGTTTTCCGTTCTGTATTTTGGGTCTTGTTCCACAGAAATATTAATTTTGAATACCTGGATGATATTTATTAAATTGCAGTCTTGCTACCACAAAAACTGTAAAACTGAAATGTCACTTGAAACCCTGGTGCTGTTTGCAGAAGGAATTTATTTCTGCCTGCAGATCCATAGGAATAACACTTGATGAAGAGCAAGGTGTGACTTGAAACTCAGCTGAAAACAAAGTACATAACAAATAGTCCATGTTTTCTCTGTGGAGAGAGGAGGGAAGGGAGAGATGGAGAGAGGAAAACAATTTTCTTAAGATGAACTGAAATAGTCTCAGAAACCTATGAAAAAGAAATATCTAAAGCCCCTTTCTTAATTTTTTTTGGAGGTAACAGATCCCCAGTAGATCATAACTTAAAAGTTTACAAAGGAAATTGCTCTGTAACAGGTGGAGGGAGAAGGTGTTTCTCTTGACTCTTCAACAAGAGCATGGTAGCCTGACACAAATAGAAAATACTATGGCAGCTGTAAATCACGGCTATTTAAGTGAGCAGAAGACAGCAATTGTCTCAGTGGGGATAAGTGATCCTATGTTTAGAAGTAAAATAAGCATTGTAAAAGATGGTTAATTTTCACTCAGATTATTCAGAAAGCTTCACACAGTGAAGTGGTGAAGACGTGGAGAGCAGAATGCTCCCTTTCGCTGAATACCTTTTAAGAATCTCATTATTTCTTCACATAAACCATTAAGTTTTTATGTGGCTTATGTTGAGCTTTTAACTTGACTGTAAGTCTGCTGATGAGACAGCAAACTTGGGATCCAGGTTAGAAGTCAGCATCCCTTCAAAAGCAGAGGAGCTTTGATTGTCACTAATACAAAAGAGAAGATGCTGGGTCAGGTTCCCTCTGCCAAGTTCAGTGTCCATGCCAAGCTGCCTTCTCCATAAGGCAGAAGAACACGAGCTGGCTTCTGCTGCTGCTGTAGTTCTTTACAGGAGCACATCAGAGAGAGCTGCACACTGATTATTGGGACAGACAAGGGGTGGAAGATAGGGCACAGCAATAGAAACCCCATGGATGTATGGATGGAGGGTCACATTCCAGAATAATTGCTTCATTATTTTTCTCCATCATTTAACCATTCAAAGAAGAACTGGAATTAGTGAGCTGTAAGGAGGGACTCAGCAGTCAAAGCACACCCAATTCAATAATTAAAATAAACTGCCCTATATAACACTTAACTTTGTTTTTAAATCCTGATTTAGATGTCTGAAGTTAGAGGGTTGGATGAAACAATTCCATTAGAGGGCAGTAGTACCTGTGGGTAAAAATTCTCATCTGCTAAATATTTTGTTTAGCAGCAGTGAATGGAAGTGGAAAATGAAGCTAATGTTATTTAATTTTAAAATAATGCAGAAAAATTTTGTAATATACAAGTACAATAATGCACATCATATCATATATCAAAAAAACAACATGAATATGACAGAAGTGATACAAAATATTTGCTGCAGATTTTAGCACTGATACTACAGCTAAGATAGAAACTGAAGTTGTTTGTTTTTCTTTGTTCTCAATTTGTAAATTTTCTAATTTTATTTCTGGGAAGTTTATGGGTTTCATAAAAAAAAAATAAAAAAATCTTACTTGTGAAACTATTTTATTCACTTTAATGCTGCAGACTTTCCAGATTTCCAGGCAAGGGATTGCAGGAAATGTGCATGTTTAATCAGGCACCTTTTAATGGTTAAATATCAGTAGTATATTGTGATTTGGCAATGATTTCTGCAAAATATTTAGGTGTTTTTATGTGTTTTGAGACAGTTTTAGGTAAGAAATGAAAGCAATGATAGCCCAAATGTACCTGGCTAACATGGCAGGCCCAGTCCTCACTGTTTTAATATTTTGCTGTGTCTAATCCAAGCAATACCACAAACACCATTTCTTTTTCCATTTTCAGTTGTGTTACTTGACACTACAACTGCCCTCGGAGAACTAGGATGGAAAACGTTTCCCTTAAATGGGGTAAGTCTCACCATTTTGGCTTTTTTTTGGTCTGGATTTTGGCATTCTGACACTCTGGAAGTGAATGGCTCTTGGACCTGGGTGGATATTCTCGGATACAGACTAGTCTGAAAGACTTTAGCTGTTCTTGGGACTGGGGCTGCCTGTGTTGTGAGTAGGAATCACAGATGCAAGAGGGACATGAGCACACTTTATTATGCCCCTCTCTTGCTTTTCTGAGTACTAAGTATCTATCTTACTTTAAATCCCATTCTGACTGTTACACCTCATAAAGTTCCATATTAAAATCCCCACGCTGGGGGAATGTGTTACAACAGCATTTTCTTTTTGTGAAATAAAAGGAAAAATAATTTTCAGTTTTGCAAATTGGAACAAAAATGTTGTGGTGTAAGCAAGAGCCACTATGGACTTCAGCATCTGATTACATGGCATCAGATTACCTAAATCAGATTATTAAAACATTAGTAGTGTCTGTTATCCTTGGGGACAGTGAGCATGGGGAAGAGCAGCATTTTTACTCTCCTAAGTTCAGCCATCAGTGCTTTGCCAGTGGCTGCACTTCCAGAACATGTTATTTTCTTTCCACCCAGCTAATGCATGTCACAGAATCTTAGAGGCACTTGGAGTTTCACTTCTAAAGTAAGATGCACTATCCTGGAGCATTTAATACTAAAACCTGTGGTTCTGAGGTCACTGTACATGCTGTGTATCACTTATTTTCATATTAGCATGCATTATCTCTTGATTCTTGTGTATGAGGCATAAAATTACTTGCTTCTCTGAAATGAGCTCAGAAAATTCTGTTTCTGTGAGTGAAACATCTTGTTCTATTTTCAGTCATTTTATTTTCCATGATCTGTTCCAGAAGGAAGTAGAAATTGTCTACCCTTAGCACCTTAATAATCCATTTTTATAAAAAGCCTTCTGTGTCTTTGCCTTCAGGGCTTTCAAGCAATGTGACATTTCTTAATCTCAGCCTGTTTTCAACTTTATGGATTACACTTTTTCTTTGAATTCCTAGACATAAATTCCATCTCTCATGGATACTTCAGTGTTTTACATTTTGTATGCAGTCTCACGCTTTCTCAGTTATAATTCTGAAAGTTTTATTTCCTCTGAAAATCCCAGACAAAGCAAATGCTGTCATACACCACAGTGAGAAAATCCATCAAGGAATTTTTGCTCTAGCAAAAAGTAAGGACTGTCATCTACCATGATGAGAAAATCCAGTGAGGAATGTTTTGCTTGAGCACTGGGATGAGCTCCATTGAGGTGCACAGGACATTCAGGAAGCACACAAGATATAATTGCAGTTATTCTGTAAATTCTTAGCAGCTTTAGGTACTCCAAAATAACCACAGTATACAAGCACAGAATCATGTGTACCCCAAGCTGATTTAAAACACAGCTATTTTATATATTTTGGTTCATCATACATACTCTAAACAATAGTTTTGCAGCCTCTTGAGGGTTTTGGGTGTCTTAGGACCTTTGCTGTGTGTTAAGAACTGGCAGTACTTACTACAACACAAGCAGTTTCCATTTCAGTAAGAAATGTAATAATTCAATTATTAAAATATTTCCCAAAAATGCACAAAGTGTTTTGAGAAAAAAAAAAAAAAAAGGAGCTAGGGTAAATATGGGGGCGAAAAGTGGTTTGTAGCATAAAATCATTGAATCAGTTATGCTGGAAAAGACCTTTCAGGTCACTGAGTCCAGCTGTTAACCCAACACCACAATGTTCACCACGTCCCCAGTGCCACACTGACACAGTGGGAACAGGAACACTTCAGGGATGGTGATTTATTCAGTGCTGCCTACCCTGAGTTACTCATCTGTCCTGATATACTCCAGAATAAGGCACTGGTGTGGTTGAGATTATCACTGCACAGAGAAGAATCAGTTCTGCCCCATGATGGGCAAGTTAGGATTTTCTTGTTTCCTGGAGAAGAGTGACAGGTTTTGAATTGTTGGTGGTTTTTGGAAGAGGTTTTTTGGTCAGGTACTATGCAAATCTAACGTGATACTTTAATCAAACCTTTCTTCAAGTGTTTGTGTAGTGTTTATGCGTGTAAGAAAAATGTCACTGACGTTTGTTCCTGCTCTGCTGAACATTTTTGATGTTAGGAGGATGGGATGATGGGTTTTCCTCAGACTGTGACATGAGCAGAAGTCATTAATTTACTGGCACACTCAGTCACGAGGAATGTTTTCATTAAATTAAAGAGCAGCTGAAATAATAATGCTTGGGATTTGGGTAATACTGACTATGCCTCAGGGATTTTAAACCAGCAGGCTGGGCTGAAGTGGGATAAAAAATCAGGAGGTTCTTTTGGGACTTGCAGAACCTTAACCTTCACCTCCCAGATTTCTTATTTATAGTAGATCCATGACATAACATTTGTAAGCTTTCAGCAGTTTTGGTCATCACTGAGCTGCAAAGATAACTGTGTTATCCATGTCTTGGGAGTATAATATGTGGTTCTGGTTTTTAATTTTCTTCCCAATTATTTGTGCATCCTTCCTGAAGCATGAGAATGCAATAGGTTTTTCTTACAAATGTGCTTTCTTTATTTGTTTGTCAGGTTTTTTTCCCTTGTATTTTGAATAGGTAATAAATTTAGTGCTTAGAGCTACAAAAATGCAGCATAAAACATTCATATTTCTGAGGTCAACTTTTGTTGACTGAGTTCCAATTTAGCCTCTTAGTGATGGGTTGTCTAAAATTTCTACCTTAATAATGGACACATCTGATACTTCCTCTGCTCTTTGGGCTATAGTTCAAAATGACTGATTGATTTATGAAAAAGCATGCACTGTGGAATGAAAGGAGATCTTTACTCACCAAGCTGTCACTCCATAACCTTGAAAATACAGAACAGGGTTGGGGGGTTTTTTGGGTGATTTTTTTTTGATTGGTACAAAAAGGCACAAGTTCTTCTGTTTCAGAAGAGGATGTGAATGGGAGCCAGAGGGCAGTCTGAAGTGCTCAAGTGCATGTGAAGCAAAATCCAGCATTCCAACCAAAGTCAGTTTGCTGATCTTGGGGACACAGTTGGGGATTAGGAAAGAAAGGAAAAGACCTGAAAGTCCAACTGAAATGCAGTGGTCCACAACCTTCCTGTACACATTAGCAGTAGTACTAATAAAATAACAGACCTTATTCAGCTCCAGCTGGTGGTTTTTCTTCCTTCAGTGTTCAATGTAACCTTTTAAAACATATTATTTATTTCCCATTGCATTAGTCAGTGCAATGCAATCTCATGAGCAGAGCTTGCTCAGAAGCTGTGGTTTGGGGACTTCTTCATCAGAGCCTGTCCAGTGCTGATAAATTTCTGCCATAGAACCATAAAATGCTTTGGGTTGGAGTGGAGCTCAGGGATTGTCTGGTCTCAAACCCCTGGCATGGGCAGGATGCCACAGGTCCACATTGCTCAAACCTCAGACCTTGGATGCTCAAACCATCCAAGCTGGCCTCAGACACTTCCAGGGATCGAGGGACAGCCACATCTCCTCTCCACCTCTGCCAGAGCCTCACCACCATCACAGGGAAGAATTCCTTCCTGATATCCAATCTAAACCTGCTCTCAGTTTAAAGCCATCAGCCCTCATCATATCACTCCATGCCCTTGTAAGAAGTCCCTCTGCAGCCCTCTTGCAGCCCCCTTTAGGCACCAGAAGGTGCTGTGAAGTCCCCCCACAGCCTTCTCCAGGCCCACCTTGTGCATTGCCACTCCAAAAATCAGTTTAAAAGAAGGGCAAGGTGACTCACAGCACAGAGCTGTGGGACACTGACACGTGGAAGAGACTTAGAGAAGCTACCTTGACTTGTCATAGTAGGCAAAATGTATAGCCCCAGCAGTAAAGAACCTACTAGAAGTCCTCTAAATTATTTGACAGCTCTGTGAGTGATGAAACTACTTCAGTTTCCACAATTATTTGAACAGTTTCCTTGTCAATCAGTAATTTTCCAATTGATTTATGCAGGGAAATAATTCTGGTTTGAATTATCTTCTTTCTATAGGGGATTTAAATTTTTTTTAATAACTGTCACTAATATACAGTATTATTTTGTGTTATAATTTTTTTGAGAGTAATCTTGTCAAAGTACTGATTTTTTTTTCCCTACCAGACTGATTATTTTACCCTCTCTGTTAAAATAATTCTTTTGCAATAAATGCATCAGTCAGCAATTTACTTTTTAGCTCCTTCTTATCTAATTAGGAGACATTTCTGTCGTTTATGGTAACAGTTTTGATTGGCTTGGTACAGTTTGCCACAGATGGCACTGAGGTTTTCCTGTGCCAACCTGCAAGCATTCCTTTCAATGCAGCTGCATCCATCTTCATCTTTTAACTTGTAGGTCAGAAGGTGATTGGGGGATGTATCTCAGAACATTCTTATACAATACTTACATTTTTAACTATTTATTTTCTTAAGTAGACTGTCTTTGGACCATATTTATAAACATAAGGAAGTTTATGTACTTAATACTTCTAAAATGAAACAGTGGTGTGATCTCAGCATTGTTTTGGTCACCAGTATAAACACAGCACCATATGGCAGCAGGGAAGAAATTCACTCTGTCCCAGACAGACACAGTAAACATAATTAAAATTCAAGTTATGCAAAAGGTATCAGGAAAAAACAGCAATACCATCAAAAGACTTCTATCTGAAGGTGTTTAACTTCTCTTCCAAGCAAATAATAGAATCATTTGGGTTGGAAATTAATCAGATTACTGAGTACAATTGCAAATTAACACTGCCAAGTCCACCATGCCATGTCTGTAAGTGCCACATCGACTTGTCTTCGCACATCTCCAGGTTTGGGAGCTCAACCACGTCCCTGCACATCCTGTTCCAATGCTTGGTAACCTTTTCCCTGAAAAAAAAAATCCTGATATCCAACCTAAACCTCCCCTGGTGCAACTTGAGGCCATTTCCTCACATCCTGTCCTTTGTTCCCTGGGAGAAGAGCCTGACCCACACCTGGCTCCTTCCAGGGAGTTGTAAGGAGTGATAAGGTCCCTCCTGAGCCTGCTTTTCTCCAGGCTGAACACCCCCAGCAGCCTCAGTGGGTTCTCGTAACACCTCAGACCCTTCCCCAGCTCCATTCCCTTCTCTGGACTCGCTCCAGCTCCTCCATGTCCTTCTTGTCCTGAGGAGCCCAAAACTGCACTCAGAATTCGAGTTGTAGCCTCACCAGTGCTGAGCACAGAGCATAGAAGCACGCAGTACAACATGTGCACCCCAAGCTGATTTAAAACACAGCTATTTTATATATTTTGGTTCATCATACATACTCTAAACAATAGTTTTGCAGCCTCTTGAGGGTTTTTGGGTGGCTTACTGCCACACTACTGCTGCTCCAGACCAGGATGGCACTGGCCTCCTTGGCCACCTGGGCACACTCTGAGCAGGCTGTGGAACAGAGAGCTGTAGCTGTGTGGGGAGATGCTGCAGAAGTACCAAGAAGCAAAGTTGTAACTAAGAACTGGGGACGTTTTTTGAGAAAAAAAAAATGCAACCAAAAGTCTAAGTTCTTCCCACTATGACAGCAGCTCAGCTGTGGTGAAGATGTGTAGTTACATCTGTGAAAGCTCACCAGCAGCATTTGAGAGGTGTTACAGAGGCTGTGGTTTTAATAAGGACTTTAATAGGAGATAGGGATTTAGCTGTCAGAACATTTAACAGGGGTGAAGGCAAAGGAAGGAAGCTAATCAGATTTTCACACAATATGGGGAAGTTAGAGAGATGACATTAAGAAAAAGTGTTGGAAGTCATGTATTTGAGCTGTAATTTGGGCACAATCAGATACCATCCTCTGCAATGCCATATTTAGAATCATTTTAGACAGTCAAGTCATTATTTGAGGAAAAAGGTTAAGTGGAGGGGTAAGTTTTTTGAGATTAATTTCCATCTGCAGAGATCAAACAATTAGGTAGTTAAATGTCTAGGAAAGCTTTTTCAAAGGAGTTGCAGTTGCTAATATGAGAGTCCAGTTTCCATGTTTCTTTTAGGATCATCTCTTAAGCTTTTCTTGAAAACTGTGTGCTAGGAGCTATCACAGTCTAGGTAGATTGGTGCAAGTCTGAATTTTTGGTTTTGCCTGTATTATTTCCTGGTAAAACGACAAAAACCTTAATTTGCTTAGAAAGCCCTGGGGCTGCAGAATTAGCTGTGGCTGTGCTGGGAATTTGAGAAGCCACTGGAGGGCTGCAGGGTTTTGGGGCAGAAATAGGTGCCAGAAATAGGTACCCATCAGAAATAGGTACCTTCACAAAGTGTGCTAGGCACTGTAAGGAGATTTGTCATCCTCAGTTTTTCTGTACCTACATTTGGGCAGCATCCTGGTTATTTTTGTGTGGAAGATGTGCAGATTCCATGGAGGCTTGGCCAAAACACGTGGTCATGTTCTTACTGGGATACTGCAAACACGTTTTGGGCCCACTGGTGCTTGCCACTGTGCAATCACAGATCTGAACCATTCATAGCCTAAATAATGACATTTCATTTGCTGTAAATTAAAAACAAAAAACCCAACCCTCCCCCCCAAAAAAAATAACAAACTACAAACAAACCCAAAACAAACCCTACAAACCACTCACAGGAATGCAAATATACTGGAGGAGGATAACAAATTTGTGTCCTCAAAGTACAGAGAACGGGAACTTACAGCTCATATATAATCTGTAATATTACAGCATTAGAAGAAATCTCTCAACTACTCAACCAAATGCAATTTGTTTTGTGATAAATCTGAATTTTATGATAGTAACGTTGCCTATACTTTTTGCATTAATTTTCCATTCCCGTTTAATTTCAGTGGTCTTGCATGCATATATATTCCTAGTAAAAGCAAAATTTATTATATATATAGATTATTTTTCAATATATATAGATTATTTTTCAATGCATATTGTATATTATATAGCAAAAGAGGGCAAAGAGTGGCTGTAGCAATATTGATATTTCCTGTGAAGTTTCTCATTTTAGGTGTGAGAACCATTATAAGCAGTGGAGCACAGTCAACATTTACCTCTTTCAGTTGTGCAGCCTCATAGAATAAATGCTAGTTCTGTATTATATTTTCAAAAAGGCACTGGTTGGAAATTAAAATAAATAAGAGTAGCATACATGGGTTGCACATGGATGCACTCAGTGCACAAAAAATAGCTTTTAAGCCTTTGTAGTCTGCACATTCATCTCTTGCATTCAAAAGTTTCCAGTATTTTGGCTTACCAAAAAGAGCAGGAAGAAAAGAAAAAAAAAAAAAAAAAAAGAAAATATAATTTAGTGAAAATTAACACATTTTTGCCCTTTTTTTTTTCTTGTTGTACAAAAATAATTGTGTTTTGAGAAGGAGAACATAGTGGGTTGAAGGAGGAAGAATGATTGATTGAAGTTCTGTTGCTTGTCTTTTCAGCAGTGTTTGATTACAGATTTTTATGGTTTCTGTCATGCAAGTACTCTGAAATTCAGAAAAATCACTCGTATGTATATTCCAAATTAAATATAATTTGTGATATAATTCAGCCTTCACTGTGCACACACATGGAGCAAGAAAGAATATCAAACTGAGTGTTGCCTTCAGTAAAAAATCAAGGAAAAGCCAGAACAAAAGTAAAGTGGAAGAAAAGCAACATTTATGGAAATACCAGGTGCATACTGAGCACCTCTTTATCTGAACCACTGTATTTCCAGAGACTTCAGAATTGCTGTGCTGAACTCCTGGGAAATACTCCTTGAAATTCCTGTGTGCTTAGGAAATGGTCTCATAAATGCTAAAGTAGGTGATAAATATCTAGGTATTCTGAAAAGAAATCTCTCTGAATTATTCCAAAGCCACAAAAATATGGGTTGTTTTTTTCCAAGAGAAAAGGTAGAATTGGCAGCAGCAGCAGATGCTTCCCTGTCTCATGACCACTTGCTGCTTTTTACTCAGATGCTGTGCTCAGTAATTTAGGGAAACTCTGAGAAAGCTGCTGCTTCCTTTTTATTGTCTTTAGTGCCAGGAATACTTTATTTTCTAAACGTGGATCTCGTATGGATAATGAAAAATGGAAGAATTAATATATTCTTAAGGATTTCCAGTAGCCTGACCTTACACTGGAAGCCTTTACTCAGACATAACAGAAAAGAAAGCTGAAAGATTTCCCCTCAAAAAACATGCCAGCTTGACTTTTGAACTGCTTACAGATGTTCAAATACATGGAATGAATTTTTAAAATTACAGAGAAGTAACCAGATTATCAAGCTTGAAGCATCCTCTAAGCCTCTTTTACATACTTAGGCACACATAGTCCCCTTTGCAGATTGCAGTAAAACATTTGTGTTCTGATGGTGCTTTAAATGATAGGATTATGGGATGTTTGCGGGTACCAGGAGTTTTAACCATTGCCAGGATGAAAATAAAGTATCCAAATAGTTTTTCTGCTCCACTGGAATTCTCACCAAGTGAGAAAAAAATACTCCAATATAATGTTGAGAAATTCTCTGCTTTGGCCTCTCTGCCAGTCCAAACCTCTGGTACAACATTTGAGCTTGAAAATTCCTTCTCTGAAGAACAGTTAAGATTTAAAGTGTTGCTAGTCCAAAATGTAGAGAATTGTAAACTTCAGATTTCAGGAGAGACACTTCACACAGTAATTTTCACACATGATTTAATATCCTGCAAAGGGATCCAGGCGAGTACAGAGGCCTCTGCCACATGGATTATGTATTTATGTAAGCAATCCTAGCAGAATTGGATACTCTTGACATAATCCTAACAATGTGCTTCAAAAAGTGGAAAATAGATAGTTTGTATATATGTCTATTGACTGCTAATAAGGAAACATAATTCTTTTTCATAATCACAATTCTGTGGAGAACAAAATAGAAAGGAACCCAGTATAAAATCCATGTATTTATGAATAATAATTTATAACTGTATTTCAGATTTAAGAGGATAATCCTCTGCTATTGTATTTAATCAAGAGAATCCTATCCTAGGAGTTTAAAACATAATACATGACTTGCAGAAATAAAGTGAAAGATCACAAGTGCTGTTGAGATGTAGAACAGCATTTGAAGAACACAGGTGTTCTACCTGACCTTTTGTTTTGTCTTTTAAGAAGTCAAATAATGTTTCTTTTAGATTTACTAGTGCTGTTAAGAGCCAGGCATATTGTAGGGTAAGTAACAAAAAAGTAAAAGTTTAAGTTAGCAGCCAAATAATGTGGTGATATCCTCAATATGGTCTTGTTCAGTGATTTCTCTCCATGCCTGTTAGTACTTCTCATCAGTTCTTTCCACTGTGAGGAATACTCCCCATTTCTTAATTTTCCTAAGGAAGAACTCAAACATTTTGTTTCTTGTCTCATCTGATGGATGCATGGGTACTCCTGCATTATGCCTGTGACCAATAGGTCGTGAAGTGGTGACCATTAGAATTTTTATGCCATAAAATTTGTGTAGAAATGTTGTACCATAGATGCTACTGCATCCCCATGCTGGTTCTTGGCATGTTAGAAGAGTGCTGCTAATAATTGTGTATCAGAGTATTTAAAGGCTTGATAGAGTTCATTATAACATCAGCATAACTAAGGAGATTGCTTTGGTTCCCTTTTTCATGTAGGCTACTAAGGGGATTGACTTTAGCTCCCTGATTCTTGCCATGATGATTAAGGGGATTTGTTTAAACACCCCATTTCATGTGGTATAGCTACTGTAAAAGGATTAGTTTTGGATTCCACTTCCACATGGGAAAGCTAAGGGGATTAGCTTTAGCTTTTCATTCCATGACAAAATAACTAAGGGCAATTGCTTTCACTGCCCATGTGGTTGCATCAAGATTTGTCTGGCTTTTTCTCTTCTTGTTTCAGTTTCTTTTTCCTCTGCTCTCACTGCCCAAAGTCATTTGGCATCAGCTTCCTGCCCTCCAGGTACAAGGCCCACTCTGCCCATACTGAGCTTTGCATCTGCTGAGGAGAACTCATGAGAAGTGATGAAATCCCATGTGTTGTGTTCTCTTCCTCATGGAAGCTCAAATGTTAGAATTCCTTTGGGTAAAAGCGAGTGTAGGAATTGCCATAACAGCTAACAGTGCTAGTCCATGCAATGCAGTATTTGGTTTCTGGCAATGAACAGGACTCCTCATGCTGCCCATCAGAGCAAAACTGGAGATTTATCCAACAAAGCCACCACCTGAGCCACAGGAGGTGTAGCCAATTCAGTGCAGCACCAAATCCACACCAACAGGCACTCTGTAAGGGCAGAATTTGTTATCTAAGGAGAAAAACCTCTAGACCTGAGTGCTGTCAGGAGCTCTGCTTGTGTTTCTCCAAGCCTTGCTTCTGTGAATACACCAGTCCCAGGAGAAAAAGCTCCCTGAGCTCTTTGTACCAAATTGCATTGTGCAGCCAGCACGAATTAATATTTTGAAACCACTTAAAAGCAAATGAGATGTCTGTGTCTAAATTCAAAACAGGCACTTCATGCACAGCACATGAATTTATGTCTGAGCTATTGAATAAACTGGAATCTGTGCCCTGGCTCTGAAGATGGGTGTCTCCACAAAGCTGTTTCAAATGCTTGTCCTGAGTCTCTGCCTAGGGAGTGAGCAGGTTTTAGTCTATGAATCCAGAAACTAATGAGGTTCTTCCTTTATATCTTTTGCTATTTACTTGTGTAGTGGAAGTGCTTGAAACTTTACCTTGCAAAAACACTTCAAACATGACGATCTTTAAAGGTATAGGAATTTCATTTGAGGTGAAGCTTAAAATTAAAAAATACGTTTAAATTTGGTAAAGAACTGGCCTCATGTATCCAACCTGTGTCAGAATAATCATATATGTAAGCAGTTAGGAAAAAAAGCAGATGTTAGCCACTGCCCAGCACTGGCAGAGAGGTAGCCTCAGGAGCAGGATTCTGAAGAGAATCCTTCCAAAACCACGTGCTGTTTCACAGAATTTCAGTTCTCCACAAGGGAATATAGCAGGACAGTTTCAGCAGCTGCAGTCATGAGCTGTCAGCTCAAAAGCTGGTTATTTCTACACTGTGCAGCCACTTGACTTTGAATGTGCAGTCATGACTGTTTATGGACATGAGATGTGCATATAAAGATGTACACTCCTCTGGGATTGTGTGTGCTCAGATCTGGCCCACGTGAGTTGTACAGTTCCCTATTTCGAGCTTACAGCACACTCTGGAATTTACTTCACACTTTGCACTGCTCAGTGAAACTCAGTGTTTGAATTTCTCCCATCAGTGCCCAACCTCAGCTTTAAATGTCCAAGGCTCTTTTGCTGTGGCATTTTTCCCTTTGCTCCTAAAAATAAAGGACATCAAAAACAACTGGAAAAGAAAGCTGAGCTTCTATGAAATTCTACACATTTCTTGAAGAGAAAAAAAGAGGAAAAATGTGATGGAGAAGTTCTTCCAGGAGCACTCACCTGCAGAATACTGTATATTTTTAGTTATTTGTGGAACAGATAATAGTCTGTTAAGACAAGCATGCAGCAAACCACCTCACTAAAAAGTCTAATTCTCTGTAATGCATTTCAGGCAACAGTGCCATGAGAAATTTGACTTTACCTCAAGTCTTGCTGATTTACCCACAGTGTACAATCAATTCTTCATGTAGATGCAAACAGCCAATTTTTTTTCCCCCATTTGGGTCAGTGCAGGAGATTTCCTGAGGGAAAATGTTTTGTTCTTCATAATTATTTTGTTTTATATACCAAAGACTGTTTATAAAGTCTAAGGATTTTCTTCTTTGCTGCAGAAGAGCCAGGGTAACAGGGTAAGAGTTACTGCAGTGGCTTTGAACTGAATATTCTCTCCTCATGGGAATCCTCCTGAATCTACAACCTGGTTGCCTGAGCTAGAGATCATTTATAATCTGTGATTATTAAATTTAATATTTCTAGTCTCCCTTGGAGTACTGTCACTTCCTGCACGTATTTTAAAGTTATGAACGTACAATAAAATAAAAGGGATATCAAATTAATCACAAGCAATGAGATAAATTTTGTGCACGAGTAAAGCTTGAAGCTTTATAGAGTGTTGAGGCAGGTTTTTCACTGCTATCATTTACATCTTTTTGGGTAGTACTGTTGTATACAGCAGGGCTTTTTAAAATTCTCACCACGTGTTTCATGTCCACAGAGTTATGGATAGTCAGAAAAACAACAAAACTTCTTCAGTGAAGACAAATTTAAGCACAGGAGCACTTCCTAAGAGTAATGAATTGTAGTTTGTGTAAACAAAATGACAAAAATAGAATCACAGCAGTAACTTAAATACATGGTTGTAGTCAACTGCATTGTGTTATAAAGAGAATAGAGGCCCAGAAAGCTTATTTGGCTTACAGCCCCAGAAAAATTGGGGAAGAGAACAGAAAACTGTTCTCTTCAAGTGTTCCACTGAAAAAAAGGTTTGTTTTTTTTTTTCTTTTCAATATCCCTCTTTGTATTTTCACTTAACAAAAGGAAATCAAATCTTAGTGATGTGTTTGGGACTAAGCGAAAAAACCCAACCTTTCTTTGGTTGCCTTAGTTCACCTGCCACCAACTGATGGAAAGTTTAACAGCAGAAATTTAAACTCAGCATGGACAGGTTTTTGAGAGCAGTACAAGAATAATTTGGTATTTCTGTGAACTGCAGTCCAAAATTTTGTAGCATTTTAATGATCAGTGAACATTTCAATGAAATTTTATAATTGTGTGCAACTTTTAGCCTACATCCTGCTGCTACACAAGTTTCATAGAGGTGCAAAATATTTAATTATATCTGCTGACTAAACAGGGTTTTAAAATCTGTGTTCTTGTAAAATGATGAAAAAAGATATTAAGATTTTATGTTAAAACTCAAGTCGGGGAGCTTTGGAAAACTTCTGAATAGTTGCATTAGAAATGACATTGCTAATTCCTTTTTTGGAGTCACAGTTTTAAATACAACTGTTGTAGGTGCTATGTAGTACTGAAATATTTTCAAAGAAAAGTGCAACAAGTGTTAAACCACTTGTTAAGAACCAGAGTACTTTGCTGAAGTCACCCTTTTCTGTGATTTTACTGAAGAGGAAATGGATTAGCTGTGGTAACTTGTGGTTTAAGAATAAGGTCAAGGATATCAAAGATACCAAAAATATTTCTGGAGCTTAGTGACAAATTGTTTCTGTGCAGTTTTCTATGGGTATTTTATAGTTTCCAGTTACTTTGGGTAGATTTTTTTTAAAATGTCTTTTCCCTGTGCTTTGATTTCTTCAAATTTTACTTCATTGTAAAAGTTGAATATTTAGTTCTCATTTTTGATCTGTTTACATTTGCATTGATACATTGAAGCTGTTTAAATTTTAAGAAGAATACTTGTCACAGGACATGTAAAGAGTGTTGAGCAGTGCCATAAAAGTTCTGCATCAATTACATCACACCTGGATTCCTTGGAAGTGGAATTCA
>VZTN01021068.1:3465-94130 GCA_013400515.1 Erpornis zantholeuca
TTAGATATTCACTAATCATGATACACTATCAATGTATAGATGGAAAAATAACTTCTGGAGAAATAACAACCTAGCAGAATCTTTATTACAGTTTTAACTCTTAAAGGCAATGTCCTTTTCCTCTGCTCTTGAGAAGCTGTGATGGATGCCACTCCCTGCAAATTATCTCTACCCCTCTTTGGATGTAACATTATCAGGCTCTTTGGTGTCACTACCAGTGTTCATCAAGATTTAGTACAATTTCAGTAGCCCTCTCATCTGGACAATGTGGACGAGGGCACTCAACTGCCTACTTAAAAGTGCTCAAAGGTTTGTGGATGAAAAGCACAAGAAAAAGGGAGATATATTTCTTGCTAGAAATCAAAAACTAAGGGAAGCTTTTCATTCTTTATTTGTAAATTCAACTCTAAAACTTCCTGCACTTATATTACAGAAATCAAATCACACCTATCAGAAACTTCAAAGTTACATATATTTTATTTCAGCCATTAGCCTGGTAAGCAATATTCTGCAGAGTTAGCTCTGATTCCATTCCAAACTGCAAACCTCGTTAGCTACAATGTTTTGATGTGCTTTTATCCTTCATTAGTATTTTGGAGCTTTTTTCCCTCTTCACTTTACCTCTTTATTGCAAAGCATCTCACTCTCTTCTAATTTATGTATAGTTGTGCCCAGCCTCAAAATGTCATTAAGTTGATAGGTCACACTTTAAATTGAGTTTGTCATATAAAAGTGTAATTTAGATCCAATAAAACAGTTATTACCACTTTTAATTAGGAAAAGAAGAGTCGGGTCTGTCTGAGAGACATTCTTAGACATAACCACGCAGAGAGCCAGGCTGCAGGTTTTTTCATTCAAGTAGAATCACTGATTATTGCAGCAGCCCTATTCTAATTCAGCTGAGGGTGCATTCATCTGTCAGCAGAACAAAACTCAATTAAGAAAAGAAAGATATTTGGAAATTAGAGTTTCAAGTGTTCATTGGATCTCAAGCTTTAGTTGATTGCAATGGTGCTGTCTCAGATTTAATAAATGTGCAGTGTCCCCCTTGCAAGTGGTTACAGATGCGTTCTTGCAACATCCAAGATCATGCAATTGGGATGAAGGCTAATATCGATCCATCTAAAAGCAATGGAGTTTTTTTTCCTCTGGTTTGTTAGCAACACTTGTCACAACCTGAGCAACAAATTATTATCTGTTTATACCTGTCGGTTTTAAAAAGTAAAGGTAAACACAGCAATAATTTACAATCATTTTCAAAGGGTGATACATCTGGAACAGCAAACTTAAGTTCTGTGTGGTATGAAGCTGGATATGTGGGATATAACACAGGACATAAATGTGCAATTTGCAAAATATGTGCACTTGACAAGTCTGCTTCTGCTGAATGTCACTGCTCCTCTCCATTTTATCAGCAGTGAATATATTACCTATTTACGAAAGAAGCTAATAAAATCCTTTGAGAGCACAATAATCATAAAGGGAAACTGGTTTTATTTAAGACACCGGTTCTAGTCACAAGTGCAGAGATTTTAGGTTAGTGGAGCTGTACTGAGTTTAAAAGTGTTCCAGCAGTGACAACGAGGAATCAGGCCTGTGGCACAGACTCATCTGCAGTTTTAATCCCTCACCAAGATGGGGTTTTTTTATTTGCAGTGTCTTTTACACAAAAAAAAAGGATGTGCTTGGGGCTGCAGAACAAGGATACTTTCATCAGAAAACTAAATGGCTAAATACAGAAGAAAACATCAGTAAGAAAATAAACAGTCCTCTATCCAAAAGCAAAAACATATCTAACATGAAAAAAATGTGGCATTTACCTTAAAATAGAGAGGTTAACTATTTTATTTAATAATGCTGTCTGGAGTTGTCTCTGCAATTCCAAAGGATGCACAATATCCCATCTTTTCGCAACATATTATACTACATTAATTAACTTTTTTGGTTTTTGATGCAAATTTTAGATAAAGAGAGACAGATAGGTAGCTACATACATACATATATACACATATATATACACACATACGTATACATGTGAGTATACAGTCAGAGGGACTTTCCAAGAGTGCACTTTCCAAAGTTGTTACATTTTCAAAGGACTGAGTGTTAAATGTCAGTATTTTGAAAAACTAGGAATATTTTGTGTATCTTTAGTCACCAGATATCCTTGTTATCTCATATTTTCCATACAGCTGCTCCTTAAAGTATTAGAGTGGCAAGGTTATGTGCTATAGTAGTTCATCTGTAAGGGGAAGTGATCAGCTCACCTCTATAATTGCTTTTCTAGAGCTCCAGGCATAGATTTGCCATGAACCTTTAATTCCCTCTCATACACCACCTACTACATCTTGTCTCCTGCTCTGTTCCTATGGCAAAGGTACAATTCATTTTCCCAGCATTTTGTTGCAACATCTGCCTGGCTCCACAATCTTACATGCAGGATGCAATAAATCAACCACAAGCAGAATTTCCCAAGAGTCTAGGGTAGATTGCTTTTTTCAAAGTGAAACTTCATGTTGTCCTCTTACCTGATATATGCCCTGATATTGAGAAAGTCCTCTTTCACTGAACCACCTTCAGTTCAACCACTTATCCACTATTTGCATCTGCCTCTGCATTTGTTGAACAAAATGCCAAAAATTTACCCCATCTAACACACCCTAATATTCTGGTCTTGAGAATAGCTAAGAAATTCTCCCCAGGGACAAATGTAAGACTGAAGTAAGCATTTACTGATATCCTTCTAGTCTTCATCTCCTTGTGGCTTAAAAAGAATTCCTTCCTGGATTTGTAGATAATATGTACTCCTTAATTTATGTACATCTTTGAATGTTTTACTATTTGTTGAATCATTTTTTTTTAACTATTTATGTTTTCAGCATCTCTAGGCTATGTCAGTGGTTTGAAACTAAACAGAGCCAGGAAATATTCCCAAACTGGAACTAGATCATCTGCTAAGCTGTTATAACAGTCGCTAGCACAGTTTTGGCTTGTACCAGTTAGAACCCTTTCAAATAATTCCCAGGCACAATCTGGGAGTTAGGCACAGGCTAACCATTCCAAAGCTAGACCATTCCCAATAGGTAGTTTGGATGCAGTTATTTTGTCTTGGAGGCTACAAGAGTTTAGCACAAATACTAGCTGTTCCCTGCCAGTTAGCCTCAGTGCCAGAAAATTATGATCTAAGTGTATCTATATCTAGCATATCTAATCTGAACTTCCAAACATGGCAAGAAATTATCCAGTTTACTCCTGATTTGCACTAAAACCAATGTTTTCAGACCATTTCTAATCTACTACCACATATTTTTTTCGTTTCACATTCCCTAATTCTTGTTTATTTACCTTATTCATGTAATTGCTAAGCCACATAACCAAAAGTATAAAATAGCTGCAATATTAAGGAATAATCTAAGGGCCAGATCTGAGGCTAATGTAGCAGAAAACTAAAGCCGGATGAGATGTCTTTATTTAAATGTGGTGATTTACAAGATTATTATTTTTAGCAAAAATGTATTGAGAAAGGGCTCAGATGTGTAGTATTTAAGTATGCATATAATATATCAGGATAAACAATAAAATGTATTAAAAGACTATGTAATTACCTGAGAAGTGGAGTGCCTCTGTCTTTAAAAGCATGCTAGCATACTTCTATATCTGGTAACTCAGTTAGGAAATATTTGGGCTATTTTATTAAAAATGTGCTTTCTGAAATTCAGCCATCAGATATATTAATTTGGATGACAGCCAGGCTCTCTGATCCTATTAACCACATTTGAAAACCCTCATATGGCTGGAGAAATGTAAGATCCATACCAAGTTTCAGAATAGTAATAAAGGAACTCTGTAATTCACAATCGAAGAATTGCAAAGTCTTCTATCACTGGAGCAGCATGTGCCAGGGGACAGGGGTAACCTGATAACTTTGGCCTGGTACATCTGAGGACCCCACACCCTCCCACAGCTGGGACTTTGATTCACTCAGAAGCTTTGAGCCAAGACCTCTCTGTTGATAGCTACGTGATGAATCCCCAGCATGGGAATTCTTGACCTGCTGAGGAGTCACCGGTTACCCACCATACTCAAAATTCACACTTCACATTATAATAAAAAAACCTAAAAAAACCTGTCTAGAGTCTGGATGAGAATGTTAACAAACCCACACTCTTATCGTAGGGCTACATTCATCACAAGGTCTTTCTTTGTGTGTTCTGGTATGTATGGAGAAAAGGCATGATATTTTTATTAGACACAAATTATAGAATGAAATAAGGATTAATGTTTCTAAGTAAAATAATTTTTAATGTATTTCTCATCACTTTTCAGTTCCACTATGGTCAAAGTTTATACTAGCCTGGTCCAATGCCAGAAATGGACAATAGAAAATTAGCTAAGTGTACATTAAAAATAATCACTTCACCTCTCTGTTGAGTCCAATAGCATGAATGTAGCTTGAATTAATAGTGATAGATCTAAAAAGCATCCAGTATTCATACGTGTGTAAAAAAGAGAGAGAAAGGATTCGCTAATTCTCAGAGGAATTTTTTCTGGGAGCACATCACCTTTATTGTTCAAACTTCTGATTTATTTTATTTCTAGTTTGACTATGGCTGGGTCTAGGATGGCTTCAGTCTCAAGCAGTTTTTTGACTCCTGCCATTCGAGTGTGCTGACATTGCCTCTGGTCTGACTGTATCGTGTTTGTGTGGCAAGGCTTTGGCAGCAAGAGAGCTACAGGGGTGGATTCTGTGAGAAGTTCCCATACAGAGACAGTGCCAGCCAGCTCCAAGGCAGATGTGTCCCTGGCCATGGCCATCCCCATCAGAAAGAGTGGTAGTGCCTCTGGAATAGCACACTGAAGAAGGAGGAGCAAAAACTGTGCAACAGCAACTGGAGAGAGAAGTGAGAATATGTGAGAGAAACAGCCCTGCAGACACCAAGGTAAGGAAGCGAGGGAGAGGAGGTGCTCCTAGCTCAGATTCCCCTGCAGCCTGTGGTGCAGACCATGGTGAGGCAGGAGGTGCCCATGCAGCCTGTGGGGGTCCAGGTGGAGCAGATATGCATCTGCAGGCTGTGAAGGACCCCACACTGGAGCAGATGGATACATGAGAGAAGCTGTGACTCCATGGGAGTCTGAGCTGGAGCAGTATCCTGGAAGGGTGTTTGCCCTATGGAGAGAGGAGCCCATGCTGGAGCAAGTTTGCTGGCAGGACTTGTGACTCCTGTCCAGAATCCAGGCCTGAGCTGCTTACTCCTGAAGGACTACACCCCGTGGGAAGAGCTCTCATTGAAATAGTTTGCAGAAGACCATCTCCCACACTGGAGTGGAGAAGGAGTGTGAGAAACCCTGTCATGGTCCTCCATGGGAAGGGGCAGCAGAAACAATGTGAACTGATCACAGCAGCCATTCCCCATCCCTCTGCACCACTGAGGGGAGGACGTAGACAATTCCTGGGTGAAGCTGAGCCGAGGAAGAAGGGAGGGGCGGGAGAAGGTGTTTCAAGATTTGGGGTTATTTTATATTACCCTACTCTGATTTGATTGATAACAAAACAAATTAATTTTCTCCAAGCCAAGTGTGTTTTTTTATCATGACAGTAACTAGTGAGTGATTTCTCCCCGTCCTTATCTTGACCCATAACCCTTTCCATTATATTATCTCTTCCCTGTAGAGCTGAGGAGTGGAATGATAGAGTGGATGTAGTGGGCAACTGATGTCCAGACAAGGTCACTCCACCACACTGACACTGATAAACCAAAACATGAAAGAAAGACTCTTGACCCTGTGATTCCAGCAGGATTGAGTGAGAGTAGAAACAGAGTTGTTCAAAATTAAAAAAAAAAAAAAAAGAAGTTCACACATTGAAGCACAAATATCTTCAATAATTAGCAATAACAGCAAGGGGAACACAATTACAGGCAGACTAAATTGCTTTTTATTTAAATGTTCTCTTTTTAAAATGTATCCCAGTGTGAAAGTCCCTCTTTAAATTAGTGAGAGCATGCATAATCTCAATGTCTCCACTGGGGGTTGTAAGAATATATGTTCTCTCACTTGCTTAGTTGCGCATTTAGGGGATTAGAAGAAAATTATACAGCCCTGGGTACTTTATAATGACAGATATCAATAGTAATTTAGCTAATTGAGTGTATTCCAGCTTTATTTTAATTTAGTGGTGTTTTTCATTTTATTCTTTGTTATTTAGTTCTGCCTGAGTATTCCACTATAAGCCTTGACCCTGCAAACTCTTGCTCATAAAAATAGACTTTTCTTCCTGTATCAGGAAGGAGTTTTACAAGTAAATCTGTAACCATTAGAGGACACTTAAAAAACTAGGGCAAAGAAATGCCTATCTCAGTTTCTAAAACTTTTTTAATCTACCAAGAAAATAAATCCAGGAAATGCTTCACTAAAAAAGAGAAAGTTTTTTAAGACATAAGCAGTTTTAGTTTTGTTCACATCATTCAACTTTGTGCTTTATTTTCTTGTAAAATTAAACAATATGAGTGAAAATATCATTGAACCTCCAAATTTGTAAGTACTTGATAGAATGTACTGAAATTTACTGGCTTTGCCAAGCTCTGATAAAAACAAAGGAACAATCCTGCTTGGAGAAAATTTTTCATGTATTACTGAATATTCTGAATATGCTAAAAATTCACCTGATGGTAATAATAAAATCTAAGCAAAATTACTACCAGTTTGTAGGACAAGAAGAAGATTAAAAAAAATGAAGCATGATCTTTGTTGAGTATTTTCTGGAAGGATTAACTTCTGTAATTCTCATGGAGTATGCAAAAGACTGTCTCTTGCCATAGCTACCCTTACTGTAACATCACTGTACTTCACAACTGTTACAGTATTTAACACAATGATGTACTATTTTGACTTGGATAGAGTTCATTTTTCTCTTGGAAGCTTATATCATCCTGGTTTTTTGGATTTGTGTTGAAAACAGTGTTGTTAATTTAGGAATGTTTTAACTATCATCAAGCATTGCTTATACAGAAGCAAGGCCTTTGTGGTTTCTCCACCTTCCCTGACAGTGAGGAGGCTGGGGGTGCACAAGAAGTTGGGAGGGGACCCAGTCAGGACCAGCTGACCCCAGCTGACCAAAGGGACATTCCAGATCATATGAAATCATGCTCAGCAAGAAAAGCTGCAGGAAAGAAGGAGAAAGGGAGAGAAATTTGGAGCGTTGGCATTTATCTTCCCAGTTGGTTGCATGTGAATGTGATGGAGCCCTGCTTTCCTAGAGATGGACAAGCACCTATCTACCCAGGGGAAGCAGTGAATGAACTCCTTACTTTTCTTTTTTCTGCACACATCTTTGCCTTACCTATTAAACCATTTTTATCTCAGCTCACAAGTTTTCATGATTTTGCTGTTCTGATTCTCGCTCCCATCCCGTTTGTGGGGGGAGCTGAGCTACACATCTAGGTTAAATGACAACACAGCTCTCTGAATTAGCAACTCTATTTAATAGATGGGAAAAAGAGAGCAAACGGAGCAAGAAGACTTATTGAATATAGCTGAGCAAGTCTATGATTCGTAGTGAACAGAAGATCTCTTGCCATATCCTAGAAACCAACCCATTGTTCATTTTTCTGTAATCTGTTACTTCTGTTTTTATCTTGTACACCAAGATAAAAACCCTCCATACAAAAATTATGGCATTTTCTTTAATTACTGAAAAGGATGTAGGTCAATCCCCTCACAGATAATACTATACCAAAGAACTAAACTGCACTGGGGGCTTTGGATGTACCCTCTGCAATCAGTATTTTTAGCTATTTCTTTTACAAGGTGGAAGACATACATCTTATTGTGATTAAACTGCTTCCCAAAAGTATTCCAAAACTATAATTGCAAACTTGCTTTTAATGGTGTTTCAGTTTGCTTGTTTTGTTTGGAAGGCATGACCTCCCAGTCACAGCAGTCACCATTCCCTGACTCTACATAAAATCGTATATTTTCAGCCTGGGATGGCTGGAGCAGAGGACACTGAACACATCCTTGATGTGGTCCCCACGAGTCATGTTAGTCTAGAAAATGCAGAACCCTGTGACAGGCCAAAAAATCCTGCTGCTCCCTAACACTGCAATACTGTTTTCCTAAAACTCTTTATTTGAAAGTCGGATGCACTGCACTTTTAGTTCTACTAAAAGACTGATTAAGACTGAATTTTAGAAGTGTGCCTATAGTTTAAATCAGACCATGTCCAAACACATCTTTGCTAAGAGACATAAGCAATTAAAATAACTTTGGAGATACGTAATGCCTATGGAAAACAATGGGTGGAAACCACACTTATTCTACATCTTTTTAGTATAATGATAAATCCCATAGCATACAAACATGCAAAATGGAAACTTTCACAATTGAATCATAGAGCTGGTGATATTAAAAATATGGGTAATTTTACACTGGCAAACCCAGGGCATAAGTTGGAACTTTACCAAAGTTTTGAAAAAGTCCTTTAAATACTGTTTTTCTTGAATTTTACTGAACTTTGGAGGATCAGTTGTTTGAGTTGATGCAGAACTGTTAAAATATTAACAACATGAATAACCTGACACCACAATACATTTTGCCAATCTAACATTTTAGGCATCAAGAGAAAAAAAAAAAAAAAAAAGCAGTAACTGTGGACAATAGTGAGACTTTTGTTGCAGGGTGGAAAGTTGATGTAACCTTCTTGATCATGGTCCTGTTATACACTGAGCAGCCTGGCCCTCAAATCTGAGAGAACTCCGTGCAATGTAGGCATGTAGTTCATCCATCTATAAGATGTAATAAGTCAGTACATGATTGTTTCCTACAGTGTATTCTCGAGTGCTTTATCCAGTACATTATTAAATTATTCACATGGTGGGCTCCCAATACTTCCTCTGAGAGATTACTATGGACAAATAAACCTCACAGGAAGTTTTACTGGATGTAAAGTCTGCATTTTTCTTGGTTCATTTTCATTCTGTTGTTTTCAGTTATGTTCCCTTGGACGTCTCTAAGCAAATCCTGTGTTTCTGAGATGTTTACACAATTCAATTGCTTGCAGACAGATATTGCATCCTCTAGTAACAAGTGTCTGGCCGGTGGTACCCACTCTCTTATTTTTACCCTTTCTTCATAATTTTTCTTCCTTAGTGTATTTTTCTTTTGAGTTTCTTGACATGATAATTAATTGTAAATTAGTGGATTAACAGCTATCTTGAAATCACCTGCTTTAATATGCAAAGTATATGGACTAAAGACGAACTTAAAAATCTTGGCTGGCACTTCCTTGTATACTTATTTTATCAACTAGCATCAAGGATGTTTCAAAAAATTGATGTCCTTGGTGAAAACACACCAAGCCCAGTTGGCAGTACATGATCTAATGACTCTCTCTCTTAGCATCAATCTTGCATGTCACTAATTTTCTGAAACGAACCATATTGACGAGCATGTCCACAAGTTATTTAGCCGTGACCTGCCACTAGTTTTCAGTTGTCCATGCCAAAAAGGAGCACACAGTGTGACTAGAAGTCCCCTGAAATATTGCTGAAGGTTGATCTCTGAGGCAGATGCTTGTACTTGACTGCCCTACATATTCCAGTCTTGTGTACTATGGAATTCCAGTGATTCCTTCCCTCTTTTTAAGAGCTTTTGGAGATGAAAATTCAAACCAATATTCAAATTCTTCCTGACTAATGCAAAACAACAAAAATCTTACAACTCTGAACACATAACTTGCAGGTGTACTGTAATTAATAGGAATATTTAGGAATAATTACATGATTTTCATTTTCTTTTAGTGTAAGCTTTTATAAGCTATGCAATTAAGTCTCTAAGAGCATCTTCCAGCTTAGTGACTTAGGTGAACATAAGAGGGAGAATTTTCTTATTTAAATCATTATAAAGATTAATCATTCCTCTTATTAACAAGCAATATAGAACTTTTAAAGAAATACTACAATAAGGTTTAAGCTTTTTAGAATTCTCAGTCTTTCCACCAAGTTTCAATTTATAGCATTTAGTTATAATCCTTACTAATATTTTGTCCCAGCAATTAAGAATGCTCTGAAAATAAAGCATGTAGATAGCTAGAATCAACCTAGATTTTCTGTATTTCTAATTTGGATGCAAATCTTAATGAATAATATATTTACAGGGACAATGGCGGACATTCAAATCACTCAGTTCTAGACCTTCAGAACATACTTTTAATATAGTATAAGTGTGCCAGTTGCCTGCAGAGTGAATGGAGATTTTCAGCTATCGAAGACTTCAGTTATTCTTTGGTGACATGCAATGAAGAAAACTGGTCTAACTTAAGTAATTCTGCTAAATCACTTATAAATAACTAATAATTCTGAGCTTCAAATTCAGGACTACTTTATCAGTCTAAATCCAGTGTACATGACCTCCAGGTTGTATAACCTGAAGTCACTTGGACAATGCATTTAATCACCACTACAGCCAGGGCATCAGAAGTGAAGAAATTTTAGGATTCTATGACCCTAGTTAGATCACTCCTGAAGTACATCCTAAGTTTTCAAAATTTAGTGGGTCAAGGTCTATGGCAGCATGAGCAACCTTTTAAACCCACTTGCTGCATTCCTTTAACGGTAGTAAGAGTAGAAAAAGCTGAGGAGAAGACTATAGATTAGCCACAGAGAAAGAGGTATGAGACAAGGAACCTTTCATGCCCATCTCTGTTGCAGTGACCCAGATCGTAGATGAGCTGGGGAGCTGACCAGACTTTGGACTATGCTAGGAAGTGTGCCAATCCTGGCAACCAAGCCGCCTCTCCCTCCTGTTATGCCCTGTCTTCACCAAGTTTGCTTAGGTGCAGCTCAGTTACTGTGGTTACGTATGGCTCAGTTCTGTTCCTCCCCCTGACTCCTTGGCCAGCCCACTTCTCCTCTCCCTGGGCACCTACCTCCCTGCCACTCTTCCCTGAACCCTCCCTGATCCCTAGAACCTTCTCCCCAGCTCCACACACCATTGGTCTCTGTCCCTTAGTTCCTCCCTCGCCCTATCCCTGTTGGCCCTCGTACCCTGATCCCTCCTATGTACCACCCCCTACCTCATCCCATTTAACCCTGGCGTTCTCCACCCTCCATATAAAAACCCTTGCACAGCTCTTCCTGAGGTCTTTTGTTTCTGCAATTCACATGGGTGGTGAAGTTTTGGGCTCCACACCTGTCTCATTCTTTGTCTCTGCCAATGCACTGTGAGTCACCTGGTTGGGAAGCTGTTCCTAGAGCAGGAGACTGCATCTCCACTTGCTGGAGCTAGGATCAAGGACATCTCCAGATGGACACAGTGAGGCTCGGACAGCCTCACGAAGTCACGTCTCTGCTGTGGCAGTACTTTTGATGGAAGCATTTGCTGTTATCCATTGTTTTAAACATTTCTCTTTCTTACTTGAAACACTTATTGCTGTTTCTTTAGGAAAGTTCACACTGTAATTGTAGAGATGCTTAAGCTAAATGGTCTTTCGGTTTTTCTGACAAATATGCTGGCCACACTACTAATTGCATATAGCCAAAATTACAACAGTAACTGCCATTTAGCCATGCATGAGGAATAAATTATTTGTATCTAACTCAAAAAAACCAAAAAAACAAAAAAAACCAACACCCATGCATGCAGTACTTCGGAAATTACGGTGACAGACTCATCATGTCCGTGGGTTCCATCTAACTAAAAATCATTTTAGCATGAAAGAAAGAAGGGAAAAATGCCAAGTCAAAGCCTCATTTTATGAAAACTTTTAACAGTTTTCATTTCTTCCAATTAACTGAAAGGAGTATCAGCACCACACACTGCTTTGTGCTCCCACATCTTTCTGTGAGCACCTGCTACCAGATGGGGGCTTTTCCCACTTAGGTTTGACTGTCAAGGAGAAAACTAGAAATGTTAAAAGGTTTTTTGGGAGCAACTGTCTTGTTTTATTATTTGTCACTTCTGTTACAACAGTTGAAATAAAGTAGTTGCTCTTAAAACCTTCCCATAAAACACGAGAGTTTATTTAAACCAGTCCATCTTTTCTAGTCTCTAGCAGCAGTTGCTTCAGAGGTGAGTGACAAAAGGTTCTGTGTAGATTATGGGACAGATTTCATGGAGTTGTTTTTGTATCACAAAAATATCAGTGTTTTATAGGATTGAAATACGAGGTATGTATGCTACAGCCCCTCATGTGCATAACTCTTTATTAATCTATACTAATATTCCTCTGTATATTCCCTTTCTTTCTTTCTTTCTTTCTTTCTTTCTTTCTTTCTTTCTTTCTTTCTTTCTTTCTTTCTTTCTTTCTTTCTTTCTTTCTTTCTTTCTTTTTCTTTTTTTCTTTTCTTTCTTTCTTTTTCTTTCTTTCTTTCTTTCTTTCTTTCTTTCTTTCTTCCTTCCTTCCTTCCTTCCTTCCTTCCTTCCTTCCTTTCCTTTCCTTCCCTTTCCTTTCTTTCCTTTCTTTCCTTTCTTTCTTTCTTTTTCTTTCTTTCCACTATAGCTATTTCATAAATTGTGTTATCATATCAAGAGCACAGGACTACTGTGTGTAGTGTCAAAAATTCAGCATATGACAGTAACTAGTGGTACCCAAGGAATTTGCTCACTCAGATGCCTATGACCTCATGTCCCTCTTCTAACCTCAGCCTCACTTTGGAAGCCATATAACCTTGTTACAATAAGTCCTTTGGAGAGGCAAGATTTACTGATTCAGCCAGAAGACCAGAGTTCAAAGGTTTTTTTACTTGCAACTCAGAGCATGAACAAAGGTTCTTGCACTTACCTGAACCCAGGAGTGTAAACATACCTTAAGTGATACAATTTGTTCCTACATGTATGATGAATGTTGACCTCTGATGACTTTTGCAGTAAATAGCAGCAAAAAAATAGATAACTCTCTCTGCTCCTACCTCCTAGAGCACCAATATTTTCTCCCATCAGGATGATAATTTTTAAAAGCATAGCTCAAACCGTGTCCTCATTTTTAAAAAAATAAAAAAAGCAGAATTGAAGGATGAAGATAAGAAGGCATTTCTTGATACCTATTCAGACCTCCTGCATTTTGGAGTACAGACTGTTCTCAGATAATAAATAAATAAATATATCCCAACCAATATAGCTTCCATATTTGACTAGATATTTAAAAGAAATGAGCAAGACAAAACAAAAGCAAAAACCCCACACTTTTCTGAACAGAACCCAGTGAATAAAATGTGTCAAGTGGAAGCCCCTGTGGTAGCCAGAATTCTGCCTGTCTAGGTTACAGATTTGAAGTAGATATTGAATACAATAATATAGAATAGAGATAGCTGTAGAGGATACGGAGAAGGCAAATGAACAAGAGGAAAGACCTGAGGCCTGAAACCACCAAAGATCATGACAAAGTCCTGCAAGTGAGAATTTGAACCACGTACTTGAGGAGTTTTGTATATATTGACTTCATGAAATTAAACAGTTTTACACTAGGAATTGGAAAAAGATGATACCATGAGAAGGTACAAACAGCTGTTGGAACTGTTCATTCATGGCTAGCAGCTGTCACGATGCATTATCTCCATTGGGGAAGTGTGGCATGCTCCACCTGGCAGTCAGCAGTGTTGACTGATGGACAATGCACATCTGTTCCCAACACCTGTAACCGATGGACAATGTATGTCTGCTCCTAACATCTGTAACTATACAGCATCTGGATATGTTTTAAAAGGATCCAAAGATGAGCTCCACTGATTCATTAAACCTGCAGCTCTTGTGGCACCCATGTAAAGCTGAAGCAGGCATTTTATCAACACCCTAACTTTAATTTCTATCATATAAAGAGAACAGGCCATGCCAGAGTGTGATTCAGTACACCTAAAGTCTGGATTGTCTTCTAGAAGTGCTTGTCTCTGTTACCCACACGCAGAGCAAAAGACAACACTCTTCTGACTTAATTGTCTTGGTTGTGTATGTGAAGTACACAGGATGAATGTGGCCTCTCTGCTGTGCTCAATCAAGTCCAGCAGCACAAAGTCTTTAAAAAGCAGTGAGGTATAAGGCCGTAGAGAAGTGTTGAAGAGGAGATGTGATTTAATGGTACTGTTCTGGCCTGCTCATTTAAGAGGAATTTTTCTGCCAGACATTCACCTAAGTTCATCTGGAATGATGCTTTAGTGCTGTGAATGCTTTTATATACACCAATAAATGAAACATCCCCACGAGTAACAAGTTCTGTAGATTCTCACACTCTCATTAATTAGAAAATAGGTCAATTAGATGGATGAGAAGGCAAAATCCTATTTGGTCTCACCACCCACCATCAGAAAAAATGAGAACTGAAGATTCAAAGTTCAGATTTAAGTATTAAGATTCAAAATACATCTTAATTTAATTGCATTTCACATCTAAGTAATATAAAACTGTTGACTAGAAACAGTTTCTCTTAAATCACTTATAACTTTGTGTGCTACAACAAAATTCTTGCACAGGTAAAGCCACTGTGGACATGAATAAAGATTTATATATTAGGCCAAAAGAGCATAAAGAAAGACAAAGCTCATGAACCCTCTCCCAGACCGAATCTGAACTGTTCAGCTGCACACCATAGTCTATATCTGATATTCTCATTTCTATTCATTTGCAGAATAATGGTACTCAGTAACACCAAACACTGACATTGTCCAAGGACAGGAAAAAAGTCAGTCAAGGAGTCAGGATCTAATTTGTGAAACAATGCAAGTAGTCAGAGATCATACAGAGGGAAGGTGAGGGTCATGGGGCCAGAGACATTGAATCACAGGCGAGTAGTATGTATAGATCCAATTTCAAAGTGACCTTGCACTTAAGCATATATTTTCTTTTGGTCACGATTAATTATAAACATCAAGCCTGTGATGAGAGATGTGAATGATTTTGCAACAGACTGTGTGGATTAGTCCAGAAAGGACTTTTCTCATTATTGTATCTATATCTGTACTACAAGTAAAATGGGGTGGGAGATAATAAATTCAAGATTATATCAAAATCCAATCCTTAGTTATGGTCTTAGGTGTTTACATGCCAATCAGTCTTCCAGTAAAAAACTCCTGTGCCACAGCTGAGAATCATAGAATCACAGAGTATCCTGAGTTAGAAGGGACCCAAAAGGACCATTTAGTCCAGCTCTTTGTTCTGCACAGAACAACCCCAAAAACGAGACCGTGTGCCTGAGAGTATCGTTCAAGTATTTATTGAACTCTGTCAGGCTTGGTGCTGTGGCTCTTCTCTGGAGAGCCTGTTCCACTGCCAAACCACCCTCTGTGTGAAGAGTCTTTTCCTAATATCCAACCTAAACTTCCCCTGACACAACTTCAGGCCATTCCCTTGGCCATTCCCTCTGGTCTCTCACTGGCCACCAGAGATCAGAGCCTCTTCTTCCTTCCTTACTTCAATCCTTTTGAGGAAGCATCCATCCTTGTAAGGAATCTGTTAAGTCTCCTCTCTGTCTTCTCTTTCCTAGGCTGTGTTTGTTGACAGTAGCAGCCATGCATTTGTATATGCCACAATGCCAACTTTTTTGTTCAAATCTTATAAATTAAAAGCAAACTCAGTAAAATAAGCAATTCTGCTTCACTAGAAACAAATTTGATAGAATTTTGTCTAGACTATAACTTACGCATATGTAACATGTTCTGAATAACACATGCACAACACAAAAGATCGATTTCCACATCATTAGTAACAAGTATAAATCACATGTCCCTTTCTCTTCTAGCAGAAGACAAGATATGAGCTCCAATTTTAAAAAAGTATGTGCATCAATAACTATTCAATAACTATGTTAATATTTCAAGCATCAGAGAATTAAAATAACACAAGTATTCTAAGTGGTGTTGCACAAACCATCCCTCACAAACCATTTGCTCTAACACCAGCACTTCAGGAACTTTGTAATTATCTAAATTGAAACAAAAGTTAAATGTCCAAACACTGGTAATGTATGATAATTTATGGCCTTCATGGCAACTGAGGTGTTACATGTATTATACTTAATAAATCCCATTCCACTTTTGCAGAACGACAGAATGGTTGAGGTTGACACAGATCACTGCAGATCATCTAATCCAATCCCCAGCATATTCAAGGACCAGGTTGCACAGCACCATGACTAACAAGGTTTTCAACATCCCTAAAGATGGAAACTATACCAGCTCTCTAGGCTTGAGCACTGTCACAGCAAAAACAAGTGTTTTCTTGTGTTCAGAAGGAATTTCATGTGTTTTGATTTATGATTGTTGCCTCTTTGCCTGTCACTGTGTACCACTAACTAAAGTCTGGCTATGTCTTTCCCCCACATTACGGGTTTATACACACTGATAAGATCCCAAGCCTTCTTATCTCCAGGCTGCTCAGTCTTAGCACTCTCAGCCTCTCCTTCTATGACAGAGGCTTCAGTCCCTGTCACCTCAGTTCCATAGTATGTTCCTTCCTCAGTTCCTTCCCTAGATTCCATAGTATGTCCCTTATCTCTCTTGTATTGGGTAGCCCCAAACTGAACCAGTCACTCCTCATGTGCTGAGTGGAGGGGAAGACTCGCCACCTTTGGTCTGCTGGCAGCACTCCTCCTAACGCATCTGTTTGACATTGTTGGCTCAATGGGCAGCCTGTTGCCCACCAGGGCCCCCAGGCCCTATTCTGTAAGACTGCTCTCCAGGCTGTGGGCCCACAGCATGTATTGGTGCATAGAGATTTCCCTCCCTCCGTGCAGGACTGCTGCACTGCATAAGATTTCCATCTGCCCAATCCTTCAGCATGTGTAAGTCCCTCTAAATAATAGTACAGGCATATTGTCTATCAACCAGTCCTCCCAGCTTTGTGTCCACTGCAACACACTTGATCCCATCATCCCATCCTGGTCATTAATGAAGGTGTTAAACAGCATGAGAGTTGGTACTGAGCCCTGGGATACAATGCTGGTGACTTTGTGCTGCGGTAGTTTGAGCTACCCTTTGAATTGGGTAGTTCAGCCACTTTTCTCTCCATGTCCCTGGCCACCCAACCAACTGCCCAGAACAGCCTATAACTTTAATAGGTTATGTTAATATTAATATGCATTATATCTTGCTTTATTTTATCACTGCAAAACAGCAAAACAATTTGCCTGTTGTCAACCACACAGAGTCTGCTCTGACAAATCATAGCTGCCCAGATCTCAAAGGCCCAGAGTAAGCCCAGGGGATGAAAGGTATTATTGACTGGTTATGTCTTCCACCTGTCTGAACTCATGTAGTCACCCCAGCCATGGCAACACATAATTCTGGCTCATCTATGGTCAAAGAGTCAAAATTAGAGGGTGCACTGTAGAAAGAAATCTAACAGCAAAAAAGATCATCCCATAATTACAGAAAAGGGCTTGTTGTGCTGAGGTAGGACAGCAACAATATTGCTAACCCCGAACAAATATATTTACCATAACTTGTAGCAGTATAGCAGTGAATAAAGTTGGCCAGCAATTTACCAAGCAAAATTCCAACAGGAGTAGGAGTCCTATGCTCTAAATCTAGAAATTTGAGTTTTCCAAGTCTGAACAGATCACGAAATATTCCCTGTAAGCATATGGAGAGGAATAGGTGCTATTTGTTGTTAATTAATCTAAACCTAAAATAGACATTTAAGAAAGAAGTGAGTCAGTTTCTGCACATGCCTTTTTGTCTCAATAATTATAAAAAGTCTTTGGGGTGACTAGGAGACTGTTTTCCTCATTCAGAGCACTTTCAGAATATGGGTTCCATTATTTCTTCCTTTAGGAATTGAAGAGTTGCGCATCTAAGGCAGAGACCTTTGGAAGCAGTGCACCTATACAAATCCACAGAGAAAGAAGTCTTAAAGAGAATAAATGGGTTATTTATGGAGTTTAGTGATCAAGGGTGTGATGATGGAGGTGACAGTGACAGAAGAAAAAGAGGAGGGGTGAAAGCAGGCTCAGAGCAGGACAGTAGATCACACATGGACTTGTAAAGATTAAATTGGCAGCAATCTAACAAGAAGATGTCAGAATTCTGCATCACCTTGCTAAACCAAGAGGAGGGAGGCAAACCCAGAGTAGAACTTGGGTCAAGATCTTGGAGTCACAGTCATTAAGCATGTGAGTGGGTAAAACCAGTTTAGAAGGTACATATAAAATGTGATAATGAAATATGCATTAATTTAATTAGGATCATCAGAGACAAATCATTCTCTTTTTATGTATTTAACTAATCCATGTGAATAAAAAATGATTGAAAAAAAACTAAAAATATAGACTAAGGACAGCAAAAGACATTCATGTAACAGATAGATGTCAAATTTACCAGCCAGCCTTTTACACTGTTCAAGAAACCTAAAAATGTAACAGTATGAAGGTTAAAATGGGTAACACAAAGGTATTTGTTCCTGGCAAAAGTGCCCCAAATATATTTGAGAGTTACAGACATTTTCCATTAATTAATATTTAGAAATGAAAAGATGAATCTATTTTTCACATGTTCTGTGATTTGTAAAGTTTACTCTTCACCACCATTATCACCATTCCCATGATAATATCAGCATCCCCATAATGCAGGTATTCATGTCTTGTGGACAGTGAGTTCTTTGCAAATTCTCTCAAATCTCCTTTCTCCTATGGATTATGCCTATCTGTGCGGGAATAGTCAACTCTGAGTTGTCCCAGTCTTGCTGCTCCTGGATTTTTGACTGGTTTCTGTGTCCTTTTAGTCTGCCTCTGATTCTTAATATTTGCCCTTCGGTTTCCCTTCCACCCCAAGGAAATAGAGTGTTGTCTTGGCCTTATTTGTTCTGGGAAGGAGTCTTGAAAATATTCTTGGTTTAGGATGGTATTTTATGTTTTTTTCAGTTCTTAGGCTTGGGAATCAAAGGAGCTGCTCTATCTGTGGGATAACTACTTTGAGGAAGGCAAGAAAATAAGTTGTAAGAAAGTTATGAATAAACTGCTCTGCATAGAAGTGGGAAAAGCCCAGAGGTAGAGTAGTTACATTTGGCTTCATATTGTCCATTTAAAAAGTCTTCAGTGTAAGCTTTTATCAATATAACCATTCATTAATATAACCATTTATCAATATAAGCAATTGTTTATATTGATAAAAAGACTGCTCCTGTTTAAGGCAACACAGTATTTATCACTGTTTTAATAAAGAAACATTTATTAAATCCAATATTCTGTATCCAACAATAGCCAGCACTGTAGACTCCAGGGTAAATGACCAGTGCACCAATTTGTAACACTCTGTAACTCAAGCAGAGATTTATGCTGCATGTTTCAAGTGTAATTTTATTACAACCAAAAATTTAAAGCACTGCATCCATATCCCACTTATTTGCTGAATTCACTACAAATTGTTTATTATTCTTTGACGATTTTTTTCATCACAGGAAGGAAGATGCCCCGAAGGGTTGAGGAGAATGAGTATACATATGTAGAACCAAGACACATTAGATCTCATTAAGCAATGAAAATTGTCAGTGTAGCACAGGAATGAAAGAATATGACATTGCTAGTCTTATTTACACAGATGATTAGAAAGAGATAGAGTCGCTGACCCAGACAGCTAATAAATACAGCATTAAAAACACAGCATTTTCTGCCTTATTTTTTCTGACCTACTTTTCTTTCCCATAATTGTCTTACAGTTATATCTGAAGTTCACATATTGGTTGCATCCATTATTCTGGCTTCCTAGTTATTTGTTAAATTTAGTAAGAATTTGTTTGATTAGCTTTGATTTAGTTCCTCTTGGGAGCCCTGGAGGCCTGAGAAAGATAAGCAAATCCTACAAGTAGGATCTACACATGTACACTATCTCATTAAGGAATGAAAAGTGCTGGCTTAAGGGAAGAAAGGAGAAGAAGGGTTATTCCTATTTACACTGATCTTTACAAAAGCCGAGCCACAATATTGTTAAATTAGCTTCATTCTGGTTTAGTTAGGTAACTAAAGTAACTACTTTCAACAAACTTTGGAGTTCATTCAAAACCAAGGGAGTTGAATACTTCTCAGTATATGAGGATGGCATGCTTAATGACATTTCTAAAAATTACTGTAGAAAATCTTACTTTTCCCCTATAATTCTTCTTTTTCATTTTGTCACAATAAGAGTGCCTCACTAATGCAGATTTCAGATCTGGATGTTTAAAATACTAGGAGCTGGCCTTAAAAAAAACTTAAAAACATTTATTTAAGAAACAGAGAGACTATTTCAACCATTAACAAAAAAGGTATATTTGGTCCTCAGTCTGCTTACTATAGTTAGCTCTAGAGACTCTTGCAAGAAGTAAAGCAGAAAGAAATTAATTCAAAATGTTAAGCCATTATTTTTTGTTACCATTGTCAAACTGGAATGTCTGATTTATTAGATTTTCTATGTACTCTTTGTGCAAAGTTGACTATTTCCACTGTGTGTCACACCATCCCTTCCAAACTGGAGAAGTCTCCTTCTACCAGCTCATCCATGTTTCTGTTGCATTTTTTAAAAGGAGTTTTAATTATATTTGCAATTATAGTATTTGCCCTTGAGAAAGACAAATTAAAAGGCATTCTTTTCAACATTGTGATTATTTTCTTCTTTATTTTGTTCCAAACCTTTTTCTACTTTCCCGTACTTACATGATTAGCTAAATAAACATATAGAGAGGTACAGCATAGAGAACACATTACCTCTAACAATTTTTCCTCTTTAGGGTGCAAGTATTTTATCTTCATTGAGAATTTAAAATAAAATTCCTGCAATACATTAACTTTAAAAGGTTTTTAAGTCATCTAGATGCATATTTAGATATAGGATTAGATCCTAATAGGCCTCTACCTCCCTGAACATATAACCTTCCTAAAGCAAGGACTGTCAAAACTACAACTCCAGCAGTATGCTGGAGATGATGGAATCATAGAATCATAGAATGGTTTGGGTTGGAAGGGATCCGAAAGATCATCCAATTCCAATACCCCTGCAATGGGCAGGGACACCTCTTCCAGACCAGGTTGCTCAGACCCCCATACAACCTGTCCTTAAGCACTTCCAGGGATGGGATATCCACAACTTCTTTGGGCAACGTGTTCCAGTGCCTCACTACCCTCACAGTATAGAGTTTCTTAACACCCAATTTCCTAACACCCAATCTGAACCCACCCTCTGTCAATTCCCCCTTGTCCTATCGTTACATGCCCATCATAGTGACTTCTCCTCTCATGCACAGGGGCAGAGGTTCTGAAGACCCTGCAGAATCTTTTGAACTCCTGCCTCACTTTTACAAAAAGAGAAAGGGGCAGAGATAGCTCTTTTAAAAATTGTTTTTTATTTTTGATGAAAAATGAGTTTTCATGTAACCCCTTGATAAAAACAGTTTTACCTATCTGGAAAGTAATGATTACCTGTTGTGAAAGTGGATATAAAAACCCAGAAGTTGATGTTTGGGTTTTTTATCCTACCCCATTCTTCCCCAGTGTGGGACTTACTGATTATAATGTTATCAGCTTATGAATGAATGGCAATCTTGCTTTATTCAGTAACACACTGAAGGATTACAGAAGCATAAAATGAAATTTTCTTTAAAGGAAACTCAGCCCCTGAAGCCAAGTCTAAATATCCCACCAGAATGATGAGGGTTTTTTCAGGGAACTGGGGGAAAATCACCACTTAATGTCACGAATTTAGAGACTGGTCAGAGGAGATCAGACTGAGAAAGGTGACAAGGCAAGTATCTAATCAAATGGAGAGACCTGTACTAAATGAAACCTGTACTCAATGAAATAATTAATGAATGTAAAATCAGACACCCATCTCGGCATGCAGTCAAAAAGATGACAGGACCTTGTCCTTTAGGAAAAGCAAAGAGAATAGCTTTCATGATTTCAAAGAATTCCCTACCAAGGTGTTGGAAAAGCCATAAAGCCTAATCAGAGCTAGTATTTTGAGTCCTGGCCCTGTCTCCTTTCCCAAAAATGCCTCACATCTCAGACCCTTGATCACCTACACTGTGAGCCCACAGAGGGCTGGGATCAGCGCAGAGCAGCTGCCCAGCAGCCAGGTGTTCTTCACAGCGTGGTGGCCAGGGACAGGATTTTTCTCTTAGTTACAGGTTGACACTTGTCCAGGTGTTGTTTTCTGCTGAGACATAACTTGTGCCTTTTACAGTTACTGTGAGGCAGCTTGTTTGTCAAAACAAACAAAAATGAATAGGGGCACTCTATTAAAAACTAACTCTATGTCTGTGCTGTATGATTACTACAATGTTTGAGATCTAATTTAGTGAAGGTTATCTGTGCTTGACTAAGAAATCAAAACATTAAATTTGTTTTGTTTGCAAAAGGCACTGCCTTTATATTGTGATTTTTGTCAATAGGAATTTGCTTGCCCTTGTCCTTACTACTGCCTGGCATAGTACCATAATATCATCTTACCCCTTTAGTTTTGTTCCCTTTCCTTTCATACTACCTCTTAATTATCCCTTTTGTACCTCTAGTCTGTGGCTTCTGAGATTCTAATGTATGGCTGCACCAATTCCACCACCCTCAAGGCTAGTCAGGTTAAAGATTAATGAGTAGGCTTTACCCAGAGGCTTTACAAAGGTTACACATAATTACAAATGGGTCTTTTATGCAGTGTTGAATATGTGAAAGCTACTTAAAAAAAAAAAAAAAAAAAAAGGGAAAAAATTAGAAAATTTGTGGGATTTTAGTCAGCCATTTAAATCTTCTCAAAAAAACCCCAACAAGACGTTCTACCCTTTGTTCCAAAGATGGTGATAAAAACAAAAACACCATATGGTGGAAATTAGACTACATCTCAATCTTGCAACATCACTGCCTCCTAATTCTCCTTTCAAGTTAAGTAAAATGTTTTACACTAAGACGATGTAAAGACAAAAAGGTCTAAAATTGTTCGTAAGTCTTCAGTTAACTAAATTCTCATATTTGACAATTTGTTAAAGGAAAAAAAAAAAACCCGAAACATTTCTCCTGTAGGCAAAACCTTAAAAGATTGCTTAACCTCGCTGCTTGGTGAGAAACACATATGCTGGCTAATTATCTTAATCTTGTATTTTCTGAACTTACAGAAATACCTTAAAATGCAAACTCAGTATCTGGGATAAGACTTACATAAGTGCAAGTTTAAATTTAGGTTCATAGAACCGTGGTATCATACTAATGAAATAGTCTGACTTTAAGTTCTGAATCCACCAAATCCCATTTGAGCTAATAGAAACTACTTTGGAATCTGTCTTCAGGCACTATGTGTTTGCTCCACTGTTTTAAATCTTTCAGTATAGGAGATAAATGGAGATTCATTTTAAAAAAATACTTAAAATAGGCAAAAACAGCAAAATCAACAACAAACCCCCCTCTCCCTTTTTTATTCTATTACTAGTGTTTAAATAATGGCCTAAACCTGTCAGAAATATCCAAGAAGTTTGATACTTTAGGATTTGCTTCCAGTTCTGGATTGTAAGACTCTTTGCAGAGGTGCTTTGTCTCTTTGTTTTCAGTTAAGCTTAGTTGTGACTGAAGGTCTATAGAAACACCACAAATTTCAGTATCATAACTTTTTTCAAATCCTTACTGGTGAAAGGACAAAACCTCATTCCTCAAGAATCCTTTTGTGCAAAAAGTGGCACCATTCACTAGTGATACCACTCTTCAAGAGTAAGAGAATAACAAAAACAACCCATAAAACCACTGAAGTCCTAGAATTGTCTCTGAAAGTGATCTAAGCCCAGATGCTTTGTATGTTTATTTGGATTTCTCATTTGTAATACAGGTGCTCTATTTTCTTCTTCTATTTTCTTTTCTTTTTCCTCTTCTTCTCTTTTGCCTGCAAGCAGTGTCTGTCTAGCCTTTAGTCTAGTCATATGAGTCTAACTCTTTCAGCAAGAGGCTATTGAAAAGATAAAATTTAAAACTTTGCATTTGATCACTAAGCAACTTGAGTTCTTATTTGAAACACAAGATAAATTGTTGGATTTCATTATAATTCTGATTACTAAACGTAACACTTCAGCATTGGATGGTCAGGAACCAGGTCCCTAAGTAATTAGATACACATTATGCAAACAGTAAAACAATCAAATTACTTCAAAAATTATAATTTATAATTATTAACTCATGGCTCTTAAGTGGTTTATGATTAGTTTATTAAATGCAAATGTCAGACTTTGACGTAGAGCTCAGATTTTTTTTCCCACAAGTGAATAACTGCAACTCAAACCAAACATTATCACTTAAAGTTTAAAATTTTCATTTCCTGAATTGTTGTTTCTATTCAATAATAACATACTTTTATGGCTAATCACAAAGCAAATTTAGCATCACAATATTTTTGAGAAGGAAGCAAACATTGAGAACCAAAAGAAAAGTAAAACCACCCAGGCACTTACATAGGAGAGCAGCGTTTTTCACTGCAAAACTTGTCTTAAAAGTGAGACAGGTTTATTTAAGCATTTTTATTAAAGAGTGTTGAAACTCTGCATGATATGTAGGGTACTTCTACATATATAACTAGTTTCTAGCTCTTTTGTAGAAAAAGTTGAGCTACTCTGCAAGCAAGGAAGCAATGATCCAAAGGCAAAAATCAAAAGATGCGAAGAGACTCTGACTCGAGTCTTAGAGTGCCTAAGCTGAAGGAGGGTTAATTCTTAAATTTTTGATTTATTGTAGTTTTTTGACTATAAAATTACTGCTTTTTGAGAGCAACTCACGCTGCGCTACCAGTAAGAGGGAGTCAAGCTCCCTTTTGCAGCACAACCAGAATCTCTTGATTTTTTTTTTTTATACTGGACTTTGGAGTAAAATTTTTGTCAAAGTATTTCTTTCTTTTCCTAGCAACGAATAAGAATTTCTTTTTTTAGGAGGAGTATTGCCAGCAGGTAAGGGAGGTGATCCTGCCCCTCTGCTCAGCCCTTGTGAGGCATATCTGGTGTGCTGTGTCCTGTTCTGGGCTCCTGCATATAAGAAAAATGTGGAGCTTCTGGAGCAGGTCCAGTGGAGGGCTACAAAGATGATTGAGGGACTGGAGCACCTCTCTTCTAAGGAAAGGCTGAGGGAGCTGGGCCTGTTCAACCTTGAGAAGAAATGACTGAGAGGGGATCTCATCAATGCCTATCAGTATCTGAAGGGAGGGTGTCAAGAAGATGAAGCCAGGCTTTTCTTGGTGGTGCCAAGCAGTAGGACAAGAGCCAATGGGCAGAACCTGATGCACAGGAAGTTCCATCTGAATATGAAGAACTTTCTTGCTATGCAAGTGACCACGCATTGAAAAAGATTTCCCAGAGAGGTTGAGGTGTCTCCCTCACTGGAGATATTCAGGAACCATCTGGATGCAATCCCATGCTGTGTGCTCTGGGATGGTCCTGCTTGAGCAGGGAAGCTGGACCAGATGACCCTCTGTGGTCCCTTCCAACCTGATCCATTCTGCAGTGGTACAGAAGCAGGAAATTACCTCTATGTCCAGATTCTAAATATTCTTTTTTGTGGTGCACCAAATTAAGATTTCTCCTGCTGCTTTGCAGATGAGCGAAAGATTGAAAGAAAAGAAGAGAAAGTAGAAAAGAAATCTGCTGTTGGCTATTGATAGATTCTGCTTTTCTTCCAAAGGCTATTTTAAAATTACAAAGACATCTCATTGTTCCCATCAATAAAACATACAGGACAATTCTTTCTTCCTGGACCTGCAGAGCTGAGCCTTAGTCACACAAATAGATCCACATTGGCTTCAGTGAAGCAGCTTGCATGTTTGATACAAACACATATATTCATATACAGTTCTGGAATTATCGATGTGCATAACAATCTGCAGGACAGCCACCTCATGTTTGTGTCTGACCTGCTTTAATTACATTAAGCACAGCTAAAAATTCTTGTCCTCCTGCCAGGCTGCCACACTTTTAACTCTGCAGGATGCTTCTAGTAAGGAAAACAAACCTGAGTGCAAACTTTCAGATGCATGGAGTTCTCCTATTGTTCATTTTAGTTCCATGTAAGCTTGAAGCAAACAGGTACATCAGTTAGCAATGTGAAAACAGAGAATTTTGTATAGATTAGAGTTTGCATGAAAGCAAGGGACAGCACAGCATGTATGCCGGTGCAAAGTAGGAGAGTAGAGGCATAAATCACATCCCTTATATTGTGAAGAAATATTCTGCTGTCACTTTCAGTGTGCATGAGAGGCAGGTTTGAATGTCCAGGTGCATTTTCCACTCTGTCTTTTGAAGGCTAAGTGTAGAAAGTGGAAATGTTTTGACTCCTAAGCAGCATACTGAAAAATATTTTTTCAGTATTTTTAATATTTTCCACAAAAATGGGGAAAGAATGAATATAATGTATTCCTTTCTCTAAAGGGAACAGTCAAAATTACTGACAAAGCAATTTCACTGCATGACTGTGGCTTCTACTGCTGTGTTCAGACTTCTCTTTGTGTCAGAGCCCACACCTGGATAGCTACAGATCCATGGCAGTGTTACACTCTTACATCAGTATGTCTAAGTACTAAAGGTGTTACTGCAAGCCAACAGTATGGACTGTAGAGGACTCCTGAGATAGTGACTGTGCTACATTTCCTTTAAAGTGTGCTCTATTGATTGGGTGGTTTTTCCTGCTGAGTGTGTTTGTATCTTGATATCTCCGAACATGATGTCTCAGATATCTCCAATCAAGTGACGTAGGAAACAGAAGATAGATTATTCGCTTTATTCGATTAAAAATTCATTTAAATTATACTAAATTTGCTTCAGTTTCCAGATGGCTATAGCACAAGAACAGTGAACTGTACCAGATGGGTCTACTACTGGGAAAAAAAAAACTATCCAGCCAAATTGAAGGCTTTCTTCATCTGAATCTTATCAAAGTCTGTTATTTGGTGACTTGAATTCCATGAAAATTGTCTCACTAGGTGGTACATGGAAGTGCCCTCGAGCCTTGGGCCCAGGGGTATCAGTGCACTCATATATACATACACCAGCAAGTAATTTAAACTGAACAAAATCATAGATTTTGAAGGATGGTAAAAGCAGTATAATAAGTACTACCACTTTTAACTCCATAGTATGTGTTTTATTCAGTTTGTATTCTAAAAAACTTGACAGCTAGTGATAGCCTCCATTAATATAAATTAATATCTTCTATAATTTCCTTCTACCTTTTATGTTGTTCTTTTTTTCCCAAAACAACTTTTTTGTTCTCTGAAAATATACATATGGAACAAATGACAGCTATTCTGCGTGGCAGAAATATGAAGAGAATTTGAGTATATTTGAGGTTAGATGGATTTCTGAAATATACAATATAAGCAGGGCGTTTCTGTACTTAATGAACACAGCATCTATAGCAACAGAAAAAGGGAAAACATGCAATATGCAGCCATTTCCCTTAGTGATACAGTGCTGCGTTTAGCATGAATTGTCAGGGTTTAAAAACTTAAAGTTTTTAAGTTGAAGCAAAGCAAAGTGGGAGAAAGTTAAAATGCTAGTACTTGTAGAGAATATATATTAATTATTGGAGAAATGGAGACCACAAGAACAATAAACTGGGTTAAGCCAAAAACTGAACAGTTCATCTCCAACAATGGCCAGCAACAGATGCCAATAGAAAGGAGTAAAACAGGTCAAGCATACAATGATGCTCTCTCAGCCTCCAGCAATATGTGGCTCTTGGCTTTCCTAAGCCAGAAATGTCATTTTTGAGGTGGCATTTGGGGCCAGATTATTAAGAGTTGTGTGGCAGAGGGAAGAAAAAGTCTTTAAAATTGAATGTTTGTACTGAGCCCACTGTAAAGCATCTACAATAAATTTCTAAAATACTACTCTTAATCAGTTTTCTTGTAGGTTGTTTACTTCGAACAATCGACAGGAGACTATAATATTTAGTGGTAATTGGGGGTGGGGAGGTGTTAAAATTATGCAGAATCATTGAATGTTTTCACTAAGCTATGAAACCCCTATGACATAGCTCATAGTACCTAAAGAAAAATTCCCTTACAAGTTGGTTACTATTCACATATACTAATGTACACACTCTAGTGGGTTATTGAGAATTAGAAAAATTATTGAAAAATACCCTGAAATGCCACAGATGTCCCAGTTTTAGAGCATTAGAGCCACAAAGCATTTAACAGGGGAAAAAATTCCAACCAACCCAAGAAACCCACAACAAAGTAAACAAACAAAACAGCTCAACCAAGGAGCAAAATGAAAATGAGGCAGAGTGCTGGATACACTGCCATGTAACTCTTCTACCCAGCTCTTACTTCCCCTCACATTCTATTTCTCCCCTGAAATTTTGCTCCGTGTTACAACTTGATCACTGAAAACTCACCGAAGGGGAAGTGATCTCAACCTAGAATCAGCTTCTTGGAGCTGAGACATAACCCTGCAAAGGCATACTGGGGAACAATAATAGATGGGTGGATATACTGTACATGCAGGATGAAAAAGAAATCACAGTTCCTTTAATCCTAATCAGCAGGGCTTAGTTGGAAACAGATCTCACCGATAGGAGCTATGTTTTGTTGAGCTCACAATTAGGGTTGACAAAGCCATCTATGACTACATAATTTGACCCAGAAGTTCATCACATTCTGAATAATAAATTTGCTTTATTAAAAAAAAAATCATTATGGCATATATTCAATGAATTAAAACTGGCTAATAATCATCACCTAATAAGAACATTTTAAGTCAGGTCCCACCATGATCTCTTCTTACCTCCACACTAATCTATATTGTTATCAATGATCTGGAAGAAAATATCATTAATGGTAGGGTCTATGGATTACACAAAACCAGTAAAGTGGTAAATTAGGATATGGACAGGTCAGTTTGACAGAGCAATGAAGTTCACTTAGCTAGATGAGACCACCTGAGCATCGTGCTTTCTAAAACAATTGAATTTAAGGACAAGCATCTGTGAAAATGGAATTTAGGTCAGAGTTGAAGGAAGGAATGGTTTTTGAAAACATACTGCTTCTGAAGTGGTAAACAGTGTTTCCAACATGACCTCCTGGTACGATGGAATACATAAAAAGCCAAGATGTAGTCATATTCAGAACTAAAAATAATACTGAGAGGAAGTACAAACTATTTATTCCACTGTACATAACCAATAATAATAAAATAGCAAACAAAAATGATAAAAACTCTGTTGTCTAAAAAAGACGATGTTTATAAATTGGAAATGTTCAGCAAAGATGTAATAAAGCTAGCTAAGATATGGAAAATATCACTTTTTCTAGGAGCTTAGTGCTGAACCCTGTTATTGTACATGGGAAATACTATGAATTGGTTTGATCACTGTGTATGTCAGGGAAAAACTTCTGGCTAGCAAGCAATGATAAAATATCTTACTGGTTGTGAAATTAATCTAGACAAATTTAGAGTAGTAATAAGCTGTCAATTGCTAAAAGAATTTATTTTGCTCTATGGTGAAACCTCTTTTACTTGAAGACCATACCTTTTGTAAAATATATTCTTCACTCCACCCAAACTTGTAGATGCAGGAAAAAGTATTTACAGAAGAGATGCTCACAGAAGTCTGCACATGAGTGATAAAAGATGTTTTTATAGATTAAATAATAAAAAGAGAGATTTATACAATGAACCAAGAGGAAAGCACCTTCCTTGAAATATAAAATGAGATTACATCACTAATGCTGGTGATGCACACCAGGATAACCATTTAAATATTTCTCAACTTTTTACACCTCAGTATTCATCTCTGCAGTTCTAAACAAGGCTAGTAGCAGAGGGAATAGCTTTAAGCACAACCTGGCCACAGAAGGAGAGAAGGGAACACCTTTGTTGCAAAATGTATTCTTGTACAGTTTTGGACAAGCTTTGCAGCTGTTGAGGCACTGAGAAAACGAATGTCCAACAACCACCTGTGGTTGAGGACCTTCATCCAGCAGTGCAAGTGCAAAGCAAGTGATACAGGCCAGAGCACAGGGGAAAAGAGCCATGTGCAGGACTGAGCCTACACAGGGCTGCTGTAGTGTTGGATAAACATTTTGCACAGTAAGTGCAGCATTTTCTCTTCCTGCACTTCATCCAAAACACACCGGGCTCAGCCAAGCAAGAGAAAATATGCATGGGTGTTGAAGTGGTCCCCACAAGAGGTGGCACCCTACAAGATGTGTAGCAATGCCCATCTGTAATAGGGGAGCAGCTTTTGATGACTGGGTCTTCTCGATCAGTGGGCAGCCATCAAGTAAAAAGATGCTAAGAGACAAGCCAGAGGCTTGTGTATCTGATGTATCTCTCAACTTCCATATTGTTGCCATGTTTCTTGTTACAACTTGTGAAAACATGTAATACTTTCATATTCCACCGACAGATTAAATCATCATTTGATTGTGGGAATGTTATCTTGTTTCCTTTTATTTTCTAAATCAGAGTGTCATGCCCAGATATAGGCAATCTAATGATGCCTAGAGTTTTATTTTTCTGTTATTATCTCCCAATCAAGAAGATTTGGACTAACCACATAATAGTCTACAAGAATGTTACAGTTGGATTATCTATGATGATATTTACTTAACATACCCAATACAGGTCAAAAGCTCATAATAAGAAGGCAACCTGACTCCAAATCGTACTCTAGAGAGCAGAACCTTGCATACTTCAGGCTGCACTGTGGATTTGCATACACTTTCCCTGAAAGCCATGTGTTGGCCAATTGATGCTTTCAGCTAATTAGCACCATTCCAGACAGGACTGCGTTACAGTCAGTGCCACGGAACAGCTCGGGACAGCCTGTTCATGTGACAGAAATGTGCTCTCAATAGAAGGGTGCAGATTCTGCCTGATGAAAGTTTTCTAAGTATTTGAGCATCAGTGGCAAATAAAGCCAGGGGAAGCTCTGTCCTGTTTATAGCTGCAATATATAAAGGTCAAGGAGGACAAGTCTTAGAGAAACCAGTTTGCTCATAACTGGACAAATACTTCTCAAAGCAGGTGTTTTAGAAAGACAATAAAACTCTCTGAGCATGACCCCATCTCTCAATTCAATAATACTTTTGAGAATACTACTCCAACTCCTGATCTAGTATACACTGAGGCAGCTGGTACATCCTACCTTGCTGGAGTATGCAAAGCTTTTCAAACCTGCTAATGACTCTTAATGTCATAATACAGAGGAAGAGAGCTTTCTGCCAGATGCTCAGATAAATATGTCTTTATTTTTAGGACCAAGAAAAAGCACTTTCATTAATAGCATCCTCCTGGAGGTTTTCAGCCCTCAGAGTACATGCTCAGCACACAGAAAGGGAGTACCTTCCATGACTGTGAGCCTGCAACTCAACTTCACAGACCTCCCAGCAGAGAAGTTTCTAATACATGTTGTCTATTTGTGCTGTGTAAATGCACACTCACCCTTTCACTCAGTTTTTCTGGGTTCAACTTTTATTTCAGAGACACATAAAGGCCATCACTGGTAAGAGTTTTTATAAAGGAGCAAGAGAAAATATCCTTGATCCATCACATAATTTCTAAGTGTGACTACTGAGGTTTTCTAGGTGGTCTCTCTTTTAGCAAAAAACCTGCCTTGATTATCTCACTGGTATCTCTGGTAACACAATGCAGTGTCTGCCTCTCCAATACAAAAAAAGTGACCTATAGCTCAGCCTGTTTCTGCTAGCTGAAGGTTATTTTGCTTTGACATATCCTTGCAGTGTCCTCTGCTTTAATTAATAATGTTGCTGCCATGTATTATGAAAATCACTCTTTTGCACATACTGGTATCTTTCCAAATTAGGCATTTTAAAGTTTAAGCCTTAAGAAATGCACAGACTATTTTCAATCAAAAGTCCAATCTATTTACATGCACAAGAGCTGAAAGATTTTTCATGCAAGTGGTTGTACTCTTAGGCTTTTATTATTTCTGCTTGAGCAGAAAGCAATAAATATGTCTTGAGACAAGGGAGAAAGTTAATAAAAAACTGTCCTTTCCTCTTTGTACTAGACCCTGTGTTAAAACCAGCTTGTCTTTCACGAACAAATTAATTGGATTATCTCTGCTCCAGCCACAAAGGACAACACTCTGTGTCACAAGCATATTTGTATAATGAACCATCACTGCACTGATATAGTAGGGGACTGATCCTGAAATTGTATTCAAACAAGTAGAATTACTAGCATTAATATTACAGTTCAGTTTGTGGGATACAAATGAGAAAAGACGAAAATTTTTAAAAGCCCCAGCATAAGTGAACTAATGATTGAAATGAAAAAAAACCTGTATGGTGAATGGGGATATAGAAGGGAGTTTTAGCCTACATAAGCCAGCTAATCAGAGGGAAGGTCCTCACTGTTCAAAAGATATTAAAATGGTGTCCCTAGAGATATTGTCAATGAAAATTTCACTCTGGTTTGAGAAGATGACAAGAGAAGGAATAAGAATTCATAAAAAATTATGACTACTTTCTCAAAGTAGAAATCAGGTGCATTCTTGAAAAATAAATACTTTTTTATTTTGAAAAGAACAAAATAGGCTTCTATTTATCCTTCTTCTTTTCATCATGTTAATAACATTTTATTTATTACACAATTAGTTTTTACCCAAAATTGGTAATTTTTTGTTTATGTAAATGGTTTTACCCATCTCAAAATGGTATGCACTCCAACCTCTATCCTTTACAGCTTTCATTGATCCTCATTCATGTTTTATAAAAATCATTTCGGGGGTATTACAAGTGTTTGGGTAACAGCTCAGAATGGGTCTCTGACTGCTATTAAAACAAAGAAGTGAATAAGAAATAGAATAGTCATGAAGGAACCTAACCTATGAAATTGAAATGGCAGTAGTTTATACAAGAAGGAATTTCTCCTTTAAAAATTAAAGTGATCTTTCGTTTCTCTTGCTGGCTTTTCTAGGACTGGCTATTGATACTGAAAGACCTAGAAATTACTACTTTCCAGGGTATTATTATTATTTTGGACCACTTATCGCAGAACCTTATTTGATGTTTTGCTTATATGTTCAATAATCATAACACTCAAGAAGAAACAATTGGAATTTGTTCCTAATTGAGTTCCAGGTAGAATTTTTTAAAGAGAACTGACTTGTCCCTTAGTGGTCAATGAAAGTTGCCTGTGACTTAGACCACAAGGACAAATGTCCTCTCCTAAATGTATAGAACATCTAGTCATGGCAGGCATTCTGTTGTTTGAGAAGCTGATTTCACGGTGTTATTACCATCAATTACTGCTATTTTACCTTCTTCCACTACATGGGGGCAGCAGCTTAAAATAAAACCATAACTTCTCATTCTGGGTGTTGTACAAACATCCACCAAGAAGTAATGAGGGTCCCAAGAAACTTACAGATGCAGATCAAGGAGGAGCACTTATGACTAGTCAGCACATCCTGAAGTTATAGATTTGCAGCTGCTGCTGGGTGGGAGGGAGGGAGGTTGTTACACCTACACCTGGCCTCAGTAACTATTCACACAGGGTACCATGCATGATGGAGGGTACTGTATCATAGGCTTCTGCATCCACAAGTCTGGAGCTGGGCCTGGAAGATTTGGCATCCTTTAAAGAATCCTTCTATGTAGTCACAAACCTGTGGCTTGCACAGACTCTTTCTTCCTTCTTCCTTCTTCCTTCTTCCTTCTTCCTTTTTCCTTCTTCCTAATTCCTTCTTCCTATACTGTTTGTGAAAAAAGTATGGTGATGAATTTCTAGCATCTGTATATATCCACTAGTAGAAACTAGATACACCTTTCAGTTATGAGAGGCATAAATCCTTATTAACTATTGGCTACTGTTATAAGTAGCATAAAATCATTCAGGCAATAAAAGAGTTTATTTTTTCCCTTGGTTAGTTGTAAATGAGCCTAGAGGGAACCCAGGAGTTCTAAGTTAAGCTCATTTCATACCTGTAGCAATAGCTTTAAAACCTAATCCTGGATATGTTTATACATTTTTAATAGGACCCCAATTTTACATACAGTATCCTCCAGTGGCTTCAGCTGCTGCAAAATTCACCTGAGCAGTTTTTTACTGTTAGCCTCAGCAGGTTCAGTGCTTGATTATCTTTCCTCCAGTTCAATATCTTCTCTTTCCCCTTTGTTATACACCAACGAGGGGACTACATGCAGGTTCTCTGTGGAGGATGCCTTGTACGTGAACGTGCAAGCAATGTGGAATCGATCTGGCTGAATCCAGTATTCAAGGAATTTAATTGAATTATTGAAATTCAGGGTTGAACCCCTGGGACATTGATCCTGTATTGTCAGCTTCAAAATCAAGGTGCACTGGCCGCTTGATAATGTGTTCATATGACTTGCAGTAGAAGGGGTGGTGAATCAAAGCAGTGGCAGTATCGCTGACAGAAAACAGAGGAACTGATGCTGAATACATTTAAAAATAAATCAATATAGACTGGCCTGATAGAACAATTCTGGCAATGTGTTGTGCTGGCATGGCTGCTGACTTACCAGTTTAAGAGTAGGCTCAGGATTCATGGTAGCTGGAAAGCTGGAGAGGTTCGTTGCTGCAGCAATGCATTTAACTTCAAGACAAAGAATATTTGCTCATCTGTTTTCCTTGCCAGAAGCTAGAAACTATTGCTGCAGCTGCCAAGTGAAACAAAGCAGGATGAAAAGAAAAATGAAATTATAAAATAATACTTACAAAAAAAATAAAAAATAAAAACCCAAAGAAATGGCTTTCATTTATGTGTAAGTGCTTTGCTTATTTTCCTCAGATATTAAAGAGATCATTGAGAATTTGAGGCTCAAGTCAACTGAAAAAAAATAGAGAGAGAGAGAAAGGAGTTTAAAAACATTAATGCAAAATAATGCTCAGCCTTTATCATCTCTACTGAGACCTAAGTCACATCCTTCCTCAAGTGCAGCTGCTGGAAAAAGGAGACAAAGCAGAGACAGCTGCAGGAGTATTCTGACCCATTGCATGTTGTTTCTTCCATCATTCTCTCTCACCAATTCACCTGTTTCATTCAGTTTATCATTGTCTGCTTCCCTTGAAATGGGACCTGAGAACACTTGTCTGAGCTGGATTGCATGGCTGTTGCTTTAGCTGCTGCAAGAGGACAGCAGCTTTACTGCCTTTCTGCAGCCTTATTGCCTTTGGGGGGAATAGGCAATATTCATTTCTTCTACCACCAGGATGTCCTGAAGCCCTAAGACAGCCTTCCTTCCTTCCTTCCTTCCTTCCTTCCTTCCTTCCTTCCTTCCCTCCCTCCTTCCCTCCCTTCCCTCCCTCCCTTCCCTTCCTCCTTTCTTCCCTCCTTCCTGAGCATGGCCAGTGTGTGTCAGTGGCAACAGCAACAACTCCAGGCCTTCAGGGCTGACTCCTCCAAGAGACTTACTGTTCTCTATCCCTGTGGAGCCAAGGGGTTCCATGGGGCTGATCCCATCAGTGCCACACTGCATGTGCAGGACCCCTGACTCCAGTGGGAGCCAAGGTCATCCAGCAGTGCACCAGATCAATGCCTTACAAAACTACGGAGTGTATGCATCTGCCTGAGGCCAAGGCTTTCAGGAATAGGGTGAAGTCAAAGAGACAAAAGTAGGTGCTTGGTACCTTTCATCCTCCGAATATTTTTGAATGGGAGCAGACTGCTGAAATGTAGACTTAGAGAGCACCATTCAGAATTCCAACAAAACTTACTGATTAGTTGGCTATGATATTAAGATATAAGCTATTCCTTATAGGTTAATTCTAAAATACAGAGTGTATAACACACACTGGAATTAGTCTCATTACCTCAGGGAGACACTAAAACATCTAGACTTCTTTTTCAACGACCTTAACATAAAAGAAATTATTTTCATTATTTCTGAATTTAATAAATAAATCAGGTCTCATCTATCTGGCAACCTCCCCACCCCTCTTTTTCCGATTCCACCTAGAAACACACTGTCTTCACATCTGCACTCTAAATTACAGGTAACAGCCAACATCAGACCAGGGTGGCCCCACAGTCTCAAGGCAGGACAGCTGCTGGAGTTCAGCTTTGCCGAGGTTCTAGTATGGTGAATCTCAACCCAACTCCAAAAGCTGTATGGTAATGCTTCTTTCTGCCCAGCACTTGATGTTCACTTCTCACTTATTCAAAGGTGTATGTGGATGCTGTAGACAAAGGAAAAATTACTCTAAAGCTGGAAGAAATCCTTGTCTCTGAGGTCTTCACATTGTAAAGCTTAAGCCAAAAGTGAAGTGTTCTACATTAGGATGTCTCACCGTGTGATATGAGAGGTAATATCTGATCAGAGTCCCTCTCTCCACGCCCTGAAACTCCCCATCATGCAGATTCCACTTTACAGCCATGAATATAGAGGATACAAAAACTCCACTGTTATTTTACAGCATGAATTGCTCTGTATTTATCGAGATACTGGATTGTCACTGCTTTTCAAGCAACACTACAAGCAAGAGGGTATTTTAAATTCCATTTACTTCAAAATGTATTCCCAAACAATTTTCAATTTTCATCCTTTCTTGTTTGTTTGTCTGCTTCATTCTACCCTATTCATATTTTACTTCTGTGAATTCAAAATAATAAATTAATCTATTTTAAAAATGACACTCTGTAAGGGCTGACATACAGAAGACAAAAGAAGCGATGCTGAAAATGGTTCAAAATAAATAATCAGTGCTGTGTCAGGGGACACTACCTTCAGTCCTGGCAAAGCATTTGCTGTGTTGAAATGATTAATGTTATACCAATTTAAAAACAGGCAGGAGTTTTGGCAGCAAGAGTGCAGAAAAGCCTTCTACGTGGCAAAACACATAGTTTTCAGAACTCACAGAGCATGTCTCTACTAGTATATGAAATGAGTCAAGCTGTCTGTTCTCAGGCCGTGCGGGGAAGTGGCAACGCAAGGTCGGCATCCCTGCAGCTAAGCTCTCTTCCTGCAAATGGAGTGCCTCATCTGTCCCTTGCACTCAGAGCCACTCCAGATCATACCCACACCCATGTTCGTAACAAAGGAGCGTGTCAGGGAACATGCTAACTACGAAACCAGGGCCAGGAGGTAGAAACAGGATTTTGTGCCCTTCCTTCAGCTCATGGGCACTTCATAGCCTCTTATTCTGATCCAGGTAAATAAACCGAGTGACCCTCTGCAACACGGGCATTCCTGCAATTCTGATGAAAAAGAGCTTTATTTTCAAAGAATTTGCATTAAAAAAAAAATTTTAAAAAAAGCAAACCAAAAAAAACCATGCAAATAACCAATCAAAGAAACAAACAAACAAAAAAAAATCCACAAAAAACCCACCCAACAAACAAAATCCCCCAAAAAAATCCCCCAACAACCTTTAAGTAATTCCTGTCTTCTCTTTCCACATAGCTCTTCAGAAGGTTGGACTGTACTTTTTATGGTAACAAGTTTTATTAAATAAAAGCTGCTAATGAACCTCAGTATCTTTTTTTCCACTAAGGACAAGAGCTAAAGCTCAGTGACATCAGTGGAAATGCTCCTGAAGAACTTAACAGGAAATTGATCCAACCCTCTTGATCTTTTGTTTCCCCTGCAGCATTTTTCTTTTTCTGTTGGTTCCTCTTTGCCTTTTTCACTATCTTCCAATTACCATCTTTATTAACATAAATCAAATATTAGCATATGATCAGTGCATTCAAGTAAAAACAGAAAAAATACACTCAGATGCTAAACAAGTGTGAATTCAGAAAAGCTAAATACCTTGACTTATAAATGCTTCTTTCTTGAAACCTGAGTAAATTTCTATTTAGAAGAGACTTTACTTTTGGAGAATTCACTAAAACACTTCCTGCATCCTTAGAATATTTTTTGGTCTATGTGGAACCCATTATTGTAGTCTACATACAGAAATTTTGGGGATGCCTCTAATACACCAGAATAATACTGTAGATCTTCATGGAGGAAAAAAAAAAAGCACTCTGAGAAAAGCTTTGAACTGGGAAAGTGTTATAGCAATACGCTGTTTATTTGCACAAATACAATTTCTGTTATTACACTCAAGGAGGGAAAAGAGAGAAAGAGAAGAAGCAAAAAATATCTTTGTTTTAAGTTCGTTCATCTCAGGCGTTGGCAGCTGCAAAGGAAAATGAATTCCTCTTCCTTCTTTTGTGCCATAGCACAGAGGGAAATTACCTAGCAATGTGAATCGTTTCTGTACTGCTTTTGCTGAAATAAGACTACTACTGCAGGGGACCCTGTACCAAATAGAGCTATGTGGGATTATTCAGAGCAAAATTTAAAACACACAGGACACATGCCATTGCAGCTCCTGGGACTGTAGAGCAATTGCAGTGCTCTCTGCTAACCCTGATATATCCACCGGCACTTTATCAGCACTCAGATTGTTTTCAGCACTTCTGCATGCCAGGGAGAGCGTTAGCATATTGTGTTGTGAAGTGCTTGTGTCTTCAGTGATCCTAACTGGTTTAGGTTATTCAGAAGAAACCATCTGGGTTTCATGTGCTTAGATATTTTCTGGGTTAGTATTGACAGATGACATCAATTATTGACCTGACAGGCAGCTGCCAAAGAGAGTTCCAGAGCTTCTCGTACATCCTACCCAGATCCAGACTCCTTGCTCAACTACCCTTCTGATGCCCCTCAACACTGAGCAAAACTGAATTTACAGACTAAAAGGAACAGAAAAATCTTTGAAGCTACCCAGACAGGAAAATATCTTTCCCCTCAAAGAAGTAATACCAGATTATTAAAGTAGTTTAGTGTCAGGGTTGCTAACATCAGGGCCACTTGCAGGGGAAGGGGTTCCAGGAGGTTGGGTGCTGTCAGGGCAGTCAGGGCACAGTGTCCTGCCTGGCATGGTCACACAGCAGTGCTGCCTCAGTCAGGCCAGAAAAGTTTGTCTCATTGTTTGCTGCTTTGTCCAGTTAAGTATTACTTCGATTTCAACAGGCAAGGTCTATATGCATAAGGACAAGGTAGGTTTTATTAAAACCATATCTTTTTCAGCTTCATTTCACCAACTTCAACATAAATTCTTTTGCTCTGGAACACTTCTCCATCTCCAGCTTTCTTTCATCATAATCAATGTCATTATCAAATCCTTCTCACTGATAACATTAAGCACTTAAACTAATTCAGGTTTTGTGCCACTACTACTTCTATTATAAGATTTTTGTAGAACCTCTTTTTTTCCAATTTTGATACCACATTTATTATATCCTATTTAGATCAAAATTGTCCCTTATCTTTAATGGGCCTTCTTTTACTTTTATCTGCTTTTATCATATCTTTATACAAATAGACCAAAAGTACTCTTGGTTTTTATTTTGTTACATTAAAAACTTTTTCAGAAGCTTTGGCCACAAAATAGGCTTTCTGTTCCTACAGCAGTGCTATTTACTCTTTTCCTCTCTCCACCTGCTCCATTAGGAGTTCAACTTGTTGAGTTTTTATGACTGGAATTCTAAACTCCATACCAGATAATGTCTCAACAGTGCAACTTATAATTAATACTTAATGCTTTCGTTTTGCAAAAGCCTCACTGGATACATCTGAGAATTGTATTTCCATTTTTTACTGCTACATGCACCTAGGTGGTGCATAATAATTCTTTGACTGACTAATACCCCTAAGTCTTCCCGTTTCAACCAGTAGGCCTTCTGATTGAAGAAATTCTCATTGCTCCCTATGTTCATTACCTCGCATTTCAAACTAATTAAATCACATACCTTGTCCCAGTTCTAAAGCCTATCCATTTCTTCCCATGTGATATTCTGATCATCTTCCATATTGCTAATGTCTGCTACATTTGTATTTCTTGAAAAAAATATTAACTCTTTCCTATAGAAAAGTACTTGTACTCAAGGTATTCCTGATATTTTCCATAACATTGTGTCTGATTCTGATTATTGAGGAATTACCAATAATTTATTCTTACTTTAGCATCAATTTTTGTAGTTCACACACTATGATCTTGTGCTTCTCTACCTTTCATTGCCAATATGCAATTATTTTCCATGTGCACTGAGTCCAAGTATATTGAGTGCTAAAACAACCTCTTCAGACAAGTTACCAAACTTCAGTTAGATGCAATCCACTTGCTAATTCACAGGTCATTCTATCCCCTTCTTCATTCATCTCCATATATTTAAATATAATACAAAAGGTGTCCTTAAGCTTCATATACAACTAAAGTAAGATTAGCAGGTTTTATTGGGTATTATTTCGAATACATTTCTCAGACAGACCAAGTATGCCTTTGCTCTAGCTGTATCTCTACCACGTGCTAGAGTCACTGCTTCCAGCTTCTTCTGGAATTTGTGTGCCATTCTCTCTCCCGAGTAGTCCCTGGTCCATGCCTGAGGAGTTCAGTTGTCTCAGCAGGGTACACTGGCACCAAGGCATCCCCTAAAGGCAGCCCCAGCAGTGCCAGGCTTTCTAAGGGGGAGCTCTGCATGAGCAGGTCTTGCTGCTTCAGTCAGGGACCAGGATCTCCGAAGAGGCTCAGCAGCCCGTATTACATCTAGACTGAATCTCCTAGGAAACAGCAAACTGAACCTTTATTATCTTTTCCCTGAAGCCTCTGGATCTCCAGTCCTACAAATAGGCAAAACCAGGCAGACATAAAAATGTAGACCCCTGCATGGACCACTCTGCCTGAAGAGACGCTGGGAGCACCGTGCAGGGTGACCCCATCCTATAGACATTCATCCTATAGATGTTGGGTTTGCCTCTGGAGAGGTGATCTAGTGTTGTCAGTACAAACAGGAAAGATAAATGCAGAGCAGAGAACAATTGATGAAAGGCAGATCCTGAGAGCAAAGTACTGTAAGAAGTAACACAGCTTTGTGGAAATGGTGTGCGCTGAGTGCAGACTGCAAACTCCAAAGACTTCTATCCTACTTGCAGGGAAAGGAAACTGTGAAACTTTTGCTTCGTTGTTTGGATAAAACCCATCTTTCTCAAAGCAGTTATTGAAAATATGGGACTATTTATTGATGAATATGGCTTTTCAGTTCAGGGATGTTATTTTATCACAGATGATAGAATGAAATAAAACAGAAAAAAATCATTTTAATCATATTTTTGTAGATTACATCAAATCCAAAATGTAATTTGCATAAAAACTAGATAGAATTGACATGATTTTATGAACAGGACATTCCATTTTTCAATCTTTGTTTTAAAAACACTTGCCTTGCTGATGAGCACCAATTCAATTGTCACAGACACGTATCTTTTCTCTCTGCACATGAATAATAACAACAGGGCTGAATAAGAATTTTCCAACTCTTTCATTTTCTTTGTGTCCACCAATACTTTCTGAATTTGTTCTAATTGCACCTGGGCTCATTAAGTGGTCCATAATCCAAAGACTTCTGGTACCACATTCACTTGGCTCCTGAGTGAGGTGTATCCACCACTGTGCCAGGTGAACATTTATAAACTGGGGCAAGTAGGATGTTAAATAAAATGGAAGGTATGTGCAGAGAACCATAGAAAAGCATCCATTATACACAGTCCCTGCCAGAAAATCTTAAAGGCTAAAGCCTTCTTGCTGCAAACAGCTTGGCATTTACGTAGCTTAACTGTCAGAGTGTCTCTACCCATTCAAGGATATAGCCCAGTCCATAAAATTATCCGTGTGCATTAACTGCTGATGGGATTAGAACAGCAGAGGTAAATGACTTATAAATGGATCTCACAGATGGCAAAACTGTTCGAAGAAGATTCTTCTCCACTGGTGTGAAGTTGCCTCTGAGGTACATAATTGCTGAAGCCTGAGAGAGGGCCAAAGAGCAGGTAAAAACAACAAAAAAGAGATGGTGGGCATTTTTTCCATGCAGCCTGAGCCCTTCTGGTCGCCCGCAGCATACCCACCAGCCCGAGTTTATGCAGTAGGTGTAGGCTCCCAAACCAAAAATATACAGAATTTGGAGGTGTTCAAAGTTGGAATACTGGCTTTTACAGCAAGGTGGTCCATCTTCTGCATTTAATTTCTGGAGATGAATGCAACTTTCATGGGATCCTACAAAATAAGCAATCAATATTGTTCAGAAAGTGAGAACAGGAAGAAGGGAGAGACAGAGAGGGAGTACATATACATATGGAGTATACCCTCTTAGAGAATAAGGAATGACTGTTCTTAATTTTGCAACAGAGTACCGCAACCATTTTCCTGAAAATATGGTTACCACAAATTAAAACAACATGAAGATTCACTGAAATTTGCAAATGCTTCTTTACCTGATTAGATTTACTATAAATTCCCCAAGGCTCCTCTTTGCTTTCAGGTCTCTTTAGTTTCAACAATAAACCAATTGCATTGATAATTTAAAAATCCACATGATTTCCTTTTCAGAAGTGGTGTCATATGCAGCAAACTGAGGCTTCACGACATTTTAAAATTATTAATAAATAAAATCAGGTCTGGAAAACAGAGAAAGCAGTGTCCATGGACTCCTCTCATTACCATAAAACTTTATGTTAAAAAATAAAAAATAAGTTGCACTGTGCAACACTGGAAATATTTCTGCACTTTCAGTTCAAGTCACAAAATATATATTTCCTCATTTATCCTCACTATCTTAACAAACAAAAGCTCAGTAATATGGGGAGAGCATTCATGCATGAGCTTGCAAACATAGCACAAAATAGCAAGATTTGCAATGTTCCAGGCAAGCATTTTGTCAGCTTCTTCAGTTTGCATGTTGTTTAGAGTGTTAGGTGTTTAGATTCCGTGATAATATGCTCTACATTGGAAAAAAATAAAACCCTAAGAAACTATGTGGCTAACTTTCTGGGACATAAATAGATAGAGGTTTATTGAGGGTTTCAAATAATTTTTTAATTTTGAGGCCTTTGCTGACTGTTCAGCTACAAATAGAACTTATCAGCTTTCCCTATTTCCGGTACGTGTTATGTTATTTTATTTTGATAACTTGTAGATATTTTAAAGACAGGTCATATCCCTAGACCCTGGAACAACAGCCAAGGGTTAAGACAACTGAATATGACTCCTAGAATAATTTTGGCTTGAAATTATTCAAGGAGAGAAACTTGAATTTAAAAGTCCAGAAATTCTTTTTTCTGCAAATGTTGGCAATAACCAAGAATCCATAGGAAAAACATTAAAAATAACCAGAGAACTAAATGTTATGGTTTCTCATATGTTTCTAAATAGTCCTAAAATTGGTTTTGTTTCTAGACTGAATCTTAAACACTGGTTATTAAGCAAAAAATAACTAACCTGTTGTAATTATCCTATAAAAACAAGACCTCTTCCTCTTGTTGAGATTACAAAAAATGCAACAGGACGTTATGAATAGGTGCTGCTGCATGTCAGCAGTTTTGGACTGTATCTTTGTTCAAAAATGATGGGTATTTCTGTCAGCAGGGTATCTGCTAACAGGAGTAGCCACCCTACTCAAATCTATCAGGCAAGATGAGTCTCTTGCATTTTTACACTATTCCTAGTGTGAGGATAGCTAAATGAGGCCACCCCCTGGCCACGGTGCACCTTTTGATAAAAACATCAGTGATTTTTGTGCTTGACTTGTATTTTACTGAAACATAACTTAGATAGGACAATCTATGCCTTTGATCAGTCTGCTTAAGGCTGCCATTAGGGTGGAATACATAGTAACCACAGTGTCCTAAGGACACAAACAAAACAATTCTTGTATGGACCAATATATTTTATTACTTAAAAACACTTTAAAAAAATTCCAAACCCCCAAGCAAGAGATAGACTCATGAGCCTGAAATGATTTAGAAAGACTATTGTGCCTGGAAAGCTGCCTGTTTTGTTCATCTGATAAAAGAAATTTTCTTTTCCTAATATCTTTGCATTAGCTAGAAAGAGTCCTGTTAGTTCAGGAGTCTTCCCAATCTTTCCAATAGCTAGAAAGTGGTACCAGGTTTCATTTGTACCAAACTTGCTGCCTTATCTTTTGTCTAATACACAGTGCATCTTTCTGCCAGCCTAGGCAAGATGTTTTTGTATCTGTTCTGGAAATTGCTCATATCCAAAAACACGGATCTAACATCCTTCTTGTGATATAAGCTTATGCTAAGCAATGTCTCCACACTTCCCAAAATTACATGTGCCTGTATCTTTATGTATTCTTTGATCATGTTGAAAGGAGGAATCCATTGTGCTTGTTTATTAGCCCCAACAACTGTGTTCAGTACATGGGTGGAAACATTCCCTTCAGCGTGTTAATTACAAATTCACACTAGGGGTTCCTTTGTGTTCTGAGAGAATACAGTTCTTTGATTACACAAGACCTAAGTGGCATTTCAGAATATCAGCATTAATAACTTATTCCTACAGATCTACCAGGTAGAATAAAAATTAGGAAGAAGGGTTATAACTTGTCAAACTATGATTCTAATTAATGGAGTTGTGTTACAACAACTACTTGCTCCTTCACAGACTGCACTGTTTTCCTAAATACTGTTGTTCTGATGTCACATGGTGAAAATCTGCAGTTTTGAAAATATACCATTATGGATTTATAGGTGAACATAAGAAAATATATTAAACCTACATAAAACCGGGTAAAAAGGGGTTATTACACAAATATTTTTAATATCTTTCTGCAGACTGTTTACAGCCATTAATGATTTCAGATTATTTAGTTGGTATAATGTAGGAGAAATAACACTCTTCTTATATGAAATTAATAATAATTTCTCTAAAACATTTTTTTTAATCAGTTTTGTGACTCTTATGGAGAAGAAGAATCTTCTCATGGAGACAGAACAATGAGCTGAATCTTTCAATGCTCCAGTAGTACAGCTGCGTTTTGCTTGGAAACCATCAAAAAACCTCACTCCCTTTCATTGTTTTTTACCCTATTTTATTACTGAAAGTGGATAATATAAACCATTTTGGTGGGATTTATCCCTTGTAAGTTAGGCATTTAAACTCCTACTGTCTAAGTACAGTCTAACTCTTGCTTTCCTTGGAGTTAATGGAGAGCAGTAAACACCTCCCAGGAAGTACTCAGCCTCAGACAGAAACCTACCCAAGACCAGATGAATTCCTCTTTACAGATGTTTGTGTCTTTCTATAATTATAAAAAGACCTTGGGGTGATGAGCTCAGGTTTTAACTTGCCACCTTCAATATGCATGGCAAACACTCCTTCACAAATCCACATAATTACTGTCAAATCACTATTTACAACATGACTCCCTGGTGAAACCTACAGGGCTTACAGACAATGGACAAGCTGTTAGCAAGCTCAGACTTCTTCTGCGATAATTTGTTTATTTTGTGGTTATCTTATCCACCCTTTTCTCCCTGGTGGATGTCTTGCACACCTATGTGTATCTTGCCAATCCAAAAGCAAATCCTGGCTCTGTGGAAAATGGCAGGGCCAGGATCTCTTATTCTCCCTCAAATATCATCAGATGTACAGAACAGTTAGGTCTCAGTTCTTAAAATGGTTCACTAGCCTCTACAAATTATTGCTCGAACCAAAAATCTACAAAGCACATGTAAATAGACTGATCAAATAAAATGACTGTGACAGTAAGATCAGCTTGTTCTGCTCCTAGGGAAAAAAAAAGAAACAAAAAACCCACAAACCAACACAGAAACCATACAGTGTAAAATGAACCTTTCAATGAAAATTGAGTTTTTATGGTTCCTTATTAGAGACTTCCCTTACAACTAATTATGTTAAACTTCTACATTCTCTGCTTTTTCTCATCAGTAATCTCACAATCTCCAAATCTGTGAAAGTAAATGCTTAGTCAGTGTGTAAATTGAAGACAATTATCATTATGACCACACAGTAATACAAAAATAATTAGACCATTGCTAGCAGCAAAAATATAAATCAAATCAGTTTGTAATAGGAACATTAATAATTTGTTAAAGATACAATCTATTGCACATGAAGATGGGAAAGCAGCTGAACTGAGCTGCTGTGCTGAAGACAGTCCTTGTTTTGAAATAAAGAGCACAAAGTTCAGTGTATGTGCATCAGTGATAATCTAGGGGTGATTGTGTTCAAGAGAATTTACAACCTATTCCAAATGCGTGAACTCAGTGGAACTGGGAAATCAAATGGATGAATGGTATTTATTATGCTACCCTTATCTTTGCCAAGGTGGAGAGAAAGACTGGAACAGTTCACTTTGCCTCCAGGCATCCAGTAATGAGCCAACCGGTGGTGCATTAGGAAGTAGTGGGCAAGTGGCATTATCATCAGGTGCATTTTTAGTAGCAGAGTCAAGTAGCACTGGGAGCATTATAAGTAGTGCAGTCGAGTGCTAGAGCATTGGTTATTATAGCACAGAATGCACAATGGCTGGAAAGCTTTCGGAAATATAACAAGCAGAGTTAGGGCTGAAACATCCACTTTAAATACTGCCAAACTTTGAACAGCAGCAGCTCTAAACTCAGACTTTCCCTTTGGCACCTAGGGATCACTCTAACAGGCAAAACCTGAGTCTCAAATTCGAACTCTCCCAAATCCTAGAAAATCCTGGATGCATTTCTGATGAAAAGTAACATGGTCCAGATTCTTTCAGACTACAATAGCGAGTACAGCTGAATGCCTCAACAAACGTTTCAAAAAGGACCTATTTGACATAGTAAGCATTAGTAGTCAGGGAGCCAAGGAAGTACCAAATATGCAACCTAAAAATTATGAAAGAATTACTTAATTACTAAAGTCTTTCCAGATAACCATACCCGAAAAAACTCTTCACAATATCAGGGATAACAGTAAACCTTTAGGCAAAGAGGTCTGTAGGGTGTTAAAAGGCTTTGAATGGGAGGAGGGTCTACTGAGTCACAGTAACTCTGAATTACCAGGCTGTCAAGACCTGTTCTGAGGGAAATCTATGCCAGGTGGAAGGAGGTGGAAGCACAAGGACTACCTCCCAGTCCATGTTTTTCTGCTACCTTTGCCCAGCATCTTCCCTTCCCCACATGTTCTCCTCTGGGGACCAACTGACCAAAAATACACAGTGGATCTGCTCCAACATTTCACTGGCAAGGCATAAATTTTGTGAATCAGGAAGTGTGTGAAGAGCTGTGTCCAACACTAATCTATCTTTCTCTTCAGAGTGGTTATGAGAGGTACTGGGATGAGGGGATAAACACATGGTCAGGTGGCACACAAGAAAGCTAGTGTAATAATCACAGAATAGAGAAAAACAGGGAACAAATGAGGTATCTTGGATGTTGTTACAATACTGATATATATTTAGAGCAGGAAGCTACCTCATGGAGAATCAGAGAGTCAGTAAGGTTAGAAGAGACCTCTAAGATCATCACGTCCAACCTTTAACCTAACTCCGTCAACTGCACCATTAAACCATGTCTCTAAGTGCCACATCTACAGATCACATCACCCTCCAGGGATGGTGACTCATCCAAACTGCATCAGCACATATTTGGACTCAGGATATTTGTGCACTGGGAGTGTATCATCAACAGAAGTGACAGCTGATTGATAGGAGATCTGGACTCTGGTCTTCCAGCTCTATACCATCAGTGAGATCATAGTAATGCTGGAAATTGTTCATATGTTCTGAGTGGGAGACACGGCAAAGTCTCTGTATCTTCTGCTCTCCTCATTTCTAAATCCATACAAAGCTGTCAACCTTCAGAATGTTTCTGGGTGTGCAGCCCTAACCTGTCTAGATCGGCTGGCAGTTTAAGGTCAGAGGGCAGGGTAGGTGAAACATCTGCATAAAGCTGAAGTCCTCCACCGGAAAGACTGTAAAGGCTGTGAGGAGTGCAGTGTCTTCTCTCTGAGGTGATACAGCAGGGAGCAGCAGGAAGGCTAACCAGGGTAAGGTCTCAGGAAATACTACTAAAGGGTATGTGGGAACTGTTTTTTCTCCATGTCCTCTTGAGCTGAGTGCAGCTTATACCTGCATTGCATCCTGCAAACAGGAATGAAAACTGCACAGTGATAAATTCCAGGTAATTGAGAGTCCACTATTTATTAAGACTTTCCCCAGCACTGGGTGACAATAAAAGGCTTTGGTGATGGTATTAATTATGATAGGTAAGGAAAATGTGGCTGGCATCTTCAGTTAGCCTCATGGGGAGGTTCGTTTGATGCACAAAAGCATATGCTAGCCACGCAATCTCTGCTCACAGAGCATGGGAATATTTCTCGGTGGATAGCCAAGAGGTGATTCCCACATAAGAAAACCAAAGAGGATGAAAAGCTAGACACTGAAATCTCAGCCATTTAAGTGGGAACTAGAGACTGAAATCTGAAAATGCTAGCAAATTGGTGCAATTATGTTGAATCAAATCAGAAAAGCAGCTCATAACACATTAATAGAATTACTGTAATTGCTTAAGGAATACAAGGAATCCAAAGGATATTTTCTTTTTTCCTAATACAATAATATTTGAAATCTGTCAAAAAGAATTTCTCTTTTAAAGAAAAAGAAAACCTGCACTGTTGCGGCAATTACTGCATTTTCCACTTTTCTTAATGTTCAGCTGCTTTCAGCTAAAAAAAAAAGGTAGAGAAAAACAAGCATGTCATTGGAGATTGTCTTGGTATTAATGAAAATTTATGTATTAGTATGTATTACATTACAAGCAAACAGCTCTTTTTTCTCTCTGTGCTCTCTTTTAAAGAGAACTTAGAGAATTCATAAGAAACTTGCAGTTTAGTATGATGCTCTTCTTCTGTTTTACTTTTGTGCTGTCTTATATAAACACACATGCTCTTGAAAGAGGATTTCTGCAAGGCTGCTTCAGGGAGGGACCAATGCTTTTGCAGACTGATAGTAAAATCCAGACTGTCTGGATCTGTAGCTGGTAATAAATCGAGCTGGTCCAACAAAAAATGTAGAAAGAAATGCCAAGGTAACTTACATTTTTCTCGTGTGGAACTATAATTTATGGAGTATGCTTCTTCTTCAGGTGTAGGTCAAAACTGATAATGTGCTGCAGCTCTTGTAAAAGAGGAACACAGAAGCAGTGTCTGTGCAAATTCATGTCTGAGCTCGGTGGGTGCATCTCCTCATATATCTTACATCAATTTTTTATGAGATATTTTTTCTCTCCTGGAATTCTGGATGTTGTTCCTAATATTCAGCTATTTTCCACATTTGTGCTGTCTGCCTACCTGTTTCTGCTGACAGCAATCGATTAGGACTAGTCTTTGCTATGCAAAATGGAGATCTTTCTCCTCTGAACTTTAAAGGATGTCACTCAGAACACTTTCTCCTTACAGTACCTTTAACTGTCTGCAGAGTTTTGCTCCTATTTATGGTGTGTTCTGACTGATGGGTTTGGTGGTGGGCATCCCCATGGTAAAATAGACCAGATAACTGACTTGCAGCCATGTTCTCTCTCTGTTACTTGGGCCCCCCTTTCTCTACATAGCTGTCTATGTTCATGAAATATGAAGGGATTTAATTTTTACGCTCCTTTTTTGCCATGTTAAGATCAACATTGCCAAAAAAAAAAAAAAAAGGAATGGGTAGATGGATAATAAGCACAGTCACAAAATATATGTTTTCTTGAGAATGAAGTCTAAAGTGTTCCACCTTAACACCCCTAAATGAGCTATTTTTCTCTGAGTCATGCAGACAAACCTGCATATATTCGGGCTCCTGCTATCCCTCATGAGAGGTTTAGCATGTCGATGTCCTGTCCCTTTTATTGTCCTCCACTAAGCTTTATTCCCTCAGGAGCAGAGGGAGTGGGGAAGACACTGCCCAAAGCAGCAGCCAGAGAAAGGCCTGCCAGTGCTTTGGGAGGTCTTGCCCAGGGGAGGGAATTACACTCTGAATATTAGTCATGCAGATTAGCCCTTCTCAGGGGGAACTCCAGGGAGACTAGCTTGGAGCGCTCTTAACAAATGTTTTCTGGTAGTTCCATCACTAAAAATAATGTTGCCCTTTCAACTTTGCAATGCACAGTTTGAAATGAAAAAGTTTCCCTGTTTTGACCAGGGAAAAATAACATGAGAATTTCGTGTACACCTCAGTGTTTCAGTGTAAGCAACCTTCTCCTGAATTAGGACATATGTCTTCAGCAAATGTATGCACAGTTCATTTGAGATCTTACACATAGCTTTTAATTAAAGTTTACCCAGTTTTTTCCTTTCTGTTTAGCAATATTTTTGATATTTGTATCTTTTAACTCAAAAATACTACCATCAGATTTTATTTTATTTCTTGCTATTATTGGCATAGTAAAGAAAAATGGTGAAGAATGGTTCTGGAGAAGAAGAGGAAAGAGTGATATTTTCTGTATCTATTAACAATAATGTGCAAATAGTAGAGGATACCTAAGTGTGTTTATATATGGCTTTTATTTACATAGATAGGTGGTAAAAAATCAAAGATTGCCAAAACAAAAATAACACTATATTCTCAGAGCATAAACCAATTCATAAACTTCAATTAAACCCTTAAAATTAAACATCTTGAGGACTTGAGAGGTGTAATTGCTTAGCAAGAAATTCTATGTTAGTGAAATATAAATATTTACACTTATTTTAATAAATTTCTAATCCAAACCCCATTATAACCTGAGTCACTGCATTAAAACTTCAGTGAGATTTGGGTATCAGTCCATTTGAGCACAAGGATGAATAAACAGACCTTGACATTTCTCCCAAAGTGCAGGGTATGTGAGTTTTTTGCCAGGTCTTCCACTGTAAATGCCCTTTTGTGAAACCCTGAGATGTAAATTCAGGGACTAACATCTTCAGTGCTTTGTTTGATCTCCAGTGCCATGCCATGATTTAAGAAGAGGCAGTTTCTAAAGTGCACTTGCAGCTGACTCAGACAGGCCTTTATAGTATTGATTGCAGGTAATGTTTGCTTTCTGTACTGTTCAGTACAGTAATCCTAGATATATTGAAAGTGGGATCAGGGATCAGCATAAAATGATGTGACAATGTTTAGAAAAAGGATATACCCTTACCAGATCTTTGTAATTACAATACAGGGAAGTTTGATGATGCCATTACTGTATTAATTCAATCTCTATAAATGCTAAAGTTAGAAGGAGCAGCAGGATCACCTTTTTTAACGGGAAAGACTTATATTTGGATCATAAGAAGTTTCTTTAGTACAGATCACCAAGATTTCTCATTGATTTGTTTAGACAGATGTCTTGAGTAGTTCAGAACTGTTTCACTGTTTCATATATAATGAGGTCCATAGCATAAATTATGTATGTAATTTCATTAGAAGAAATGTTCTTTTGTAGCTGTATGCAGTGTGCTACATTTATTCACACTACAAGAGATGCCACTTTAAAATCTATCAACATATATCACAACCATAGCTGAATACTGCACTGTGAGAACCTTAAACTCCAGCATAAATCTGCACTTTTCCCATCAAAGCCTGGTCTCTTTCATACTGGCAGTATTCCTGATGTACCTATTTGCTATCAAGTTGTAGATAGTATAAATTACCAGCTGTCAATACATAGTGGAATTCTTTTGTTTTCCTCCAAGATTATGCTTAGAGCAAAGACTTGGGGTTGAAAAGGAAAGACCACAGCAAGGCAGGAAAGGTGAATTCTCAGGAGGAAGAAAACCAGCAATATGTTTATAAAAAACTGATGCCTATACTGCCCATCAGAACTGGAGCAGAAACCTCCCAGTTCCTTCATCCAGTGTGTGCAGCACAAAAACTTAGTACCTGGTCCATGAACAGAGCACGACAGTTGCAGCTTCCCTTGCTGTGAGCCTGCCAGTGGAGAAAGAAATAATAGATGCCAATTCTCTGTTAGAGCTATTAAATAAGCTAATATGGCTGGAAAAATGCACAATGATATGTATAACATTTACAGAGTTGGTTTTAGTATAAGATTACTCAACTATTCTAGGATTTATAGCTGTTGAACTACAAATATTCCCCACTGTGGACAGAGTTGTGTCAATATACCAATTCATTTGGGAGGTTTTAAAATCATTAGGGAAGGTTTGCAAATGATATACCCTCAAGATTCACTGTGTTTTACCACTGTGATTTACAACTTGAGATGCTTTAGCATGGGATAATCCAAATGCTGTTAAAAGCTCAATCACTTGAAATTAACTAACCTCTTGATTCCTGACTGATCTATGTCTAACCCCTTTGCACTGCCCAGGATGGATTATCTTCAGGATCAAGAAATACAGGCTGAAATCCTATAGTCATAAGAACAAAATACTAGTGTGGCTTCTAAACAAAATTAAAAAAGAAAAGGTAGCTTAATTACAAAGCTGTAAGTTGTGCTGTGAAACCATGGAGCTGTACATAGTAAAATGCAGCTACTTTTTAGTGGTATCCTTACAAGCAAAATTCCAGTGTCCAAGTGAGAGAATGAAATGTATATTTTCTGAGTTCAAATACATTGAAATGACTGATTGCTATATAGTCTGATGTTCGGTTTAGTCTCAGTCATTTTTTAACCTCCAATCTTCCTGTTAAAAAAACCTTTATGTGACTGATTTTCCTGTGCAAATTCCAAAAGTTGTTTAAAATTCAGGTTATGACTGCTTGCATTTTGATTAAGTAGGTCTTCCTGTTTACAATTTCAGCCTTTGGGGGGGAGTGCAAACCAAGTACAGTAGGTTACAAATGGCATTTTATGAAGGGGGTCTATTCTCTGCCAGCAGCTCTGGCCTATAGTTTTGCTTCCCCACTGATGCAAGTTTTGGTGTGGTTTTCGTCTTCTGATGTCATTCATTCTCCATCTGAACATTGCTGTGCTATTCCTGCCAGGGAATGCCTGTTGAACACCTGCTGTGTTGTCACAAGTGTCTATGGCACAGTATGAAATATTTAATACATACTCAATATGAAACAGTGACTGCATATTAAAAAAAAAAGGCACCAAACCCCTGAAGAATGTATGTTAAACCCTGAGCCATAATAAATATATTGTTTTTGTCATCCTGTCACCTTTAGCAGCCCAGTAACACAGTGTCAGCAGTGGACTGAACTCACTTTAGGGTACCTCATACCCTGAAAATGGGAGTTTTGTTTAGGGTGTAGGTGCATGTGTGCCAGGCACAGCCCTTGGGCTCCAGTCATCCACATATTTGATGCCTGTGGGGATGTTGGAATAGTGTCAGCAGCTGCACTGTAGATGCACACAAACTCTGAGCTCATCTTTTCCCCCAAGTCTCTGAGGAAGAAGAAGAAGAAAAATCTTGATTTCAGGTTCCTGTCATGCTACCTGTACCTGAATGACCAAACCCATCTGCAATGCAGGATCAGAAAATACAGGATGAAATGCTGTAGTGATGGAAGTAAGGAGCAGTAGGAGTGTTATACCCTATTTCTTCTCTTGGGAAAGACACACACTGGCTATTCAAGCTGGCAGTAAGCCCCAGGCCCCCAGGGAAGACACCCAGTTTATCAGTGTCTTCCAATTTATATCAGTGTCTTTTATATTTTATATATCAGTGTCTTTATCAGTGTACCATTCCAATTTGCCATCCAGAGGTTCTCTCAGAGCTGCTGCCTGACAGCTCCTTCATGGTGGTTCTGCAAGCTCCAGCACCGTAACTGCTACCAGAGACCAGAGATTTGCCTTGATCATTCCCTTCTTCCAAACTACCCACTCTATTGTGGTAAGAGAGCACAGAGATGCAGTAGTGTCTAGAAAATCCCTGTATTTGAGGAGAAAGAAGATTCCTTGCATCCAAAATCCCTGTATTTGAGGAGAAAGGCAATTCCATGTGTCCCTTGCAAGAGATGCTTCACAGGGGACCTGTGACCCCATTCAGAGGCATCAGTCCCCTTAAACATGAGGGAATCTGGTCTTTCCCATCAGTTCACTTGCCAAGTTCCTTTCTATGCTTTGAAAGGATATTTTTTGTTTAAATGGGTAATTAAACGAGTGTAGTTGCCATCCCCTCCTCTCTTGAAATGCTTGTTGCTTTGGAAAATGTATTTTGTCACAAGCTACAGGGTATAATTTGGTGGGATCCCCCATGCTAATCTATTGGCAGTATATCACTGAAGTGTACTTAAAATTAGGCTCCACTATGAAATGGCACGTGTTGTTTAAGCACTGCCAGCACACTTGCCTCTGCCTTGAAAATAAACAGAGCCAATCTCTGCCCCAAAGTGGTTACAGAAAGGGCATTCCAGAATCAATCCCTGTATGACTGGTACTACTTTGCTGCAATCTGCAGTATGCCAAAGAAGGTGTGTGCTGTGCACTACAGACTGGGGGGGTGCCCGACGTTTCTCACCCAGAAACCTATTATCAAACCCTACAATATCTCTAATGAAGCTTCAAAGGGAGCTGCAGGCAGAGAGCCAGGCAGTGACTGAACGCTGCATCTCGTCACACACACACCAGATGTAACACGCTGGGACAGTGGCGAGAGATCATACAGACACCTTCTCCCTCCATCCCTTCTTCTAAAACCACCACTTACAAGAACCTTTTGTTTCTTTACATCGAGCAATTTCCGCCTAGGTTCGTGAGTGGGAGTCATGAACGCAGCCCAGCTCCGTACCTGAAGGGGTCTTCTTGCTTCCGTCCCCGCTTTTCACGCTGCTCATTTCTCCTGCTTGTTTTTACACCACTCTCCGCCCTGGCTGCAGCAGCCCCGAGCCAAGCCCCGGTCTCGGCCCGTGCCCATCTCCATTCCATTCCCCATCCCCACCCCGATCCCCATCCCGACCCCCATCCCGATCCCGACCCCCATCCCCATCCCCTTCCCCGGCGCGGCTCGGGGCGAACTGCGGGCGGGCTGTGCCACCTCGTGGCTGTTAGTGGGAAAAAAACCCAACCCGCTGCTCGCTTTACAAATTAAAATCTCCTCTCTCATAAATATCAACTTGTTAAACTCTGACTTCAGTTTTAAAAGGCAGAAAATTAAAATGTATACCTCTGTCTCAAAAATTCGGTAATTAGACATAATCCACAGGTGTTATTTTAATGATGCCAGCTCTTCAGACACACTGGCTGAGAAAATGCAGTGTGTTGTTAACTAATTACGTTGTCTTAATTTGCCAATTAAAAAAACTTAAATGTCCTGAACAAATAAAATCATTATCTCGGATTTCTTCACCGTACCTGCTGCCTGGCGCCATCTGATGCCTGGCACTCGGGGTTTGGCTGCACGGAGCAGCATTTGGAGGGTTCTGGGGAGTTCTAGCAGCCCTCCGGCACCAGACAGCAACGGGGTTTGCAAAACAGGGATGCTCACAGCGTCCTCACTAACAATATCTGATAGTGGCTTTAAAAGTCAGCTCGTCTCCCTCTATTACCTTTCCTACACGTATCTTAATTAACCAGGGAGAAAGCGTCGCTCGGGCAGCGTCTCCTATTGAGCGGAGCTGAGCTGATTCCCCCACCCTCCCCACTGCAAGACAGCACACAGGCATGGGTGGCATCTTCTCTTTCAAGGAAACACTTTGCATCTCTCAGTGCCACTGTGGCCAATGAGAAACTCCCATCTAACTTTCTCCTCTCAAAAATGTAAAGTAAGAAAACAAAATCTATGCATCATTTAAAGATGCCCCAGGATAGCTTTGAATTATGCAATCCACAGCTATGTGAGCTGCTGTTTAAGGGATTCTTTGCCTCTTTTGTGACACTGATCAATCCCCTCTTGGTTTTATTTAAAAGATCCAGTCACTGAAGCATTCAAACCACATTATTCACATCCTTCATTCACATGCCTGGAAAATAATTCAAATAAACACATAAGAATGAAATATATGTTAACTAGCTACACTTTTCACGGGTTGGCCCCTCTATAGAAATCATTCTGAGAGGAAATAATGGGAGGATCAACACCAGCTTTCAGTCTATTTTAGTCCAGGTTCAGGTCATTGCCCTTGTCATTCAAAGGGTTTGTTCCTAAGGTGCAATCAAATTGCACAGGTTGAGGCTCTTGTGCAGAAAAGTCTGTTGCTCTGTGAAAGGCATTCCCTTGGCCTGTGTCTGAGCACTCCACAGGCTGTTCTAAATTACCCTGGCCTTTAACATCACAGGGTGCCCAGAAAAGAGATCAAGCACCTGTTTAACAGGGCATATCAGCCACCACACCATTTCCTCTTTCATATCTCTGCTTACCAGCAGCAAGCAGCAGGACCCGGGAGTGGTGTGGAATGCCAGGACCAACCCGGTGTGATAAAGGTGTGCCCAGCCCTCTCGGGGCTAATTGTCTGGGTACGATTTGAAGTGATCCCCAGAGAATCTGCCCCCAACAATGCTGTGTGTCAAGGACTGACAGTTCAAGCAATTTTCAAACATCCACAGCTGGGGTACGTATACAGGAAGACTTCAGAGCCATATTAAATTACCTGCCTTGAAAATCCTGGTGCTGAATACAGACCTGGGTTATTGATTTCCAAACACAAATTCTACAGCCTGCCTTCAGTTAGCCCCCTCCCCTGGGACCAGACATGGAAAATGATGCTGTCAACCCACTGCCCACCCTTTCCAGAAGCAGCTTTAGCCCTTTGTCTCCCTCCTCTCTCAGCAGCAACCTGACTTTTCCATTGCTCATCCTGCAAGGTTATTTAACACTCTTGGAAGGACAGCAGGGAAAAATTCCTAAGAGGGGGGCTATGTCTTAAAATCCAGATTCAGCTCCCAATGCAGAAAATTTTAACCATCCTGAAAAGACAAATGCCCTCTCACAAACATAACCAAGGCAAATATATGGCAATGTACTCTAGAGGATGCTATCCTGGACTGGTATTCTGTGGACCTGGACTGCAGCCTTGTTCTGCCTCTGGCTTACTTAGTATGCATTTTCTCCACCTTGCAGTCAATTTTACAGTAGCTTCTAGCTCAGGCACTTAGGCATTTGAACTGCCAAATGAGGTTTTGAAAGGTGTGCTCACATTTGCATATATTTTCCAAGAACATGTCTTTATTTATGCCTCTCTCTAGTAGTAAATTTTAATCCTGCTAACAGCAGGAATAAATGTAGTGGGCAGAATAAAGTAGACTCTAGGAGCCTCATTTTTTTTTCTTATTCTCTTCAGACAATATATAGCCTTTCAAGCTTGCCTTTAAAGGACAAAAAAACCTAAAAACCTCTACACTGAAAAAGGCTTGCCTTTTTTTTTTCTTTTGCTAAGCTATAGACAAACTTATGTCCCTCTGTAGAAAGGGAAAAGGAGATTGAAACAGCCTTAAGACAACTGAAATATCTTTTATTTCCTATACTATTTAACGATGGTTGCTATTACTTTCAGAATCTAGTATTTTGCAGGTAATAAAAAGAGTGAAAAATCAATCAAAACAACAGAGCTCATTCCTAGAGGACAAAAAATCTTCAATATATAACTGACTGCCAGAAAGCAAGTGTTAAAATATCCTGCATCAGGTAGAAGTGCTGCAATAAGGGATGGAGACAAAGCACAGAACTATAAAAGAGACAGCTCACATTTTAATTGAAGAATTGAGCAGCGTCTGACAAGGCACCGTGCTCTGTTTCCATGCACACTTTCAAAAGGCCGAGCTGCAATGCATAACACCCAGTTCAGGCTGCAGTGGTCCTGAGAGGGTTCAGGGACACAAACCGCTTTTATTATTGTTAGTTAGGCATCAGCAATCCACTGGAAGTGAAAATCAGGCTTTCCCCACTAGGCACGCTTGGGAAGCTGACACAGAAATCTTACTGGAAAAGGTGGGGAAAGGAAAAATAAGCAGGAGGTTTTACAGAGTCTTAGTGAGAAATTATTGTCATTGCTTCTCAAAGAGAACAAGGCTGTCTTTAAAGCCTCAATTCTAATGCCATTAAAGTCGGTGGAAGTTTCAGAGATACCTGAATAGCAGAGGGATTTTTTCCTTCTTCAGTTTTCCTTGCAGATCCAATTAATACAAAAAGAAATTGACTGATTCACCTATTGTTCAGGTCTCACTTGCCTTGTCATATGTAAAGCTTTCTCCTAAGGTCTGCAGAGCCATATAGCATCTATCACACTTCTGAGCACTCCATAAATAAGTAGTATGAACTCTAATGAGAATACTAATGAAATGTGTAGTTTTGTGATTGAAAAATCTCCTTTCTTGAGTTGTATTTTTTAAGGAAAATTAAAGGGATGATTTGTAGCACCTGATGTCGCAAAGCCTCCAAACCTAATATATTGGTTGCCAAGCCACAGTATTATGGAAACACTGATATTTTGTATGTGGCACGGTCTTGTTATTTGAGAGGTATTCCATTGTCAATTAGACATCCAACAGCTGGCTAGGCAAAATTTTATTTAAAAAAAAACCAAAAAATATATGTGAAAAGGAGAAAGGTAGCACACAGGCAGAGATATTTTCAATATTCTTCAGAAGAGCATAGAGGGGATCCAGCAGGGCACATGCTGCTGATAGAGGAGGCTAACAGAGGGGGGGAAGGCAGAGGGCTAAAAGAGCTGTTGATCCCAAATGCTACCTTCAAACTGAAAATGAGAATTACCCTGTGGCATATCTAATAAATTATTCGATTAAAATTTATTTTAAAATAAATTAAATTATTCGATCTAAGGCCCTGCAAAGAATTCTGTTGGATGGAATTAACACCAGGGCTTCTGATTCCTCTTGGTGCCCTGCTGTATGTGTGTTTCATGTAGGAAAGAAAAGGGTTAAATGAAACCATAGAAGCAAGTGACTTCAGCAGATGTCTGACCTACTGCAGAGATTGCTGTGGAGATCTGCCATGGGAAACTGTATCAGGGCACACAGATGAGACTAATTGCTCCATGAGGGACAGAAGCCAGGAAATACACACACGTTACGAAAAAAAAATAAAAAAAAGTATTACTTTCTCCTATTCTAAATTTGAACAGACCCAAGGGCCAGAGTTTCCCTGGGAAGGAGAGGGTGTCTGTAGAAAATCCTTTTGCCTTGCATTTGTTTGAACTCTGATTTCAAGAAGCTTTTTGCCTCTCTTTGAATTCGGGCTGCATTAACAAGCACTTTGACTAACATTTAAGCAGGTAGCCAGTAGGGATCCTGACATATTTAATGTCCCTTGTTCCCTATGTATTTTTCACTTTTTAAAAATAAGCCTATGAAACCAGGCCTGTAAGTATTTTGTGTAATAAGACCTGTAAGGTCTTATTATCTGCCATTGCAAAGCCTCTTCATTTCATGATGATGCCGTGTTTTTGGATTGTATCATAGTGGAAAAACCTTAGGAGCAGAGACACCTTTGGTACATGTTGCTAGGCTCCCAGCACAGTGGATCTCTAATTCCACTGTTATCTCTATTTTTGTATTTTTGGGACAGCTTTCGGCATACACGTGTTGACAGGTGCTGCTCTTGTCTTCCACCCTGTTGAGTCATAACCATAAAATAGTTACTCAGCTCTAAAGCAGCTGGATGCTGATGGGAACCCATGTTTTCACAAAGTGTTTTTGGAGCACAGGTTTAAATTATGAGTTTAATAACATATAATGGCATAGAACTTCTGTTAGTTAAACAACACAGCAGAAGAATTAAATGTATCCTTCTCAATCAGCCCTATATCAGCAGAAAGCATTTTATTTTCAAGTTTTAAACAACCTACAGAAATTATCAGGAGATTCTATTCGATTTGGTCAGGAAAAGCTTTGGCACTTGATAAAAAGTTAGCAAAGCCAAACTAAACTGATTTAATATTATAACAGTTCTTAGTCTAAAACATATGTTGTTTAACAACTTCTGATGCCAAATTTTACAAAAACAAGCCACTTTTATTTTCATGAAAACATGAAAAATTTCATTGCCACATTTTTCTATGAAAATTTTCACTTTGATAGAAAAGCAGTAAGTTCAATGAATGTTCTGAATGCCTCAAAACAGATGTTTGCTGATAAATTAATCTCTATAACTGAATAACCCTTCTGTAAAGCTGTTGATATAATAATTAAAATAAATAAAATCCCGTTATAAATTGTTCTTACATGGACAATCCTTTCTCTAGTACAATCTATATATTGTTTTAAAAGATTTACCAGTAAAGAAGGTGGGTGAGATAAAGCAGGTTTCACTGTCATTTTTTTCCATTATTTCCCTTTAAGATTGAATGACCATGTTCCTTCCATGCCAGTGCAAAAGTTTTTTGTCGCCAGTCTCTTGATAGTGTCCACACTGTCAGTTCAGTGACTATAACACTAATTTTGTGGTTGCTTCATTTCTGGGAATACCTCCATTCAGTAAAGCTTCTAGGACTGTGAGTGCAAGAAACAAAGAAATTACAGTAAAATTACCAGTAAATAATTAACACTAAATTTGGACTTAATACAACTAGAATTCCATCTTTTCAATACATCTATAAGCCAGAGTTAAAAAGCCATTTCTCATAAACATCGTGCAAAGGAAACTAAGAAACTACTTAAATGTCCAAGTTCTCTACTAAAACTATGTGTACATGGGACTACAGCTGTATAAAATTATTCACAGGTGTAAATTTTATTCAGGTTGCAGCTTCATATTAGTCTTGATCATGTCTCATTCTTTCTTTCAATTAGCAATCTCTTTTTGAAACTCATTTCAATGATCAATCTTTTTATTATAAAAATTAAAGTATTTGCTCTAACATTAATTAATTTTTCCCTGCTGTAATTATTAGAACTGAGCAAATAATTCACAATGAATAATTCATCTGCTGAATGTAATCTCATTTTCTGCTTGCTGAATATCCGGTACCAAATCTACTTTCCAGTTTATTTGTTAATCAAAATCATCTGATCATTTTGGTAAATATTTTTTTTCATGGATTGAACCTGAACCTGTGAGGCTTTGATATACAGTGCTTGCTGCCTGATCTGCACTGGTGCATCGTAATTGGTTTGGTGAAGCATGTGACTTTATTTAATTTTCTCAGTTTGGTGAGTATTACAATCTGAGTACACCTGTATGTGAAGTTAAGCATTGTTTTCCTGCCGGTAGAACTCAATTATTCAAATGTCTTTGGGGGAAAGACCCACTAAAGGAAGTGTGAATATCTGAATCTATCAAATGCTGAATCGGTATTTCCAACTATTTACTTAGAGTTTGCACTCAGTTTTAAGCAACAATTATGTTATTGAAAGTGAAAATCAGTAGTATCAAACTCTGCAGCCATATTTTCTGATCTCCAGTTAAAATGTATTTGTGGGTAATTAAAATGTATTGGTGGGTATTTGTGTCTAAGAGAAGTCCTTGCTTGTCATAATAAAAGAAATTGTGCAGATCATGACTAGTACCTCTCTAAAGATTTATTGCCTAAATTGGAGAGACTGGATAAAATTTCTCCAGAAGTGAGCACATAGGAAAAATATTAAGAGGTGACTCCTACTTAAAGCAATCTATTCCTGACTGAAAGCCAGTGGGCTTGAAGCCCTGTGGGTACTTTCAAATATCCTTATTTTTCAGTTATGGTTTTAAGGTAACACTCCTTACCTGAATGATGAACCTGATGAACCTTGCCTGTACACTAGTGGAGGCCCATCTTCTGTGTACCTGCAGGGCATGAAAAATATCACCCTTCCAACATTTGCACCATCCTCAGCCATGCCCTGCTGCCCAGAATAGCTGGGTGGCTGACAGATGAGGAGACAAATTTCTTCTCCTCCCCTCTCTTCATCTTTTCTCCTGTGATGTATTTTATTGTTTTTTCTTTTCTTGAAAGACACATTACGGAAATGTTATCAATGCCCACAGAATTCAGAGACACCATGTGAGATAGTCCAAAGGCCATTTTCTTCACTGTTGCATAACAGGAAAGGACCAGATCATTATTACATTAATGCAAGAAAATATTCTACCAAACAGAGTTATAAGTTCTTCACAGGACAAGGCAGAGGATATTGGTCTAATGGGCAGTGTGTAGCAGAGTTCTGCCTGCTTGATTCCACAAGAAAAACTGTTGTTATGCTTGTTAACTGGATTAATGAGCTTTTCTTGATTGGCATAGGGTTCTGGTAATGCAAGAATTAAAAAAGAAGTTGAAATTAACATTACCATTGCTTTAATGCAATTGAAACAATTGCCTTCTCATTCTCCCAATAACCTCTGAATATTAGCTTTAATAAAATAAGATTCCAAAATTTTAAATAGTGTTGTATTACATTCTCAGTTTAATAAAATAACTTGGCATATAACGGTACAGAAACAAGTGAGAGAATATAACACCAGCAGGGTTTCTTGTTCATTAAAGAATTGACTTTTTAAACTCTCAAGCAGATAAATTTGCAGCTTCTCAGCAATAAAGCAAAATGGTACATTTTGTGCTTCAAGATTATTATTATTTCTCAATAATCTTAAGTCACATAATAGGAAAATTTACACAGCTGAATGTTTATTTGCCTTTTTATTTTCTTCTCTTTATCTTCAGTTTTTGTTTTTCCATTACCCTAGAATTTCTCAGAATCAATGCTCTGTAAAGCAAACCCTTCCATTGTTTGCTAACCTTCTGTGCTCTGAACAGGCAACAATAAAGCTGATGAAGATAGGACACTTATAATTCAAAGATGTTTTAAGAATGATGTCTCAGTTGTGTCAGGCAGAAATCTTAGGTGGGCATCCTGGGATAAAATAAGTTCAATTAAAATGGTTGGAGTACACCTGTGGTACTGATGCCTACATTTGTGCCAAGAACAAATGTTTCCTTTAGAGTCACTTCCAATGCACAACCCATGCCAACATATGTTAGGTATCAAACCACCAAAACTCTTCCAGAAGTGTTCATTTTTTTCCATTTTCTTTTAAGGCTGTCTCTATGACTTGCTCAAATGTAGGATTTTGCATAGTGGATTTATAAAACAAGGTGGCATAAAACAAGGTCCAGGTAGGTAAGTGTTGTGCTTTTTGTTTCTGGTCCTATTCTCAGGCATAAACTCACCATGAAATTTCAAAGCACTTTTTTCCCTCAGGTTAAATTGTTAGGAACCACTGCTGTTTCTCCCTTATTCTGAAGCCTGGGCAGTAATGCCAAGATGGAGCTGTCCTGATGTCCCTAACGAGCAAAACATTGAAAAAGGACTGTGGAGTCTTATATCTATAATCTGGGACTTTAATTAATATGGGGTTGTTTGGAGACATTTTTGGATGACAGGTATAAAGGTGTGTGAGCATGTGTTCTCTGGACCAGGTTTCAACAGTATAATTTCATTATTTGATATGACTAATACTGAATGGACTCAGTGACCCATATAGCCTTGCTCAGTCTTCAGGATGTTGAACGTGTATTCTCCTAAAGATATTTTGCATTGAGTTATTTATTGCAAAATAATTTTTCAGGAGCTTGTTATCTGTCAACTTTAAAGACTTTTTTTATTTTAAATAAATTCACTGGTACACATACTCAGCATTTGCTTGGTGTGCCTTTAAAAGGAAGTCTGGGATATCATTTACAGGAGCACCCAGAATGGAAAATGACTGTCAAACTGTCAAAATTTTGGAGACTTTTCCTTTGACATGAACTTAGAACTTCTTTCTGTTTTTTCTTTGTTTTTTAGCACTTTACATCTTCAAAGTTCTTATAAGCATTTTGTGATCATATTTATTATTTCTATTTATAAAATATGACTGTCTCGAGGACTAACAAGACTGAAATTGGATTTTTTTTTTAAATTCACATGCAGTTATTCACTCATACAGAAAACAATATAATCAACCTGATAATTTCCTTATACAGCCTCTTCTTCACTCCACCAGTACCTAAAAAAATCCTATCAAATTAAATCTAAGAGCTCTGAATTAACACTAGACATTACTTTGACATCTCTTTACAGCAGAAGATGAATCTGGGAACATCTGGAATCAGCCATGGTTTCAGCTCTGCTTAGACAAGCACTGTTGATCGGACAGAGCAGCATAACATTTCAGAAATCTCACCAAAGTGCTAGGGCAGCCCCCTGAGCACCACGGAGTGGAGATTGGCACTGCGCCCCATGGAAGCACTCGCAGCTGGAGGGCAGGAAGTTGTTTTCTACTTCTCCTCTGCTCTGTGTGCCTCAGAGCTTGATGAGCCTCCCTTATTACCAAAAAAGTACTCTTACGGTCAGGCATTCCAATATTTCTAGGAATGAGCTCTCTTTCCAAAGCCCTGTAGCCAGCAGAAGTGGTTAAAGCATTGCCGAAGCAAGGACTACAACTGACTTCCATACCTCCAAGCTAAAATGTCATAACCCGCAGAAAGGACCAGGCTTTCACATTTATTTTCCTGTCTGTCAAAATGAATACTCAATTATTTACAAAAAGTGGAGCAGCTTCAGCAAGCAAGACTGAAATGCACCAATAGGCATACTAGAGAGATAGAAAATCTATATTTAAAATCAGAGAGAGAGGGGAGCTGAACCTGCAGCTTGCACTTCCCAAAAGCTGCTGCAAACATCAGGATTGAAGAGACAAGAAAAGGTGGTAAACAGAAGAATATAGCATCATACATTCACTTTATGGAATTAATTTCCCTTGTCAATTCAATACTTGCTTCCAAATTTCCTCTGCATTACTGTAGTGGCGAAAAATTTATCCAACATTTTCTGGGGTCAACCAAGATATATTCCCCTCAATCTAAAATGATTTTTAGTTTTGATTCTCAGGAGATGGGAGAGAAACAACCAAACAAATTTTCTTTTCAGGTTGACTCAAAATTACTTTTTTTTGTTGCTTGAACACTGAACCAAATAAAATCAGTGCTACATCTCTGTTTTGAAGGTCAACAAGACTCAGCAAGGCCATTAGAAAGAAACAAGGAATGCTTCTAAGAAGCAAAGTGTATTTTTCCATACCTTGTGTGATTCAATCCCAGGAAAACAGCTGTGAGAATTATAAATTGAACAATAATTTATTCTCAAACTGCCAAGCTAAAGAAATGTAAACAAAGTGACTTGTAGTATCCTTGTAGTCTAAATAGTTAAAGGTGTCATAAAGGAACTCTAGCACCATGAACTTCTTCTACAACTAAAATTAAAGACAGTATACCATTTGGAGTACTCATTACTTAATCTTAATTAGGAAAAGTTCATCTTCCTAACTGGTCTCATTATCAGCACTAAACTGATAACTAAACTTTGGACCACTTCAGATCACCTAAGATTCTACCTGGAAGAAGAAGGGACAAGAGAAGAAGAGTACACATATGGAGAATAGATGACAGCTTCATAGCCAAAGATAAGTGGGAGAAATAAAGTACCAGCCCCTAGTCTTCGCTGACAGAGTATTTGCAGCCCAATAAACTGATTGCAGAAATAAGAGGCTGAGATCCAACAAAGCACTGAACTTGTTAACTGTAGTAATTTTGCTGTCAGAAGTATCTGGTTTGGGAGGATAAATATCCCTTACACTCCCTTCTTGCAAGTTCTTTTCCCTGGCCCACTGATATTGCTTCCTACAGAAGCTGAATTTCCCTCATATATTTCTCATTCAAGTCGTAATTTCTGCTGTACACAGCCAGGAGATGCAGCTGTCTCAGTAGGAAATTATTGCGGAGTCAATGGAGCAACAGTATTTATACCATATGGATATCCAACGTGCAGACTGGAGTATCACACAGAAAGACAAGCTATTCTACCCTGTCCCTAGCAAAATTTACAGACATAATACAGCTCTGAAGGACCCCAAAGGAAAATACTTAACATACGTCTCAGGAGACTCGTATAATTCCACAATACTAAAGTTGCAGCTAAAGGTCCATACAGATAAGGAGACCTGGCTAGCTGTTCCAGCCACTGGCTTCATTAAAACAGTCCAGGAAATGGCAATGCTACTATGTTATCACATTTGGGAGGCAAGGAGCAGATTAAGAAAATGGGCTGCAGCAGGAATACAAGTAACCCCATGGTGGCCTTATTCAACATCCCTTATCCCTTTGTACTGGGAAAGCCCCATTCAGAGAAATGAAATTCGGATGTCCCTGGAGGGGGCAGTGGCTCTGCTCCTCCATGAGCCTGTGCCAGTCAAAGGCAATCTGCCTTTCAGCGTGAGGCAGTGTTTTCACAGAGCTCAGCAGCAGCCTGGCGATTATTGAACACGACGTGTTTCACATGCTTAGCCATGGGTTATTCCTGAGGCTCTCTGGAACTAAAAGTCTGGCCTCCCCAGGTCACCCTGGCTGTCAGATCAATCACACCAGTGTGCCTGCACCAGCAAAGGCAACCTAGGGACTGTCTCCTGGGGCTGGAATGACAACATGCAGAGCACAAGAAAGGCACAGGGCCAAGTGTTACATGCTACGCATGTATCCAGTTTGGAAAACTTCTCATACACCCAAACTTGAACGAATTCGGGTTATAAAGAGGAAACCATACTGGGAAGCAACTGCACATCTGCAGTGGATATGTCCTTAAAATGGATCCAGGAAGCAGCAGGAGGCTCAGTCAGTGATGAGCAGATGTAATTCAGCTGGAAGAACTTCCCTCTGCCTCTCATAAACTCATAAAATGGCCATCGCAGAATTGTGAAAGATAGAGTTGAAGTGAACCTGAAAGATCATCTTTCCACTCTTTGATCCAATTGCCATACTGTATTTGTTTTTTCCCACATATATTTGTATTTTTCATATTTTGTTGGGGCTTTTTTAATTCCCAAACTGGGGACTCCAAATCTGCTCTAGACACTCAATTCCTCTCAATTCTACTCAATTGTTTCTCCTCCCTTAGTGTAAAGACAGAGTCCTTCGTACTGTGGAAATCCCCTGTGTTGCCAGCAAAGTGCAGTCTTGGACATGGATGCTGAATTATTCCTTTCCTCTTTATTGCAGCTTTGCATCATTCAGTTAAAATATCTTTCCTGTGTAGAACACCACTTAATCTCCCTGAGCCTTTTTTGCACAACATTCCCAGGATAGGGGTGCTCTGCAGATTACACGGGAACACAGAAATACCAAAACTGTGATATACTGGAAGCCCTTCTTCAAAATTCTCCTTTTCTTGGCCAAAAAGTGTTGATAGTGATTAATGAGCCAACACTGCTGCTAATAGCAAAGTGGATTTTGTACTCGTGTTTCTCATCTGACTGAAAGGTCTTGGGAACAGAGGCTGCACTTGCTCTGTACTCCTGCCACACGCAGCTCACAACTACCTGCCTGCAGTGGGAGCAGCACAAACATCAGTGAGTCGTTTGAGGGGACAGTAGGGTGAGAGGCAAGCCAAAAAACAATAAGTCATAATTATGCAGTGATGAAAATTCCCTCTTAGGAACTGGTAGTATCACAAGGACATTTGTGACAGCGCAAGGATCACTGCTTTAATTATTTTTGATACTCCACCCCTACCAGTTCAATGGTCTACGTTGTCAAGGCAATGAAAAAGTTATACAGCAAAGCCATACATTTCCTAAAAAAATAAAATTGAAATATTCAGAATACGTGAATGAGAAACTTTTATGGCTTTTATTTTGTTAGAATGAGTTGAAGTACAGCTTATAATGAATCAAAGTAATCACTTTATTTTTCGTCCTTATAATCTCTTCTCCCCTTTGTGATATATTGCAGAGACAGAATGGGTAATTTTTATTTATTTATTTATTTATGTTCTTATTTATTTTTAATGAACTGACTGGTCTTACAGCTAATTTCTTGGCAGGTATTTTTTTTTCCTCCTTCTACTAACTGACTTAATAAGAATAAAAACTAAATTCAATCCATGTTTCAAAAGATAAAACTTTTCCCTGGTGGCAGTGAGAGAAATTCCCAGCATCCTTCAACAGAACAGTTAATTTTCTATTGCTGTAGTTTTGAAAAGCTTGCAGATCTGCAAATAAGAAAATGTAAACTGCATGTCAATATAGTGTTCCGTCCTGGTTTTTATTCCTTGATTAGTTTCACTTTAGCCATAAAACAGGAAAGTAAACAAATGAAATCATGAATCTAAAGATCAGCGTGTTATAAAGGAAGCACAGTAATTCAATTTGGTAGACATTACCTGTTCAGCAAATGTTTCACAGATAAACTCATTGCCAGAGCTGCTCAGGGACATTCCCAATGAGCCATTTTCCATCAGAATATGCAGTACCTTCAAAACCCTTGTAAAATCAGGTCACTTTTCCCAAAATTTCATTTTGGAAATAAAAAAATAAGAAAATTCTCCAGAGGGTGGAATTCCCTTTGACAGCGTATGCAGACCAAAGTATTTTATTTTTTAAAAAAATCTATCATAATTTGAATATTTTATTTGTGTATTACTGTATTTTGTAGTGCAAAAATTGTCAACCTCAGAATTAAATGCCTCAATATTCTTGAAACAAACTGTTTCTAGCCACCTAATACAGCTTCAAAGTAAACTTTCTTCAGAGATTTTTAAAAGGTTTTGTTTCAATTCTCATATAGAATGCAGCCCAATTGTAAAACTTCAGAATATATCACAGAGTGGCATTTCCTTTCAAATTCTGCTTGCGGTGCTCAGGAACATGGTTCAGTAGTGGACGTGGCAGTGTTAGGTTAACAGCTGGATTCAGTGGTCATAGGAATGTTTTCCAGCCTAAAAGATTCTATGATTCTAACTCTTCTACTCACTACGGGATATAAATCAAAACCCTTCTTGCACCACTTAACATCTATTTTTGTTCAGGAGAACGGTTTCCTCTGGAGGACAGTGTGAGAGCTGTCACATTCACTTCAAGATAGTGCAGGTCCAGTGAGCAGTTTTAGGAAGTGATTTTTGAGGTGCTAAAAAAGGCCTGAAAGTCCCAGATTCTGCCAATGTTCTGCTGTGATTTCCTGTCTTATGTAAAATCAGGATAATTTTTCATAAAGAATACAACCAGGATAAAAGGAAATATTTAAAAAGAACAAAACCCATCATTTCATTACATGGTGTTTTCCACAGTTTATCTTGCTCCCATCAGTGTCAATTTCCTAGGAGCCAACACTGAAGATCAAGTTTAGAAATGTGATTCTCATTTGAAGATTGAAGATCCAGTAGTCAGAACCAGACCATACCAGTCAAAATACAAGCATCCTAATTTATTATTAGGATGTTACTTGTGCCCTAGTAATGGTTGCCATAAGGATGCATTAAATAAGCACACGTGGAATTTCTTTGTCCTGTCTTTGCTATTGTCACTGCATTTTGAGGATAAAGTAGTTTTTCATAGGTTTTCTCAAGAGACTCCAAATTTTTTAAGCCTCAATCTTCATTACTTTTGCCTTCCCCATGGATTTTTCAAAACGAGGTCCCCACATTTCCCATCTGTTGCTTCAGGGAAAATCCCGAAAACTTTTGAAAAGCATTGAAAACTTTAAATAAGGTTTGCTTCTTCTGTATTCATCAGTTTGCACCAAGCAAGTATTGTTTGGTTTCATATGAAGAAGAGAATACAGAAATAAACATAAAGATCCTGGTTTCTGGAAAGGGCTATTAGCAACCTCTGTAGACTGAGTGTAGCAAAGGTGTTTAATGTTGAGATAAGGAAAAATATTTCAAGGAGAGAGAGAATTTACTTGAGAATGCTTTGAAGATTACACAGTCAGATGAAGCAATCTAAGTTCTGGACTGAAGAAACATTTTGCTAATGCAAATGAAAGAAAAAGGCATGACCAGGAAAAGATTATTCTTGTAACAAAATAATGCAGGAACTTCTTCTTTGTTACTTTAAAAACACACAAAATGCCTCTACCATGAGGTTTTTATAAAATTGATCAGAATTCACAATCTGTATATAGCAGATTCCCCAAGTCACATTTCACATGCTCTAAACACTAATTAAAATCTGCCATTAAAACTGAGAGAAAAGAAATTCTATATTGCAACATTTATTCTATTTTAAGGGAGTTTTTTGGGTTCCTCACCTACAAAAAAAAAATTATTCTGCTTTAAAAATACTTATTCCTCAGCTGTTCTTTTGTATTTCAAAACATGACAATGTAATTCTTCATCTATATTCATACTCAACAGGTGTGGATATGTTCCCTGTAGATGTCTAGGGCTGATCATATTCTCCAGCACATAAGGCAGTTGAACACATATCACACAAACTTTGCCAAATGCTGTAAAACTGATCATTTCAAATCAAAGACAGTTTAGGAAATATGTGTGTGTATTTTTACTTCCAGACACAGCAGTAAATACCTTATTCCTCATTCCATACATCAGCTTCCTGAAAAATCCTGAGTAAATTTCAGATTTACGTAAATACGCTTTCAAGTTCAAAAGTGTAAATTCCTGTGTCTTTCACCTTATAACTTCTCGGGAGTACTGGTTCATTTACACGAATTCCCCAACCTAGTCAGCTTCCTATGGCATTGAATCTGACCTTGTCCCTGTGTGATCAGATCCATGTCCAAGTATGAAGCACTGAAACAAGATTTGGATGTAACTGCTGAAAAAAAACCAAAAAACAAACAAACGGACAAAACAAAACACATCTCTCATATTTTATTTTAGCAAAAATCATTTATACCATCCAGGTGAGTTCTTTTCTCTTGAATAAATCATAGATCAATGAGTGGTATGTGTTGTAGGACATCCTTTCCAAGGTAGCCTCTGTGCATTGAGTTTGAAGTGGGCTAGTAAAAACCCTGTGATTCTTTGCCCTTATCCTTCAAAACCTGCCGTTTACCCTTTGGTCCTTGTTTAGAGTTTGTGTAGGTTTTCAAAACACATTTCCGTTCACATTCCCTCTCACAGCATTGTCGAATGAGATTTTTCTAACTCTTTTCCCTAGCATGAGCATTGTTTTACCACTTCTCATTCCCTAATGCTAGCAACCTTGCTGTGGAAGATCTGTGATATCTTTCAGACAGGACAGGCAATATGTGTCAGGAATCTCGCCAGCTCTAGGTGACTCATCGCATATGGTGGCACCAAATGAAACAGTTTTTTATAAAATTAATCAGAATTTGTAATCCGTACACAGCAGATTCCCCAAGTCACATTTCACATGCTCTAAACACTAATTACAATCTGCCATTCAAAGCTGAGATGCAAAGAAACTTTATATTGCAACATTTATGTTATTTGAAGAAGAGATTCTCAAAGGCAAAAGGGCTGTGATATGCTTGTCTCACTAACATGCAGGAAGTATCAGGCGCTGCCTGGATGAAAATTGCCTCTGAAAGTGAGGAGTTTTACTGTGGTTCGTATTGCATCACGAATTTTTCATCATGTCATTGCAAAGCCATAACTCTGTTCCAGTTCATTCAAAAGGCCCATGAACTCTGGCAAACCTTTTGATAAATATCTGAGTTTTAAGGCAAATTTTATGTTACACCATCAAGATTACCAACAGTTTTAATACACCTCAGTATGTTGAGTCTGTATGTGGCAGCATATGTAATCCAGGCAACTGCACAAATCATTGCAGGTCTGTGAGCCATTGTTATTAATGCAGTAATTTTGTACTCTTTATTGGAATAATTTGGTACTATTATCACCAAAATGTAAGTTTCTTCTGTTTTTCACTTTCATGTATTCATCATGTATTCATCAGTTTTTTTTACACAAAAATTATATGTTTTTTCTTGCCATTCCTCTTCTCACCCTTTCTCTCCCTTAAAAAAGTTGGAAATCTTATTTCAGAAAAAAAGTGACATAGAATGGCTCACCTCCATCTCTGGTCCTGACACATATATTAAAAACCCTAAGCAATTACTGTTTTTGCATCTAGTTTTGGATGCATGACACTACACACAACCCTTATCTCTCTTGTCAAAAATGAAGTCATTCTTCTAACTTGTTCTGCCCTTCAAGCCCACATAGCACAAGTGTAATTAATTTCCTTAATTCTCTGATTACTTTTTAATTATATATCTAGATATGATATATACATGGATAGAGCTTATATGTGTATGCAATTAATATTTGTTAAAATAAATATACTGGAAAAGAAAGACAGGAGGGAAATCCAGTTATCAGAGCTTAACATTGTTCCATGTTTTTATTTGTGGTAATTTACATGCCAGCTGTGTGAACAGAGCTGATCATGAGAGGAAGGGCCAGCCCACAGAGCTCCCAGATTCCAATTCAAGCCACCAGTGTGTTTCTAATATGCATCATGCCCACAGCATTAGAAAGTCTGAGTGAAAGGAGCAAAATGCTGCTCCCCTGCACAGAAGGAGCAACCATGTGTAAGCAATAAAATCAGTTTACCCTCAAAGCAGAGCTCATAGCCACTTCAGTTAAAAACAGTGCTGAAATCCAGTAAAAATCCTCACCTATATGTGATAAGTTCTTATGTTTCATAAGGAGTATTCTCAATCTCCCTAGTACATCCTAAGATTCCTTAGACTGATCATCTTTTACTAGCAGGATTTATAGTGGTTAAATAGGGACAATAACATTAAGTCTAAGAAGATGATTTTTTCTACTGTTTTTTTTTTATTTTTAGGAATACTTTCTGTACACCTTAGACTTACCATGGTTACCAGGTTACCTGTATCTTTTAAACTTTGTTCTGAATTTGTCAAGCAAACCTTATTGAGGATAAAGAATCTCACCCAGGAGATGACTCTATGCTGTACAAAGGGCAACTTGGCGAACAAGATGAAGCACTGCATCCATCATCACCCACAGTGCTTCTCTGTTAGCTTTCTCATCTTCTCAGCTCTTCCAAGCATCTTTCCAAGACAAAGGAGGACCTGGGATATCCATCACATCAGGATCAGATCCTGGGAGATAGCATAGATGATGCTGTACCAGACTTGGTTTCCTTCATCTCTGTACCCCTGGAAGTGACATAGCTCGCACAGCCTATGAGGTCATTTATGGACAGTCTTCAGCAAAAATGTGGAGGTTCCCAGTTTTCTCTCACTGATCTGTTGGCCACTGAGGTACTGAGCCTTGAAATATTGTTTGTAAATTAAGTGTAACTAAACAAAAAGCAACTCTAACTAAAATAGCTCAGCAGGCACTTCACTGTCAGGTACAGTGTGCTGTTCAGTGAAACCCTTGTGAAAAGCTAAGCACCTATTTCATGCTATAATTAAACAGCACTCTGCTGGGGGACAGCACAGTCTCCACATCATCTGAGTTCCTTTGAACTGAAAAAAAAACCAAACAAATTCACACAACATAGCTTTTATTTCCTAAGGACATCACATGGGCTACAGATGAGGCCAAAACTGAGTGCCATGCCATGCGGAGAGTCTGCTTGGAAAAGATTGAACTTCATCAGTGAGGGGATGAGCCAGGCCATGCTGACCCTCTTTCACTTAGCAGCAAGAAGGCAGCTGAGGGATTTCACTGCCTGCTACCACAGCTGATCACAGCAGATAATCTGACTCATAAATTCATCATCTTCTGTTTTCAAACCTCTGGACAGGGACAGAAGGGAGTTTTGATGTCACTAGTCCACTTGGCAACCACTTGGAAGGATGTTCTGAAAAATAATTACTCTGATCAAAAAACACTCATCTAGCTCAGAGCTCAGTTATTCCTAGCCAATTTACATACACTTGTACTTAGGCCAAAATTTTTCCTTAGGTTAAGTAGCTCTTCTTTTTTTCCCAGCTGCCTACTCCTATTCGATGCATTTGTCTGAGTTGAACAAGTTGCAAACTTTCTCTCACAGGTGATGAGTTCTTTGCCTCCTTGGTCGTCTCAGCAGCCCTCCTCCAAACCCATTCTAATTTCTATTTATCATCACTTAAAAAATTGGTTTTTTCATGTAAAACATGTTCTAGAGTCTTCCATCTGCTATAATTATATTAATGGCACAGCAGAAGCTTGATTTCCAGCTCTTACAGTGACCATCTTTCCTTTATCAGTCCATACAGTAAAAAGTCAGACATGACAGATGCCTCTAAAATCTGGATTTCTAGGCTTGCCATTTGTATATTAAAAATCTTGCTTATTTTTAGACATGGGGAGCTGTGTTGGGCACCATTCCTTTCACATTTTTTGGGGGTTCAAATTAGTACCCCCAACATAGGTGGCATAGAGTCTGGGTCTACGCAGCTGTAGTTCCTGTGTTGAATATGCCATTTCTTTGCCATTACACTGGGTTTGTGTGGCACAATTTTTGTAATGGGGGACTACAGGGGTGGCTTCTGTGAAAAGCTGTCCCCTTGTGTCTGACAGAGTCAATGCTGGGTGGGTCCAAGGTGGGCACTCCACCAGCCCAGTCCAAGCCAGTCAGTGATGGTGGCAGTGCCTTTGGAGTAACAGAGTTACAAAGGAGAAGAAAAACCCGCACAACAGAAATTGCAACCAGAGGAACAAAAATATGTGAGAGAAACAGCCCTTCAGACACCCAGGTCAGTGCAGGGGAGAGAGGAAATGCTCCAGCTCCAGAGCAGAGATTCCCCTGCAGCCCCTGGTGACAATGATTATCTCGCTCTGATTTGTTTGGTAATAAATTAAATTAATTTCCCCAAGTCGAGTCTCTTTTGCTCATGACAGTGATTGGTGAGCAATCTCTCCCTGCCCTTGCTTACTTCAGGATCTCTCCCTGACCCATAAACCTTTTGTTATATTTTCTCTCTCCTGCCCAGCTGAGGGGAGAATGATGGAGCAACTTTAGTGGGCGCCTGGTATCCATCCAGGGTCAACCCATAGGTCCTTACAGAACCTCATATGTCACTAGAAGTTTATGTTTAGGCAGGTGAACCACATCCTAGATACCTCTACTGGAGGTATTCTCATCTGAGCCAGTGAGCCTATGTAATCTATAAACCTATCCCTTTGATGAGATGAATTCCATAATACAGTCTTAAAACACATGTGTCCAAAGTGTAGTTTTGCTTTCTAGTGAACTTTTCAGGAGACATTTTTTTAAAATATTTTTCTAAGTGTATTTTGAAATAAATTTAATGGCAAGTCATATTTTTTAATTTATGCACATATTTCATGGTACAAACAGCAAAATGAAATACAGAATATATATTTTCAGCCACCACCAGCATTCTGGAAAGACCTTCTGCACTGGTGAGTACATTGGCCCAGATTCATTCTGCTCCACTTTAGGCACCAATGTGAAAGTCCTAAATTGCAATCTGTATTAATTTGTAATTTCTTTAACTGGTTAGGGCCATAGACAGAAAGGATTGCAGGGGTAAAATAAGATTCTTTATATTCTCTTTGAAGACAACAGGAAAATAAATGAAATGTCTGAACACCTGCAGGGAAAGATCCATTAACTACAGCAGGTCTTTCTTCCTACAAATCTGGAATTTTCTGCAGTTCATCTTACGAAAGTTGTCAACATGTTTACTATGAATATAAGGAACCCATAGAAAATGGTAACTAGTCCAATCTGCCTGTATCTCTTTTGTTTCACCTTAATACATTAACAGATGAGAGCAAGACTCCCTCCTTCTAGCTAATTTTCTCTGACTCCTGTTTTGCTGGCAGCACAGGGACTCTGTTTCAAAGTCTGTGCATATACTTGTGAGGGCTACTTCCATGGCCATTGCACACCTTCCTACACAGGAATGATGGCTTAAGGAGAGCCTGTTTCCCTACTTGTGCAATACTGGTAGTGCTTAAGTGTCTCAATAGGACTTGAAGAAGAGCTTGAGTGGGAAGTAAGTGCTCAGCTCCCAAGTAAGAACATGTATAGGTCCCTGGAGGTTCAAGCTAAGTTCAGAGCTAACTAGTAAATGAAGATGACATTAAGCTTAGACAGCCCTGAAAAACTGGACAATTAAATTGATCCCTGGGACTTAAAAAAGTTTCAAGAAACTAGGTGCCCATATCTAGGGGTTTCAGCTGATGTTTCTTATTATTTTGTGCTACCTGAAAGTCACTAGAAAAAGAGGTACCTCCAGAGGATTATTCAGCCAACTCTGTGAATCGTGAATTGTGAATGTGACTCTGGAGATGCCTGACACCATTGATTACAGAGACAATTAAGGTTTTAAGTTAATTATTCAGTTAAGCTATAAATTAGATGAGATGCACTAGGGGCTGATTGCTTCCATTATTTCCATAATCCAGGTCTTGGAAGAGAAAGCTCAAAATAAGAAATTATGCTTAATATCATACATATCATATAGATGAAGTACCACCAAATATAAAGTAGTAATTACACTTCATGCTTATATGTAGATACTTTGGTCATTCATTATATGATGTCATATTTGGACATCTACGGGGCAATTTCTCTCATCTCACTTAGACACCTACAATAATTACAATATTTACATATTGCCTATATTCCTTTTAGAGTCAAAAGGGTGAGGTAGGTGTTTCATGATCCATCTGGCCTACTGAAGTTGTCTAGCTTCAGCTGAGAGATGTTGCAGACTAGACGTGCCTATCTCCTTTGCCAGTTTCAAAGGAATTCTAAATGGCTAGCTCTCATTTGGATGTCTACAACCCACATGTAGGAGAAATTAACCTCTCCCCAATTCTACTTGGTATACAACAGCATAACATGCAATTCTGTTTGTGTGTTATGAAATAATAAAAAGATGCAAAAGGAAAAACATATTTCTGATAGTAATTTTAATTTCAAACTGAAATTTTGTAAAATATTATAATTTTCCGTTCCAATGGCTTTGGAGGAAATGAACTTTTAAAAAATCAGGCTCAGAGAAAAAATTGAAAATCTGGACATCTCCTGTGAAGTAGAAATGCTTGGTTTTGAACAATGCTTTTCACTTAACACTGAAGTATTTGCATAGATTATACTAGGGAGTGATAGAAATACTTGTTCCAGTCACTTAAAATCAATCAGTTGATGATGTCTAGGTACAAAACAGAGTCTTTATGTGTGGTTTGGAATAAAAGAGACCATGTAATTTTGTATTTTACACTTAAAGAAACTCAGCTGAGAATGCCATGCACACATTACCATCCATAATTTAATTTTGCATGTAATTTCATGCACACTGTGAATCCATCTCAAGCCTACTGTGTCTACAGAAATCTCATATTTTGTAAGCAAATATCACTTAGACTGCACACCTCAAGTTATTGTTAAGATAACCAATCAAAAGAATGCAGCCCAAAGACACATGTACTAATTTGATAAATTACTTCCACAGATGTATTTATTCCTTGACTAATGAAGACTTTAAACCCCTAAATAAGTGAACAAAGGAGTAATGTTCCCAGAAGCACTTGCCTAAAGTAATTTGAGGTTATTTAGCAACCAGCACAATGCACGAAGTCACCGTAAATTCAAGATTGCATGCTGCATTCTGTTCAGTTTACAGAACTGGCAGGGAACTGAAAGAGCAGTTCATCCCCTGCTTCAGTGATTTCTTACAAGGTAGTTTGCCATAGAGCTTGCTGAATTTTTTAAAAAGGTTTTAAACCAGAAAAAAATTAACCTAGCAGGTGACATATATTGAGGAAAGAAGGTACTGAAAAACACTGTGCGTTATCCCCCTTTTCCTTCCATTTATTTTCACTTACAACTCTAACACGAGGCTCAGATTTTTTAGTAGATTGGCTTTGCAATATATCATCTGCCTTGAGACTCTGCTCAGGTTACTGCTCTGCTGAGGTTACTCTGCTTCCAGCGCCCACTCTTTGCTTAGATGGAGTTTAGAAGTGTTTAGAGGAGAACTGCTGGTTAACCTGCACAGATCCATTGGAGTGGCCCAGCACGTCAGGACCAGATTCTGCCACAGGCATCACACCTGCCCCTGTGCCCAATATCATATGCAGCCTTGGTCTCCAGACGGAAATCCACTGAGTTGCGAGATGAATGTTCAGTGCACAGTCCCAGCAACCCTGGTGCACCCAGCCTACACTTCTCTTACTGCACAGGCATGGCTGCCTTGCAGCCACCACATGCTTGTCAAGGGGAGTGGAACTTCCCTGAAGACAAAACAAGTCATCAGAAGTCCTTGATATAGGAGCAAGAGGCAGAAGAGACAGTTTGCGGTTTCTGGTAAAGAGGTTGAGGTGGTTTCACCTCAGAAGTGGTCCCACTTTGCAGACTGACCATCAGCTTCACTGCAGCTGAGAAAAGATTTGAAATGTTCTGAGAACTGGAACTAAATAAATACTACGGGATTCTTCATATCTTAATTAGACATCCTCAGGGAAACTGTTTAGACAGACCAATTATAAATCAAAACTGCTTCACTAAGATGTTTTTGTAATAAGGGTGGAAGTTGGGATGCAGTCTGAAGGTATTATCAAGCATAATTGCAACATAAAGAAGACTACAGAGAATCTATCAATTGTGAAGGTTGGAGACTATAGTGTTACATCACTTGAGCTAAATAACCTCTTCTAACATCTTCACATAGAGAACTTTTAAAAGGAGTGACCTCTAGCTGAGAGGAAGTGAAAAAGACCAGTAGATTATAAGACTGAAAAGCATATATGAAGAAATCTGTGAAAAAAAATAGTAAGAAAATAGTATTCTTGGAAACCTGTTCAGTGAATAACAACTAAATAATAGAATTTATTTAAACAAAACATAAAACAAGTATTTTATTTTTAAATAATGGTAGTCTTGTGGCATGATAAGTTGAAAATTGTTTTCAATGTGTGAATTTCCTGTGAAGCCAGTTTAAACTCTCCTCATAGGTATAAAAAGATTATATACTCAAAGTAGGCAAATACACACTTTCTTCAGCAATCAAAAACCATTTCCAGGTTCACGGTTTTACAGAACTATTTTAAAAGACTCACAGTCTAGTGTAAAAAAAGTGTGAAAATAGACAATTGGTTTTTTCCTCTTTCCCATATTTATACAAAATCTACTCTGTCAAAATTTAACTAAAAATTAACTAAATATAATTTTAAATAGAAGTGAAGCTGCAAGAATGTTAATAGCACATTTTAAATACAGAAAATACTTAATAACATGGGGAGTATGTTTCACTTGGCAGATGCTGCCAGTTCATATGCAGCATTATTGCTTCTAATGAAACAAACTTGCCAAGCAGACCTGATCTCTTGTTTAGATATCTAACTACAGTATTTTCAGGGAAGAAAATATTTCTTCGCCTTTTGGGATGAAAATACCACCCTTAACTTAAGAAAACCAGGATGAACAAGTTTGTGGGTTCCATGCCAGGCTTTGACTGGCACTGCAGCTCAGAGTCTGCTGCTCTGAACCCCAAAGTAGGCAAATTAACTGTACAACATTTTAATAAATGAGGAAACAAAGCAAAAAAAAAAGGATAAAAAGGTAACAATCAAACAATATTAAAAAAATAAAAAAAAAGCAAACAAAAATTTTAAAACAAAGCAAAAACAAAAACAAAAACAAAAACAACCCACAAAAACCAAAGCAAACAAACAAAAAACAAAAAAACTAGACAATCTTTAAGGTCCTTTCCAACCCAAGCCTTTGTATGATTCTCTGATTCAATGAAGGAACAAGCAGAGATAATTAAAAGCTCTGTCCATATGCTAAGCCTTCTTCAGCACCTTTCTCTGGTGTCATCAGTTCCTCTTGATTCTCCTGGCTATGAAATACTTTCCCTATGAAGAAAATGTTGTGATAGAGGTACCTGGCACACGCTCATGAAGAAGGCCATGTGTGGCTGCAGGACAGCTTCAGTTTTACTGACTTGCTCACTAGTCTTTGGGAGCCAGAACCACTGAAGTACCCCATTCCTTCATCAGCTCTGGAGAGAGGCAGGAAGCTTTGAAGGTTCAATGAGTCAAGACATCCACCTTGGAATCTTCCTCTAGAGGTTTTTAAAGGCTCTTACTTCATGAGAACTACTTCTCTAGATCTAAACATTTTTACTGAAGCTCAAAGCCAATGTTAAAGGAGCTGGTTTTCCCTCTGGCCTCTTCCCAACACCTCTCATTAGCAACAGACACAAAAGTATGGATAATATCTATTGTATGTATGTGTTGCAGATATTGTCTGTTAAAATCAAGAGAAGACCTTGAGAGCTGAAGGAAAGCTACAGAAAATATATACATAAATAATGTATCAGAGAAAGTGAGGATTTAATAAGTAGAAAAAGCCTCAGATAATAAATTTTACTTTTAAACAGGAACAAAAAATGTCACTCTTACTTGAGCTGGATTTTAATGCAATCTTCAAGGTGTAAGAAGTGTGGAAAATCAATAGCAAATCCCAGTGTCCTTATGCTGAGATATTCAAAATGTTAGCTCTAATGGGAGTCATATAAAAGCAGCTATAAACCAGTGCTGATCAGTTCACACATGTGCTGTAAAGAGATACAGTTCAGAATTTAAATACCTCATATATCTTTTGTAAAAAGCTTCCCCCCCCTACAATAATAAGTTTAAAAAACATTGCAGTCTTTCTCAAAACTGAAGCCACAGATGTGAATATAGATAATTTTTGAGAAATTATTTTCTCTTCTTGGGTAATTATCATTAATGAAAGAAAAAAATTCTTAAATCCTAATAAATCAGAGACAGAATTGACCGACCATGCATCCAAATTGCTGCATTATTCACAGTGGAATTACTCCAAAGATTAGCTACAAATTGAATTTATGGTTTCATTTTTCATAACTACTGTGTTATGACAGATGAGAGGAATCTCTGAGAAAAATGACAGTGATGGACCAAATTTCTTAGTGCTCCATCATCAAGATAGAACTAAACTATCTCTATTTACTGTTAGGTTTTGTACAATCTATTTTGGCAAGCATAAAAAGCTTTTATGAAATACAATATATCCTATTTTATACATCAGTCAGTAAAAAAAAAAATCACAGAAAACCTCAGCATTTGATTTGAAAAAGGAGGCCAATCAAATTAAAGTGAAGTTTCATAGACACTGTACAGACAAAAATACCACTTTATACCTATTTAAAAGCTTGCACTCTATCATCACAGTGCATCTTACTCTCTTCCAAGGGATCCTCAATGTCTGTGTAATATGTGGAATATGGAAGGAAATTAACACACCAGTGTATCATGAAACACCAAAGTTTGGAATCTTTGTTGGGGGCTTGGTTTGTGCTTTTCTTGTACTGTACCTAACAGAAATGGAGCTGGGCAGTCCAGGGTATTGTGGCAATACAAGCTATAAATAATAATTACAACAATAATCTCCAAGATCAACAAAGCTTCTGGGCTAGTACATAAAAACTGAAATACTAGAGTGCCAGATATTAGAGACAAATGTTTTGCCCTGAAATGGCTTTTATGTATAACTTGGATCAAACAGGAAAAATAAAAACATGGGGTTTTTTTCAGCTTTTCAAACTGGGTTTGTATAGTCCGGGCCTCTTGGGCTAGAAATAATTGAAAGCAAGTTTGAGATTACACTTAGGTCACAAACACAGTTGATGCCTGAAGCTTTTCAGGGACAAAAAATATGGGAACATTCATAATGTAAGTTAGATAAAGTCAACATAAATGCTACAAAATACTGCAGTTTAGGTATTTCTAGCACACTAACTGAGAACCTGAATTTTTCTTTCATGTTAGAAAAATATGGTTTAATAACTGCACTAACAATGAAAGGCCAGAATCTTTCACACTTATTCATATTAAATTGAACATCCTTTCAAAGCAGTATCACTGTCTCCTAAGTTTGAAAAACAGGAGAATCTATCCCACAGCACCCACAGTTTATGGTGCAGGGTACATTTTTGGTGCATTTTACTTATCTTTTGCAGTACAGAGACTCATCTAATAACTCCACGATGAACACAGGTATTCCAGCATATCCACTAGCTCTCAGAATTTCTAACTCTTCTCCCAGAATTCAGCTAATAACAACACCAATAGCAGTGATGTAAATGATAATTGATAGAGATTTTCATTATTCAGTTCTCCAACTGCATTGGTATTCATTCATTTTACAGATACCAAAAGCCAGGGATAGAAAATACTTTGCTCAGAGTAATTTAGCCAGACAGAACCCACATCTCTAAAGTCTCAGTCCACCACCAGTCACTAGGGTCCTCTGAAAGTAGATATGAGTATTTTATCCAGAAATTTATCCTGAACCATGCACACCGTGATGTGTTTCAAGATGTTGGTTTCCTGATTGTTGAAATAAATGCATCTGCTGAAGTTTGCCATGGTTTGCTTTGTACCATGGAGTAATATTTCTTCATAAGATAGGACAAAAACATGGCAGGGGAAGACAAAAGGCAGTGCCTGCTCAGGCCTTGCTTGGATGTGCAATCAGTCCATGGTGTGCACCCTAGTCCAGGAGCAGAGTAATTCTCCCTCACCCTGAATACCCCAAAACGTCTGTATCAACTCCATATACACAAAAGAAAAATTCTGTTTGCTGTCCTGATATCATGATAAAAACAATGGCATAAATATGCAGCAGGATAGATCAAGGAAGAAAAATTACCTGCCTTTGATGATAATTATATATAACTGTCAAAAAACTGTGCAGTTTTCAAAGCACTGCACAAAGTTAAACTAATGAATCAACACAACGCCATCCTAGTTATTACAAAGCAAATTAGGTGATGTTAACCTTATTTTACATAAAAAGAATAGAAAAGGAAGGACCTTATGTTTTAAACTTGGCATAATTAGAGCAGCAGCATATTTATGATTGCACACACATACTTTCTCTGTGGAAAAAGAGTCCTAAATTGTTTATTCAAGGTCACAAAGAAAGTTTAAGGCAAAACAAAGAATAGACCAGTGCTCCACCTAATTTTTAGGCCTGTATTTTAAATGAAAGGCTCTCCCTCAATATGCACACAAGAAATTGCTAGCCTTTTTAAGTTTTTCACTTTGGCAGATACACAATCTATATGCAAATAGTTATGCACTTATTTTTCTGTAACTGCATAAGCAATGATTTGAACTGGCTGCATTAGGGAGCAGCATGAATTTGGCAATGGAAATTATAGTTGTGAACATTTTCAGGTCCACTGTGTCACGGCCTTAAGACCCTGGTTTGGCACAATTAAACCAATGGATGCTGAATCCCAGTCAAACAGAGTATAAGTATGAGAAGGACTGTCACCTACTTTTCAATTTGCTTTCATAACAGAGCATTTTTCATGGAAAAAAACATGATCAATTTGAAGTAGATATAACATTAGGTACTTCTAACAAGTATCTTATTTGACCTGACTGCTGTTTTCTTTGAACTTTGAAAATGTGGTTGTCTTTAAACTGAACTCTTTTATGGGAGCACAGTTTGCAAAGAAAAACACAGGAAAACTTACAGACCATTTTCTAAATTTCTCAGTTCATTTCTACAAAAAATTGGTAAGTTCATTAACCATTTTATTCAGACATTTACTTTACATTTATTTAATTTTCTAAAATATTTTTTAAAATATTGAATATTAAACTGTTATTAAAGCAAGTCATAATTTACATCATTATAATTTTACACAATATATTGTCTGTTGTGGTATGTTTCTCTATGCTTACTAGCAGTATTACTTTCTATATTACTCAAATATATTGGATACTTCATATCCAACAAAAAATGATGTAATGCTCAACAGTTCAGAATACCTGCTTTTGTAATAGTTTTATGAGAAATGTAAAAATTTAAGCCTTTTTATTTAGTTTAGAGGTGAAAACTATATGAAAGGATCAATAAGACTAAAAGAATGGAATACCTTTCTCCTGTTCTCTAGCCAGCTCCCTTTAAAAGTGCTCCTAAGAGTTCTCTTTCTCACTTTACAAGTTCAACTGAGTAAGAGTATCTGCAGTGCATGACGCTGAGGACGATATGCACTTGCAGATCTGCATCACCCCATCCCTGAACATTCTGCTGGAACACAATATCCTTCATTAGGAAAAAAAAAAGATAAAAATAGAATTATCTAAATGGAAAAGTAAGCATTGCAAGGCAGTCCCATTACAAGTAGAAGAGGGAAAATAGACACAAGTAACTTAACCACTGCATTTACAGTGTCTAGACACGGCAGCATTTCAAATGTTTAATTTAGAATGACGCTCAGTTAGAGGCAAACTGCTCTCATGGCTCTCTATTTCTTGAGCTGTGTTCCTAATGGTTTTTGCAGTTTGTAGCATTAGACTTTTGTTCTGTTTGCCAGTTGGTGTGTTTTTACTGGATTTGTCCCTGTTCACAACAATAAACACCAAAATATGATGACAGTGGTTGCCAATGAGACAACACATGGAGCTATCAGTTAAAAAGGTAACAAATCTTAGGTTAGAGCCTGTACCATCCAGTTTTTGAAACTCAGAGGATCTGAACAATTCAGATAAATCACACAGACATCTCAAGTCTCAATATGTGTGTGTCAAAAATGAATGTGAATTGCAAAGCTTTTTCAAAAGATTACTCAAAGAAGAGATTCAAAGGGTTTCATAATTGGCAGATTTCACCCCCCACAAACATGGTCACTGAAACTGACCTAATTCTGAAGGTCACATACCTTCCTCAGAACAGAATAGTCTTCTGTAAACACCAATACTGAGTCTGGATCATGCCAATTAATCACTGTAGTTCTGGATTTCCCCCAATAAAATCTCCATTATCAGCCAAAGAAATAGTTGCCACAATAAAAGGATTATTTCCACTGATTTCAATCTCTAATTTTGAGGTGATGTTTTCTTTCAGACCATTTTCCATTTCCTCTTTCTTTAGCCTCAGAGTTATATATGACAAAAAAATAATCCATCTCCATCCAGAAACTTCTCAAAATTGTTTTGTACGTGTCTGGATAAGACCCTGTGTGGAACATAAACAACATATGAAGCCTTGAGTGAGCCATCTTCTTTAGAGGAAATTCACAGTGAGAACAATGTTCTGGGACAATTCTCACAAGAATAAAAGTTACTGAATTTTATGTGGTTCTCATTTCCAAATATCCTGTCTTCCTTCAATATATCACAGCATGGAACTCCACTGTGTAAAATACTTTTCTAGTCAGTACACACACAGTCATTCATTAATTAGGAGCTCAGGATCCTGTTTGCCCCAACAGAATACAATTTAAGAATTTTGTACTATGGAAATGTGCTAATGAGAACTATAAAACAGCAAATACTGTGATACACACTGTGCTTTCAAATTTCATGTGTTTATTGTGAAGTAAAAAGATTTTTTAGTCCATAAGAGCCTGCTTTTACTTTTAGTAGGCCAAGGAGAGATTGAAGATTGGAGATTGACTTCAGTGACATCAGACATATTGTCAAATGTGAAAAAGGCAAAGATGAACAAACATATATAACAAATAACAAAATTAACATATATAATAACATATAACATATATAATAAATAACAAATTTATTTATGGTAATTCAATAAAGTAGAGAATTAAAGCAGAGGATTAAATATAGTGCATTTTATGCATAAATATGCATTTTAAATGCATTAGAATATGTACAGCGTAATTAATAGACTACATACATATAGACCAATATTTCTTTTTGCAGGGATAACCAATCTCTTAATCACACTGTTTCAAGTAGTTTTGGTTTTTTTCATCTAAGAGGAACTGGAAAAAAATTAAGTCCTTTTCTATTAGGATCCAACATGCTCTGTTATAGTTGTAATATAATTGAAACTAATGCTGAGTGAGGGCAGCACTCCTAGGTTTTGCTGCACAGTGTTATTCATGGATCAATTAAAGTTAGCAGCAGAATATTTATCAAATATGTATCCAGGCCAGTAGAAATTATGTGTGGGGCAGAGGGAAAAAAAAAGCAGTTCTCCATTTTTTAGGAAATTAATAATCAATTTTTATATTTTCAGTTAAATTAGGAAAGTGATTTTTTCCAATATGTGTAGAAGTCATTTTGACATATAGAAGCATGGCAAAGTAAGACATATTGTAATAATTAGCTGAATTATTCCTGGCATGCCATGAACAATTACAGAATTAATAACTACCCAACCAAATAGTGTTATGTTGGAATAAATTGACCGACAAGGGTTTTCAGTTAGGAAATGAAGCTCAGATGGATCATCAATAAAAAACTACTGCAGAGAACACACTTTTGAGAACTTCAGTGTTTTACATTTACAAAATATGGATGTGATAACTGTGTTTAATGACTGGAAGAAGCTATTTAAAAATTAATTTAGATTATTTTGCTCCCTTTAATTGCCTGGTCAAAGCCACCGTCTTTGACAGATGCACTAATGTGCCATGCAGCCTATATTTAATTTTGTGTCCTGATCAAAATAAAAAACCTGATGCAGCCCTTAATTAACTCCCTGCCTTCTGCACAGTTCTTTACATTTGCAATTCTGCTCATTTTACTGCATGTGACAATGGGTTACTTATGGCATGCAACACCCTGACATAGAATACAACACTGTTTATTAGGAGGAGTGCAATATGCAAACTCAGGCTGAAATTCAGCAAGGTATTTAAGTACATTTCTAATTTAGTGCTTGCAAGAAATCCCATTTGCTACAACATAACTACTACTACTTCCAATTAAGCCCACAGTTTACTACCTAACTGAATCACGATGTTAATTCACAATATTGGAGCTTTTCCAAACTTTTTGTAAGAGTTAAGATTCATATCAACAGCACAGGAGGTTAAAACACATATTAAAGCATGGATATTGGCACAGCATAAAAACGAGAGCAAGACAGTTATACTGAAAGGCTTGTATGGACTTAGGGTTGTGTTCTAATTGTTTCACTGAGCATTAGCCCAACCCTATAATTTTATAGGACCTCCCAAAAGAGGACGACAATTAGTTTTTCTGACCATGGCTTTTTCTTTTTTTCAGCCTATGAAAAAACACTCTACAGTTTTTGTGCTATTTTCAAAGTGCACTCTTTCAGAAATGAACAAAAGTCCATTAACTCTCAGTAGCAGGTAATATTGACCCTTTATATCAATGAGGATTCTCTGAAAATGCTGCATTTTTGTGGGCTGAGAAAGCTGACATACAGCAGGCTCTTGCAATCCTTGAAGCTGGTTATTACACATCCTGTCAAACACAAAGCACTTGGTGAGGAGAGTGCAGCAGGGTCACAAGACATGACATTAGGGGGTGGGGCAGAGCCTAAGGACTTGTTGGTCCAGACTTTTTGTGGAGGTGGGACCGGGCAGACAGCAGCATGGACTGCAGAGAAAGGGGGCAGTTGGGCTGTGAGGCTGACTTGGGAAAGTTTCCCTGATGGCTGATCCATTAGGGATGATAAAAGGCCTATAGAAGGTGGTAGTAGAACTCCGCCTCATGACAGGAGTTCCCAGCAAGCAGGGCAGCAAAGTCAGTCGGCAGGCAAAAGCAATACTGTCAGTAACTACATTCAAGGACAGCTTACTTACATCTCTGCCTTTTTTTCTCTCTTTTAGATCCTTTGGAAAGGGAAGATGTGCAGTCATAGATTCATTTTTTCTTGAATGTATCCTTTTCCACTCTTCTTAGGGTTCTGTCCTGATTCCCTACCTAAGGTTCAGGCAAAAGTTAAGCATCCTCTTTAGTCAGATCAGACTGAACATTAAGTGCTTAATCACGTGTTTTCTTATGCCTGTCAGAGCAAACTGTCGGGCTATGCCATACAAATTAATTTGGATACTCTACAAGTTATTCAAACAAGGCTTCCATGGGCAGCTGCACTGCTTGTTTGTTTTGCCAAGCCCACCTGCTATCCCAGCACTATGTAAATTTGAAGTCTTTATGAGTTTGATTCTTCATGTTTTCTCTCTTCTTTGGAACCGTGTGTTGCCAAAATAAATACACCTTCTAATCTACAATGTGACTTTCCTGCAGTTTAAAGCTTCCTTTGTGCACTTCTGCACATAATGGGCAACAGGTAAGAAACTAGCACCAAAACAAACAAACAAACAAATAAACAAAAACAAAAAACCCAACCCTCCCCAACCTACACACACACAAAAAAAACACCCACCAAACAAAAAAAACAACTTAGTTTCCAATTTGAGTGGGGAAGAGGCTGGAAGATCATATGCTTTTTTGAAAAAGATTTTCATGTGACCCCCATATTGCATCTACATGCTGCTATCATCATGCAAATAATAATGAAATACTACACTATTCAGCTAAGAACCCATTTACTCCAAAAAAGGTCAAGATCACAATACCCTGCAGACCAGATATATATAAAACTGCTATCAGATTTATTTCCCTTCTAGATCAGTCCATTGAATTTACATACTTAAACAAACTAGCATCTAAAATTTGTCTCCTCGTCATTGCTTCTTTTATAGTCCTCAAAGGAAATTATTTTAGTTTCACATTTTTATCCTGCATATCCAAGCATATCCTCACCTTGTTGCTGTAGATTTAGAGACCATTATCATGCATGGTTATATACCTGCTAAATTGACTTTAGTCTTTCAATGTGATCTAAATTGTGTTTAATCTTCTCCCTTAATACTAATGATGCTCTGAGAGGTGAGCACTTCACAAGATGAGGAACTTTAATTTGATGCCTTTTGTATAGCCCAAATCTTCAATCTCAAACAGATCTTTATATGGATAAAGGCTCTGTACTTTCTGCATCAATATTGTCAATGCATGTGTAACCTTTAGAGCAATCTTCCTGCAAAGTTATTGTTTTCCCCATAGGAAAGACAAATCACTCATTTAATTATGCATTTACCCCCTCAGAATTGTCTTAAGCTGTGGCTATATGACACAGCAGTTTTGCCAGATCTAGCATACTCACTGGTGGGGGTTTTTTGGGAGGAAGTGCTTGCTCAACTTTTTTTTCCCTTGGGGTGTTCCTACTCTGACAGATTTGAGAATACTGTTCCCAGGTTTTCCAGCTGTAATCTATTTTCCTGTGCACTCAAAGGGGGTAATTTTTCTTTCCTCATTATTATTTCTGTTCCCTTTTTTCAGTTAAACCTTTTGATGAAACATCAAAATGTCCATGTGTAACACCTAAAACCCACATATTTATCACAAACTACAGGCAGCCAAGCAAAACAGAATAACTGGAGAGTACTGGGATAAAAGCTAACTGTGAATCAAGTTATATTTTGCTCTGCAACAAGACGACACTAACTGTTTTCACATCCCCTGCTTTTCTGTATTTTACTGTTTGTATGACAGCTGTACAAAGAGATCTTAACCAACAAGAACCTACTGCATACATACATACCAGGAGGGACCCTTTTGTTTGAGTCATTTNGGCACTCATTGATGAGATTTGTCATGTCAGAGAAGTACAGCTTTCTTTTCCTAAAAAGAAGGGACTTCTTTTTGGAGTGGTGGTGAGCAGTAGGTGACTTTGGAGGTGTTGGTGGGTTGCAACTGAAATATATATCACTGATACCGTGAAACCCCAGGGCAGATGAAATCTAGATCCTAAGACTGGAACATCATTGCTTTAAGCCATAAGCCACAGTGGCTGCTACACCCTAAAACATGAAGGGAGAACATATCTGGGCCAGCCACAGAAAATCTCTGGAAGCAGTTTGGTTCCTTGTATTCCTAGCACAGTTTTTGCCATACAATAGCAACTCTTAAATAGTTACTTAAAATTTTGAAAAGCTCACTGCCATTATTTTGCTTGGCTTTGACTAAACAAAAGGAAGCTTTCATTGGCCTTTTTTTTGGCACTCTGGGCCTGGAAACTTAAATTCTCAATACTTTCTGCTGTTGCCATATCTGATGAGTATCACCTGCCTTAGCACTCACCACACTGTCAGCAGTTGTTAACCCCCCTTGGCAGATTTTTGTTTGTTAACTTAGCTTGTCATTGCCAGCCTTGAGGTCATGCACACACAGATGGCTTATAGGCCTCGGTTTTCCTTTGTGTTTATTGCAATTGGAGCTAAAGGAGAAACTTGTAACAAGCAATTTATTTTACGAATTTCATTTTTGTCCCATTCCTTCTCACTGCCTATCCACTGATCTTGCATCTAGACATCATTTCAATTTAACTGAATATATTCAGGAAAAAAATCGTCCAACAATTGGGTTGTAAACAAGTTGCTGACACCCTTTGCTTTGCCAGATTTGAGTTGTTAGATAAGCAGTCTGTTCAAATATTCCACTGTTACTTATTTCTTAGGTTAACTTTAAGACTGAGTGCCTGGTATTGTGTGTAAATGCTGGGATTAATAGATATTAAAATTTGCTTTTGTCATCATTTTTCTACATGTACTTAAGCCCTCTTAGCCTTTATTCTTTCTATAAAATTCTTCCTACTTCCAAATATTTACTGATCAGTAGGGTTATGCTGGGAGGTCTACAGCATACCCTGAAAGTCTGCACAGCACATATTCACTTAATTTACTATTCTGAATTGGCTCCATGGCTTTCAAAAGAGCATAAAGTAAATGCAGTTCTTTGGGAAACTATCACTTTTGCCTGCATCTGCCTTGCCTTTGCAGCATAATTCCTTTTCTGGTAGCAAGAATATCTTAAATCTGACCTGAGTTTTAGGGTGGGCATGACTAGGGGGAATTCATGTGTAAAAAAACACTTGCACCGTTGGCTGAGCCTACTCTTCACTTTTTTATTATTAGCAAATTACTTTAGATGACTGATCCCTTCTGCACAAAGAAATGAGAGATATTCACAACCCAGTGAGTAAAAAACATTAAATCCACCAAAACCAACAAACAAAGAAACAAACACACACTGCCACAGAAAAGCCCCACACAGCTTTATTTGCTCCAGCAATACCAAAATGGTTGTCAGAGGACTTCCAGAGTGTAAGAAACTTACCTTTATTGAGTAGGAATCCATTTCAGAAATAGGAATAAGTAACCAGCTTCCTTGGCCTTGAAGATCCCAGAAGAGTGCCCTGTGGGAGGCGAGGGAGTCACTGCAAGTAGCTGTCACCCTCTTCACAGAAGCCTTACTTTCACTGGTAAAAAACCTTCTCTTACCCATATGCAGCTGGCAGTAATGGCTTTTGTAATGTGTTAGAGCAACAGCTCTCCCTCAGAGCTACAAAGTGCTGTGTTGTCTTCCCCGCTCTTAACATACCAATGCACATGTAGCATAATTAGTAGACTTGACCCAATAAATCTTGGTAAACATTTTGTGATTTGCCATATATCTATATTTATACATACATATATTTGTGTGTGCAAGTATGCTGGGGTTTTTTTTCTCTTTTTTCCTGCCCCTCTATTCAGAATGTACTCTGGACTCCCCACATGCTCCTCAGAA